>CM052447.1:7143166-7159172 GCA_028533085.1 Varecia variegata | reverse complement strand
GGAGAGAGGGAAGGAAGTAGAGTCGGTTGGATAGGCAGAGACTCAGACATGGTGCTAAGGAAGTTTTGTCCAGGCTTATGGAGGGCTCCAGAGCCAACTTATCCAGGATGTCCCAGAAATAGGACTGCCTTAGTATCCTTCTTGTGCTCAGTTATTGGCAGACAGCAGCACAAGGGATCAGAGCATGCGCTATAATGGATTCGTATCATGGCCGCTGGGGGTGTCTGTCAGCTACAGGCCCTGCGGTGCAGAAGGAGATCTGAGCGGTGCATTTTTATGGCCACCACAACTGTACACACCTCAGTGCAGAAGGAGCCCACGGATGAACAGGAGAGAGATAGCAGCAGGTAAGGGGATGCCGAACACCAACTTGACCCACTTTTGCCCAGGGCTGAACTCGCATTTCAAACGAAGGATGCAACCAACCATTCTCAGGCTTCTGACTTTTGGATCCCAGGCCAGCACTAGCATTCATTCCCTAGTTCAGCGACTGCATGCCAGCCTGGAAAGCAAGAATCACTTCTTACGTTTTACCTAAAAGAAAATGTAATTCAGGTTCCGAACAATCAATTTTCATCTGGACTTTGGGGCATGCAGGCATTCAAACACAAATGATTATCAACAGTAAAATATTTTAGTTCTCATGATGGTGTAGCCATCAGCAGAGAATACCAGGGAGCAGGATGAGATATCTGCCTTTACACACTGATACTGCTGTGTGGCTGAGAAGATGATTGCAATCACTTCCTTTCAAGAATATTTTTCAGGTGCCGTATGTGTTGTCAGGGATTGCTAGACTAATAGGTAGATTTATCTGGGGTTGTTCAAGAACGAAGAACTAAGAAGATGTGGGTGGAAGTCATAAGAAGATAGATTTGAAATAACAAAGAATATCTTAAAATTTTTCAGGAATTCTGTCCTAAGCCTGAACACGTCACCTTCCATTGTGCTCATGAGACCTTTACTCATGCGCTGTTTTTCCGTGGATCACACTTTATCCCAGTTAGTTATTTACAGGTTTATTTCCCTTGATAGTTTGCAAAATTACCCAAGGACTAGGAGCACAGGTATTCATTAACTAATTAAATAATTAACTCATCATGCACATATTTATTCAAGAAAGGTTTGCGATGCTTTGTCTGTGCCTGCTATTGGTATCTGGGGAAACCGAGATAAGTGAGATACAATACCTGTCCTCCAGGAGAAAAAGATGAAAAGACATCAATAGAATCCTGAATGGCGTGTGCTGCAGTCGAGGTATTTACTGCAAAGAACAAGAGCACTGGGGAGGGAATAACGAACTCTGCCGAGGGGCAGCGATGAAGGAATTCCTCGTAGAATTGACGACTCCTCAGCTGGCTCATGAAGGACGAGCAGGTTATCTAGGATAACTCGCTTCCAGCACAAATGAATCCTCAGTTCATCTCTGCAAAGTATTTGAATGAACGAATGGAGATGAATGAACAGTGTAACTGACAGTGTGTTTACCTGATCACGGCAGGTAACATGCTGGTAACAGCACCTCCCCCCGGCCCAGAAGGGGACGTGGTTTGCCCGTCAGACAACTGCGCATGTCCTGGCCATGGCGGTGGGTTCGGGAGTGTGGGTGTGGTCGAAGTTGGTCTGGTGAGGCTCGTCCCAAGAGGTGGCTGAGCAGTGGGAGGGGACAATCTCGCTTTCTGCTGGACCTGGAGCTGTGAGGATGTCAGCCTGGGGCTTCTGGGGACCACATGACGTGGAAAAAATCTGCCCGAGGATGAAATCACGTAGAGGAAGTAGGACTGAGAACAGGAGAGAGAAATTGAGTCCTGATGACATTGCATCCTGGATCCTGTAATATAAGTGGGTCCATCCTTGCCTGCTCTTTCGATGATCGTTAAATTACTTTTGCGGGGAGGGGCCGTTAAGCCAGTTTGAGCTGGCTCTTCTGTCACTTGCAGCCAAAAGTGTCTTGGGAGCCTTCACAAAGTATTGAGTTCTCCATTTCCAGAACGATTCACATAGAATGATGACAAGCCTATCAGAGAAGGAAATGCTGTGTTATTGCAGAACCCCAAGTCATTTTAGCCTTGCTGATTGAGGCTGGGAATTTGTGTCTACTACCTAAAGCAGAGAGTGCATGTGGAAGAAAAAAAGTCAGGACGAGGGAAGGAATCTGTACCATAATATCAACCAGACTGCCCTGCAGGCTTCTAATAAAGGCTTGATATGTTTACCCAAAGTATCATTTCAGAATGTCTATTTACTTTCTGCATTTTGAGTGAGAGAAAAGATTGACCCAAACCAGAGAGAACTGACACATACAAAAAAGTTGTTAAAAAGAATCAAGTGTGTAGATTTGTTAAGAGAAAGAGTCGTGGCTGCTGGGATGTGGCAGCTGAGGAAGGTGGTTTCTTTTTCCTCTTTCCTCTAAGTGCATCATCTAGGGAGCAGTTACTGCCAAAATCCAAAGTCCTCCCAACTTCTCAACAAACACAAACATCCTCCTCATGGTGCCAACCTTGGCAGGAACCAGAGGAAAAAGTGCCCACTGTCCCCAAGCCATGGACTTGAGTCAAAAGGCCAGGAAATCTGTACAGTGTATCTAGGGCAGGAGAACAGACATTGAATGGGAGCAAAGGCTAGAACTGGAAAAAATGAATTTTATGAAGCAGACACACAAATATTAAATAAATAGCTGACACCAGAAGACAGAGCATCTCCTGACTGTTTAGAAAGCACCGGACGTTGGTTCTGTTTATAAAGACAACATGTCCTACAGAACCAGTTTTCCCTGCTCCCATGGATCCTGGTTCAAGTCTTGCCAATAACTGGTTATTCAATATTAAAGAAGTTATTTAATCTCTGTGGACTCCAGTTTTCTCAGCTGGAAAATGGGCTTAGATAAAATGTTTTCCCAATTCATGCTCCTCAAAATATGAAGAACTGGGGTGCACATGTGCATGTTAAGGATCTTGATATATATTACAGTAAAAAAGCATATTTAACTTTGTTTCGGCCAGTATGGCTCAAATGTATTTGAGGACAAAACCTCTTTATTAAAAAAATCGAGCTACGTATCACTATTCTGTATAGGTTGAGAAATGCTGGTTGTGGCAGATACTTGAATTCACTTTCCCAACTTCCTTTTTTACCATCTTTCTATTTAGAGATCTTGGGAACAAAAACTATATTTCTCAGACTTCCTTGCAGCTAGCACTCTGCATTTGGATTACATCCCACCAATTAGATGTTCCACATAATCACGGGAGTGGGGGGGGGATATTTTCATTTCTTGCCCAGTCCTGATGATACACTGACTTGATCTCTCAAGCTCAGTGCAACTCTGTGGGATGTCTGTGTCTTTTCTCTTGGCCATATTTACGCTTAGGAAAACAGCTTATTAAGATATAGTGGGTCTAGTCCGTTTCTTCTCTTCTGAGTTGTAATAAATCCCAAGAAATAGTCCCAGGATAGACCAGGGAAGGGTAAATGCTAGCTGGGATTCATCTTTCTCTGAAGTTCCCATCATCTTTTACAGTTCTTTTCTGATTCAGTAGGACATAGTTCATCTTCCTGGGGTCCCACAGCAAATCCAAAAAGAGAGACCTGCAAGAGTTGAAACTAACCGTGGTGCCCCACGGACCCTCTGACAGCCATTACGAAGCTGGATTGAGAAGCCGTCCCTTCTTAAAATCCTCTGTTGTTAATTTATAGAGATGATTATAGTTTTCATCACATTCCAGGACCATCGTAAATGGTGCTATAGTGAGAAAGATAGCTCTGAGAGGGCAGAGACCTAGCTCTGGCTCCCTGAGGACTCGGCAAGCAACCTTGGTGAAGAAAAATAACCACTCTGTCCCTTAGAGTCACTGGTCTAAAACTGACAGAGCACCATTTCCCTGGCTTCCAGTACTTTAGACAAATAAGAGACCCTGTGGTGCAATGAGTTGTAAAACTGCGTTTTAAGTGGGCATCAGATATCACCATGGTCAGTCCTTCCCTTGACTACACAGAGGTTAAACATTAGAGTTTGACTCACCAAACACAGGATGAAGAGCAGCTGTAGGGGGCTCATTCTTTGGCGAAATTGCGAGGTGCTTAAAACTTGCCTTTATCTTCCTCCAAAAGAGAAAAACTCCAACTTTCAGTACCAGAAACCTTTCCCCACTCTCCCTCCGCCCCCTAGAACTGTGCAGGATTGCAGCTGTGTCCTCCTTCTCAGAGAAAGAACAAATAGAAAGTCACTTATCCTGAGGCTGGCTCTCATCAGCCCTGGCGATCTTCAGAGGGTACAGGTGCCATGCCAGGGCCCCCCACCTAGAAACCCCACTCAGTTGGTCTTGGACGGGGCCCAGGTATACTAACTATTCAAAAGCTCCCATGGGTTGAGAACCACAAGGATACTGTTACCTAAAAACACCTCTTCACATAAGATCATGGAAGGAGTTCCAGGGATGAATTCATCTTGCGCCACTCCCACTCAGGATTTCCATAGAGCAAGTTATTGCCATTCACTTTTATTCATAAACTCCAAAGGCACCAAACTCAGAGTGTGGCTCTTACCATAAATAAGAAGCTCATAAAATCTTGCAACAATGCCAAGGTTAGCTCAATACGGAGCTTCTGTCCAGTAGCCAGTGCCCTGTTCCTGAAATTCTGTGCCCATTCTGATTACTTGCTTAATTAGGGTCAGCTGTTCCACATTTGAATACGTCCAGAATCTCATTCTCCTCCCCTGCCTGGTGTCCTCTTCCTCATCTAACCCTCCAGTACTAACCTGATAGCATCAAACAAGGACGAACGTATGGGCTTTGAGGTAGACCTTGTTCAAGTCTTGAGCCGATCATTCTGTGACTCAGGATACCTTGGGAAAATTATTCAGAGCCTTGGTTTCTTCATCGGTAGAGTAGGATGATATCACCTATAAAGTTTAAGGCTTGATACATAGTAAATACTCAATAAATGTCAGGTTCCCTTCCCCCAATCTCATTGTTAACCTTGTACTTATTTCTATCTATTGTCTATGTCTCTCAAACATCAAGAATGTGCTGAACAGCCCAAAAGATATCTCAAGTAGGATTTGGAGTATCAGCAGGAAGAGGTTTTAGGGACAGCAAGACCTTTTTGTTTCAGTTGAAATGACAACTTCTTGGTCCCCACTAATCTCTCTTAGTTCTACCATAGGGATTTAAGGCACTTAGTTGTGGGATTGGGAGAAATAACGGATGTGGTGGGAGGAGTGAGCTGAAGTAACCCTCCGATAGTCACTTGCAGGAGGCTGAAAAGTAAACCCAGAGATCTGGAAAGGGCAGCCCACCAGATGTCCAACAGGGAAGCAGAAATCCTGGCTGGATTCTGTTTCAAACCACAGAATCTGAATTTTTTGAAGGAAGCATTAAAAACAATAAATTACCCCAAATGGCAAAGTTAGAATTCAACTGCCTCAAACCATAACAACTTAGGCACTTACAAAAAAGAAATATTCCAGATGGCAAAGGGGAAGGATGAATTATAGAGAAGGAAGTGGGTAATATCCTGTGTAAGACTTTGAGGCAATGCAAAAAGAGAACCTTGCTTGAAGGAGCAGGCTGGGGAGCCTGTTGTTTCTGGGAGACAGAAATGGGGTGCCATTCGACCAGGGTCAGCAGGCCCCACTGGGAAGCCCTGGTTTTTCAGGGCTCAGGCATGATTTCAAGTTGCTTTCTGTTTTCCAAGTGGAACAAATGGCTCTGGTGGCCTCAGGCACATGTCTGCAGTAACCACTTGAAACTTCTAGGACTTTGATTTGACGTGGTCCAGCTGGCCTCACTGCCTTGCTCAGGGTTCCATGGGCCTAGGTGTATGATTTTAAATTGTTCCTGGTTCCTTTTCATCTTCTACTTCTACTTATATGAGGTCACTCTAGCCCTCAAGTCAAAAAGATTGGATCTGAACAGCTGAACTAAAGGCAGTCCCAGGACCTTGGCTGCATCCTGGTCAACGGCCCCTTACTTCTGTGGCTTCTAAAAATGTAGTCCTCAGACCAACAATCTCATCACTGCCTGGGAGATGCCTGGAAACACAGCACCCCAAATCTACCAAATAAGAATATGCGTTTTGACAAGATGTGCAGGTATTTCATATGCAAGTTAAGGTTTGAGAAGCAATGTTCTAGTAGATTTTATAAGCAAAAAAAAAAAAAAGGATGTAGGTCCACAAAAATCCCTGTAGCCATCAGAAACTACATTGCCCGTTGAAGTTGTCTAATCTTTTCAATAGTGCTGCACCTCAAGGAGTCTGCATGTCTCCTAATGGTGCTACTAAGACCTTGACCCCAATACTTACAATAAAGGCCTTTCAGCCTGAAGTTGGATCCATAAGCCAGGGGCCATCTAGTGCTCAACCTCAGCCTCCATTACTCTACAGTTTCTCCTTCTTCTCTCACGGGGCAATCCATCCCAGCTGGAGGAAAGTTGAATGAAAGAAAGTTGCATAAACCTTCTACCGGTTCCCCATCACACTAAATAAATTTAAATTCCTTATTGTGGCCTTATAAGGCCCTTCATGGGCTGGCACCGGACCACACCTTAGATTTCATTTCTTGGCCTCCCCGACTTTGCTCCAGACATTCTAACCTTCTTTCTTTCCTGAACATATGGTTCATTCTCAGCTCCGAGCATTTCCAGTCATTGTTTCCTCCATGGGAATGCTCTGTCTTTCCTCATGTCTTATCATTACTGACTCCTCATCATTTAGGGCTCAGCAGAAATGCAGTGTCCCTAGAAAGACCAGCCCTGCCACGCCACCTAAAATCCCGCTCCACCGTATCCATCTGTGTCACATTATTTTGTGCGACACTCTTCAGTGCACTTAACATTACTTGGTTTCTCTTGCTTATATTTACTGATTTATTTTTGCCTCCCTACCGCATATAATATAAGCTTTATAAGAGCAGAGAACAAGTTCCTATTATCGATTGCTATGAGGGGACTTCAAAAAGTTCCTGGGGAAAATGGGATTAAAAGATAAAAATAAAAAATATAAACTTTATTTCTCAAGGTGGGCTCCAGCAAGTTCAAGACACTTTTGTAAACAACGCTACTAGCCATTCAATCTATCCCTAAATATCTAAGAGTCCTGGGAATTTAACCATGTCAATTCTGTCTTTTTTACATTATTAACTGAAGGAAAATGGATGTCCTTTAAAGATTTTTTTTAAGACTAGGAAACAAAAATAAGTCAGAGGGAGCCAAAACAGGACTGTAAGGTAGATGCTTAATATTCTCCAATGAAAATTAAAAAAAAAAAAAATTCCCTTGTTTGATGGGAGGAACGAGCAGGAGCATTGTTGTGGAGAAGGACTTTCTGGTGAAGCATTCCTGGGCATTTTTCTGCTAAAGCCTTGGCTGACTTTCTCAAAACACTCTCATAATAAGCAGATGTTATTGCTCTTTGGCCCTGGAGAAAGTCAGCAAGTAAAATGCCTTGAGCATCCCAAAAAATGTTGCCATGACCTTTGCTCTTGACCAGTCTGCTTTTGCTTTCACTGGACCATGTCCACATCTTGGTGGCCACTGCTTTGATTGTGTTTTGTCTTCAGGATTGTACTGGTAATGTTTCATCTCCTGTTACAATTCTTCGAAGAAATCCTTCAGGATCTTGATCCCACTTGCTTAAAATTCCCATTTAAAGCTCTGCACTTGTCTGCAGCTGATCTGGGCACAACTGTTTCGGCATCCATTGAGTGGAAAGTTTGCTCAACTTTGTGTAAACTGACCCAATTGAGATGTCTGTGGTGTTGGCTATTGTTTGTGCTGTTAATCACTGGTCCTTTTCAGTTAGAGCATCAACAAGATGAATTTTTTCCTTACAAATTGATGTGGATGGTCTGCCGCTGTGGGCTTGCTATTCAACATCATCTCATCCCCATCCATTTGTAAGCTGCTGATTTCTTTGGGGCATTGTTCCCATAAACTTTTTGCAAAAAAATCAGTGATTTCACCATTCTCCCACCTAAGCTCCATCATAAATTTGATGTTTGTTCTTTATTCAATTTTAGCAAAATTCATGTTGCTCTGATAGGAGGTCTTTTCAAACTGATATCTTATCCTTCTTGGTGTATGAAACTAGATCCTATTCAGACAGGTTACAACAAGTTAATATGAGCTTGTTTTGGTGCAAAAAAATTTGAAATTCACCCACAGCATTTTCATAGTAAGCATTTTCCATGAGCATTTTGAAGACCCTTCATATAGTCCAAGTGCCTAGAACAGTGCCTGATAGAGTATTTATTCAATGGATGTTTGCTGAATTTGAGTGAATAAAGCTAGGGTGAAACTATTGACTTCTGCATTATTTGTGCATTCCTGCTTCTCCTGCTCTAACCATTTTTCTCATGACCACAGATAACTCAGAAGGGCTAAGATGGCAGAGCCTGAGTTAGTGATGCTTTGGGTCTGGCCCATAGGATTAAGATTGGTCATATTATGGTCACTTCAGAGCTATGTGGTACTTCGATCCAACATAGTTCTATAAACCCATGTACAAAGCACTGTGAAATATAAGGGGGAATGTTACAAGCTTCCTGACCTCAAGGGCCTCTCTTTAATCAGGCAAACAGGCAGATAAACAAATGATTTTCATGCACTGTGAAAAGTAAGTTCAAGTTACAGTTGTACAAAGGAAGAACACAAGTTTATGAATGGGAAGAGTTAAAGATATCTTCTTCTCGTTTTGGGTTTTAAAGCACAAATAGGAGTTTTCCAGAGACACATCAAGGTATGCCAGGGAGACAAAATGGCATGTGCAAAGGTACAGAAGCAAGAAAGAGCCTGTGAAAACTGGAAATAGGTTAGTGATGCCAGAATGCAAAGAATACAGTTTGGGCTGGCAGAAGAAACAAGCCTGGAGCAAGAGCCAAAGAGCGTGTAATAATACATCTCCTTGAGGTGCTAATCCCACTTTATGTTTGAGGTCAGATGCAAATATCTCCATTTTTTCAGTCCAAATGAGCCAGCAGTGAGTTTAGCTGAGAGCATGTTACAACCTCCAGGCCTCCTCTGTGCTCCCCTTGGGCACCATGAGCACCATGCCCAGCCATCCCCAAAGCCCCCACATGCTGGACCCATTAGGCATTGCGTACCCCACTCTGAGTCATTTCCCCCTCTGCCAGTGGTGAGTGAACCCAGAGGAACTCTCCAATAATTGAATTTGAGATGACTCACTCTAAACCAGGGACTTGAAACTTGAAAACCTCAACAGCAATACCTTGGCAGTTAAGACTCTTGGTTCAAGTTGTCCAGCTCATTGTCTGGAGAGCCAGTGGGAGTTAGGGAGTGGAGTGGGTGTGTCTGGGAAGGAGGGAAGTTGGAGATAGAGACTTTGGGTTTTCTCAGAGAGCTGGAAAGGACAACAGCATTCACTGAATGTCATTTCTTGTTTGAGCTTCAGCTGGTAGCCAAGAGCTTAAAAAAAATTACACTCAAACATGTTTTGTTTGGCGAACCTAGTTTTGTTTACAGTATTTGCTGCAATATTTTAAAAATAAGGAGCTTTCATATTAAGTACTAGATTTCTGGACTCTGTAAAAGATTCAAAAGACCTGGCAATAATGCACTTCATGTGAAGAATGGGTGCCCCTACTACAGGCTGTGCATTCCCTAAGTTTCAGTCCTCAGCCCAACTTTGAGGTTCCGGTGCCCTTGCACTAATACTAAAAATGCTTCACGGGTTTACTGTTCCTTCTTTGCTCCTTTAGGCAATTGAGTTTGCAACCCCTATTCTGAAGCTATCGATGAGGCGGATGAACTCTGATGACATTTTCAGTACAGAGGAATGGACCTCAAAGTAGTATCTCTTTGGCAAATTTCATCATCTCAATGCCCAGAAATTCATTAGAAAGTAATGTAATAAAAGGGCATGAAAGTCACCAATTTCCATCCTCCCCACTCTTTGTATTTCGGCAGAATACATGTTGATATATATATATGAGGCTGACTTTATATTTATTGTTTTGTCTTATGTTTCCCATCATAATTGCATCATGGTGTATATTTAGCAGATTCTCAATCAATGCATAATAGATAGAATATCACTGCTGGTCCAAATGTGTGCACCTGGTGCCCTCTCCCCCCGGGGGACCTGGCACCCAGGACACTGCATGGAATGCTTTGCTCTTCCCCCCAACTATTCATATTTCAATGCTCCCCTTCCTTCCATCCATACTCTCATCTTCCTGTTCTTCCAAGAAACTTTCAATAACTTCCCCAGGCTGGAAACATTAGCTTCCACTTCTCTATTCTAAATTAGTACTTGTTTATGTTATATACCTTCTTGATTCTTTGTTTCCTTCATGGGAAAAATAGTATCTACTTCCTAAGATCACTGTATGCATTGCATCTGGAACATGGTGAAAGTGGTGATGGCAAACACTTAAATATTGCTTACTATATGCCGGGAGCCCTTTCAGGTGTTTTGCATATGTTGATCTATTTAATCCTCACAACATCGCTATAAGGTAGATATTGATGTTATCCCCATTTTACAGATGAAGAAGTTGAGGTACAAAAAGGTTAAGTAATTTGCTCAAGGAATACAGTTAATAAGTGCTGGGGATAAACACAGTCTATGGCTCTAACCACTATATAGCACTGCCTCTTTTCTGAAGTGAGGTCTGCAGATACAGTAGTATCCTTTGTGTTAGATATTGCAAATCTAATCTTCCAATATCCATTTTAACTAGTGCTATTTTTTATTTTCAATCACATGCAGCCTGAGTAAATACTACTTGCTTTTAAAGCATGATTTAACTAGCAGAAGAGAAAGGCAGGAATGAGAAGTCTCAAATAATATAAATAAAGCCTTAGAGGTGGGATCCTCTGTCCTTCCTTCTCTTCCCTTATTTAGGTTGGGGAGTCTTCAGGCAAAGAACTCTTTTGAAAAAAAGGCTTTATCAGCAGATCCTTTATGAGAGCTCTCCGCCTTCCAAAAGTACTATCCATCTAACACAGATGAAAAACATCCCTGAGCCAAAGCAGACTTGGAACTATCCGAATGCAAATGGCATTGGTTTTCTCTTTCATAATTTTCAGATAGCCCCAATTCTAACACTAACTTACCTGTGCAATTTGGGTACAGACTCTCTTATGTTTGTCCTTAGTTTCTCCATCTATAAAATGAAGGACTGAAAAACACCACAGATGGAAAACAGGTTTGCTTTTGTAGGCCATATTCAATTGATTAGTTGTATCTGCCTGGAATACTGCAAGCCATAAGCAGTATTTGACCAGCAGTGTCTGCTGTTGGAGAGAAATGTGTGTCAGCATATTTGCCAAGAACTTGCCTCCCTGGATTGGACAATTCTCTAGGCTCCTGCACAATTTTATGTTCATGAAAACAGCCACAAAAAGAAAAGAGGATAACAAAGCAGGAGATGTGAATAATAATGTATTGCATATTTGAAATGTGCTAAGATCCCAAGCATTTTCAACACACACACATACACACACACACACACACACACACACACACAAAGCGTAACTTTGTGAGATGATAGATATTAATTAACTTAACTGTGGTAAAGTTCACAATGTATACATATATTGAAACATGTTTTATACTTTATATACATCTATGCAACTTTTCAATCATATATCAATAAAGCTAGAAAAAAGACATAAAAAGATACAAATATGATTGTTAAAAAAAGATTGTGAGAAAAAAAGTATAACTGTAGAATTACCATTTATAATGGAGGCAGTAAAGAGCAGAATTAATAGTGCAGAAAATCAAGCCAGTAATGTGGTAAACAAATGTAAAATTAATGCACAGAAAAAGAACCAAGTGTGAAGTGGAGCAGGCGGAAGGTGAATGTGGTTATAAAATGGTGGCGTGGGTGCTATCTGAGGTGATGGAACTGTCCTGAGTCTTGCCTATGGTGGCAAATACAAGGACCAACGTATGTAATAAAATTACACATGACTAAATACAAACACACACACATATACAAATGAGTACAAATAAAACAGGACATTTGAATAAGATTGGTGGATTGTATAAATGTCAATATTCTGGTTGTGCTGCTGTACTATATTTTGGCAAGGTATTAATTACCATGGGAGAAAACTGGGCAAAGTGTACGTGGGATCTTTCTGTGTTATTTCCGACAACTGCATGTGAATCTACAATGATCTCAAAATAACAAGTTTAACAAAAAGAGAACAGTCATAAAGACATAGAGGGAGAATTGGAGACAAGAGAATAGGGATCCACAGTACAAATAGTGTTACAAAATGGAGCTAGAAGCAATGGTCAAAGGCAAAAATAGATTTAAATATTTCTGTGTTGAAAATGTTAATATTCATGGATTGAAAAATTGCACTACAATCTAGGCATAATGAAAGAAAAGAAATTGATTTTTAAATAACATAACTTTCTATATTATGAGGATTGCAGCCAAAAATGACAACCAGAGGAAGCAGCCAGCAACCAAGAGCTTGTGAGCAGCCCTGGGGGCCACAAGAGATGCTCATAGGTCAGTGACATCAGTAGACCCCTCCCCTCCCCCACTTGTTTTAGGGGATCCTTTCTCCCTTAAAACCAGTGATCAACTGAAAATGGTGCTGAATCACAGATACTGCATGAGGAACATTTGCACGGAGAGGGAGATTGACTATGTTTCCCTACTCTTCTGAATGATTTCTTACCTTTCATAAACAATTTCTTTAAAAACATGAAAGTGACTTTTAAAATTCCTATTTATTGATAGATATGGATCTGAGTACAAAACAAATTCAATCATCCCTGTACTTTCCTTCAAAAACATTTTTTAACCTTAATGCAAGGCATTCTGTCAATGGCCATTTATGAACACTTGGTAGGTACAAGGCACTAGGCAATACAAAAGTATTGAATCAGGCAGGACCCCTACCCTGGACAGCCCATTACAGATGAGCATGAAATACTAACAATAAAAGCTATGATTTATTAAATGTTATCTGCATTCTAGACAGTGCATGTGTGTTTTATATATTATTTAATTTAATTTAATTTCCCCAATAATTTCGGGATTTTACTTTATGTTTGTGTGACCCAATGCTGTGCTCTCTCTCACTGTTTACTGTTTTTCAAGATGAAGGTCAAATCATACAGCCACCATGAAATCTTCTCTAGGTATGTATATATTCATCATTCAGCAAATACTTATTGACATCATCTACATTTCAGGCACTTTGCGAGGTCCTGGGGTAAATGATGAGAAAACCAGACAGGAATAGATTCTCAGGGAGCTTCAAGGCTAATGGAGGAAACTGGTATTAATTAAATAATCGAATGCATGTAAGTGTCCATGGCCACAAAGGAAAGGGCCACAAAGGAAAGCCACGTGCTCCTTTAAGACCCTATGAGGAATGGATTTGACCTAGTCGGGGACTCAGGGAGGGAACGTTTAGCCAAGGAAGTGACCCTTGCTGGGAGGGAGGCACTCCAGGAGACAGGACAAGCAAAACCTGTGTGGTGGGAAGACACCTGGCAATTCCATCGTGGGAAGAGTCGAGTGTGCTGCAGGATGAAGACAGAATCTTAGGAACAGCCAGGACACGCCGAGTCTTGTGGCCCACATAAGGATTTTTGCTTTAATCTGAAGACAAGGAGAAGTCTTTGAAGGGTTTAGAAAAGAGTGGTAGCGACATGATTCATTTTGAATTTTCAATCAATTCCTTTTCTTGCCTTCTATAGTCAAAGCTGTTCGTGTGTATGTCTCACGTATATTCTGTCAGATACTGTTTCCTGTGACATCAAATGACAAAATCTCATCTTCCAGATTAGGTGGGAGACTCCTTGAAGGTTGGGGTTGCTTCTTAAATCAAATTTTATTGGATTTAAGACATCCAAGCAAGATGTATGTTTATTGTTATGTTCCACTAAAAAAGACAAAACGCTGCCAATTGGACATGCCATCAGTTGTAAATAGCGTCTCTATTCCAGAGACTCCAAAATGTGAAATAATGTGCATTTTTAACTGGATGAAATATTATACTTCCTTTGGTTCTCTTACAGTGTCTAGTGCAGAGCTGAATTTGTCATAAGTGGAGTAAGAAGAGTGCTAGACTTCAAATGAGAAGACCGAGTTTGCAACCTAGTGCTGACACTCACCTGGACAAGAATGACTTAGCCTTTTTGAGTCTCAGTCTGCTCCTCTGTGAAATGACCATATGACCCATGAGGTTCCTCCCTGCTCTGCTGCTTCTCCGTGCAATAGCTGCCTATCAATAGCACTCGGAAGATGTCTCTGAGGCCTGTCTTTGTTGGACAGAACTCCTGGCCGGCAGCTGTAGCTTTCTTTTATTCCTCTCCAAGCAGAAGACAGTGAGGAACATGCCTGGAAGCCACCCAGTCCTGGACTAGACAGAAAACTGAGGGCTCAAAAAATCTGCTGAGCAAGGAAAGTTGACACAGGCCCAATGTTAACCAGAAGATGGGAGCAAAGCATGGGTTGTGTTACGGATTGAACTGTGTCCCCCCAAAAGATATTAAAGTCCTAACCTCCAGTATCTGCGAATGTGACTTTATTTGGATCTAAAGTCTTTGCATGTGGGTTAAAATGAGGTCATTCGTGTGGGCCCTAATCTGACTGGTGTTCTTATAAAAAGAGGAAATTTGGACACAGAGAGAGACACATGCAGAGGGGAGAGAAATGAGGACACAGGGAGACTGTCGTCTACAAGCCCAGGATGCCCAGGGCCACTGGAAGGTGGGAAAGAGGCACAGGACAGATCTTCCCTTCCAGCCCTCAGGAGGAACCGACTCTGCTGACACCCTGATTTTGGACATCTAGCCTCCAGAACTGAGCGGCAACAGTTTCAGCTGAACAATCTTCTGTTTCAGCTGAACAATCTTCAGCTTGCAGTGCTTAGTTTTGGCAGCCCCGGGAAACTAATACAGGCTGTTCCTAAAAGAACTGTTTTACTGCAGTGATTTAGTGTCTTCAACTTCCCAACCTCCTCCGCTTCTGAGAAAGATGATCCCAAACCAGGGCTTGGAAATAACATGACATTGTTAAGAGGGTCAGATTTCTTCTCAACACCCTCCCACATCTACTTCTTGCACCTGACAATTCCTTCTTGTGCCTCTGGCCTGGAGCATCCAGTGTCCCCAATGGCCGCCCCAGAGCCAGGAATACCTCGGCTGCCTTCCTCCGCCCCGCTGAAATCACTGTGCTGTGCTGACTTCTCATGGCTGAAAATTCAAGTGTGTTTGTTTATGGTTTAGGAAAATCTATCTCCTTCCACCAGGAACTTGAATCAGTCCTGAAAATTAGGGAGGAATTATGGAAATGCTGTTTTAATCACTAGAAGTCAACTTAGAGACTACTCATCCAAGAGTTTCTGACTGATTCAAGGTCTGGATTGGAGGCCTGAGAAATTTCATGTTTGCATTCTCATGGGTTTCTGGGGACCACCTTCTGAACCCACTTTCTTTAAACCCAGAGGATGCCGTAGATGAGGTGAGCGGGGTTCTTACCCCATTCACTAAGAATTGGCCGCACCTTGACATGATAGTTCTGGCCCTTGCCTGCACATCAGAATCACCTGGGGAGATCTAAAAACCCACCACACAGTCTGATTTAAATGGCCTGAGTGTTCAGTGGGCTAAACACTATTTCACAAGCTGACGTGATTCCGACGTGTGGCCAGGGCCACAATCACTGCTGACATTCCCAACGCTCTAAGGGTAAGTTATACAAACTCTTGGTCTTCAGTTTTCTCATCTATATAATGAGACCAGAATGATAACTTACTATGGTTTCGGTGAGTATCGAATGAGTTGATCAATTCAAAAGATTTAGAAATATGCCCAGCATTTAGTAAGAGTGTGGCTGTTGTCATCATCATGCAGGTTGTGGTTAGTGTCTTCTTTCCTCTTTCCTGTTTTTCTGTATGCTCTGATTTTCACAGACTCTTTTATGATACATATAGGCGAGATTTTAAGTATTTGCTAGAATGGGCTATATTAAAGCCACCAAAATTAAGTAGGGTAATTTGATGCC
>CM052447.1:7091487-7142666 GCA_028533085.1 Varecia variegata | reverse complement strand
CTACACTTTTGATTAGAAATCGAACATTTCATATTTAATGACCTAATATAATGGTCAAGGTAACACACCCAAGGAAGAAAATGGTCTAGTGGATTCTATAATTCTATGGAGTATCTCTGCCTATGTAGGCAACTATCAATTACTGAGTGCTTACCACATGCCTGCATATTACATAATTACCTTATCAAATCATCCCATCAAAGCTAATTACTATTTAGCATTTTACAGGTGGAAAATATAAAGTAAGAAATGTTAGTAGCAACTTACTAAATGTGTGCATTTGGATGACTAATTAAATTTTCTTTGCATTCACTTCTTCATGAATTTGTTGTGATGATCACAGTGAGTTAAAACATGTGAAGTGGTTGGCAATTCATGCCAGTAATTATAGTAATAATTTTATTACTATCATTATTACATATTTTAGTAGTGGATCTGGAGTGGAGCACAGACCTGGTGCTTTCAAAGTGCCTTGGCCTCACACAGGAGGAGCAGGATGAGCAGCCAAGGAGGCTGGTGCCCTTTATTTCTCTTGAACAGAAAAGTAAAAGCCATGAGAGCTGCTGAATATGGGAGGACAGGTCTCTGAATTTCCAAACTGATATCATCTCATTTCAAGCATCACTCAACTTGGCAGTCACTCTTGCCAATAGATATCTCTTAGCAGAAAGACGGAAAAGAATGAAATTAAAGTACCCCATAGGCTTCATGACCTTTTGTTCATTCTATATTTTGAGAAATCAATGCACTGTGTTGCCTCTCCTATAGACCACATAACCTTAGAGAGCGTAAAATAGACGAAGACTAGGAAGACCAACGGAATTTATTTTTCAGAAGACATGGAAAACAAAACACAAACACCATAAAAAAAAAAACCTGAGAGACATCCCTTCCATAGTCAATGGATAATTAGTTGAAACTTTTAGGAGGAGGAAAGGGTTCTAACTATTCTTCCGTGCTTTCCACCCACCTGCTTCAGGTTATTTTAGCCACAGAAATAAGCCTGGACTGGAAAAATGTTTTCATTCCATTTGCATACCTTGACATTCTCAATCAGGTGCTAATTATATGATTATTTTCCCTCCTGAAGATAATTTTTTAAATTCTAGAAGAAATATGTAAAACATCTTCCTCTAAAAACATCAAGGAGAAATCAAGTTAGAGTAGAATCACCAGGCAAAGATATGGGAGAAAACATACATCTAGAAAAGTGAGTCTGCATTCGGTCCTCTTTAGCCCAGGGGGTATTGACTAATGTGGCAGAAGTGGGGGAGAGTTTGAGCAGCACTTTTTACAGTGTCTTACAGGTTTAAGCAGACAAAAGTTGAAGCCCAAGGCTTGCCAAAATTAGAAGTCCTAATAAAACATTCTACACCAAGGATTGGGACCCGGAAGGATTATATCCTAAAAATAATCACAAAATCACATTCATATGGAATGCAGCTTGGTTTTAAGTCATCTGGGTGGCCCAGAAAAATCTCAAGCCCTAAAATTGGATTCAAATAATTTTGTATTGCTAGTATCCTCAGGTATCTGGAAAACATAAACAGGAATCCTCTCTAGACAAAGACAACAGCATGATAGTAATCAAACTATATTTATAAATTAATTTTTATATACAGCAGCCAGCCCACAATGATAACCAGGCCAGGAATAGGTAAGAAAACATAAAAGAAAACCAGGTAAAACAACTGACATAGACCACAAGTAATTCAAATAGTACAATTTTCAGTAGATTATAAAACAATTAGCTTACTACTTCCATAGATATAAAAGTTGAATTTAATGTATTCAGCAAAGAGCCAGAAATTATGAAAGGTGGCTTTGTAGACTTGGAAAATGATTAGAAACTATAGAATTGAAATAGGAACTCTTTGTAGCATCCAACAGCCTATTAAATACACCTGAAGAGAGATTATATAAACTGGAAGAAAGGTCAGAAGCAACTATTCAGAAAATACCATGGGGAGAATAAGATATATAAAATAGAAAAGAGCAGGTAGAGTCCCGGGTCCAGTGAGGAGATCTAACACACCTGTAACTCAAGACCCAGAAGGATTTGGGAGGAGAAAAGAGAGAAAATAGGGAAGAAGAGATGATGGCTGAGAATGGTTCACAATTGTTGAAACTATTGATCTACAGATTTGTGATATCCTAATAAATCCAAGTGTAATATAAAAATAACTCCATACAGAAACACATCATAGTGAATTTTTAAAAAAGGAAATATTTTTTAAACTAGCCAGAGGAAACCACATAATCTTCAAAAGGATAGCAACAAGAGTGACAAATAATACTCAACAGCAATAGTAGAAGCCAGCAGAGTGGAATGATGACTTTTTTTTTTTTTGCTTTACAAAAACAACTGCTATCATAAAAAACTATACCCACCAAAAATATTCTTCAAGAATAAAGGTGAGAGAGGAATTGTGTGAAGATAGCTGTAATGATGACAATGTGTGTTTTTCACTCTCTGAATCACTTAAAAAAAAATACAGAGGGCAACTAATATTGCAAAACTAAGAGACTAGGAACAATACCCCAAACAAAAATAGAGTGTCAGATCTTTTTAGCTACTCAAAATGTAACAGATTTGGTTGAGTAGCCACTGGACATGTATGGTTTAGACGTACGTGAGAGCAAGCAGAGGGAAGCAACAGGGTGCTTGCTTGTCATGAAAAGAAAACCACAAGATTTCTAGTAGTTGTTCTCTGAAAGTGTGGGAGTCCAATTGGAGATTTAGGAGCCTTCACTGGGAGGGATTTTTCACATTACAATTTACAGTTGAGGGAAAGAGACCTGGGGTAGAATTCGAATGGCTGGAACAGCCAGACACCTACACATTCTCAAAGCTAACCAGCTCAAGTTTCCTTCCAAGATGAGACCCCACCCTAGAGAGGAACTGCAGTTAAAAGAACTCAAATCTAATACAACAGGATCAAAACGGACAAAGAAAACCTAAGAGCCAGGCAAAAGTTGGGGAAGGGGGAAAAGCCAGGAGGTCTCAGAAAATGTAAAAGCCGTATTTTTTTTTAACACTTTACAAAAACAACAGAAGGAGGAGGTCTTGAGTAGCAAAGCCAGGAAAACTATCCTGATTCACCCTTCTTCCTAAAAGTTCAATAACGCTAATTTCATATAAAAAGAAAAGAAACAGGAAAGAACCTTGATCATTACCCATATGAGGTTAGGGTGGACAAAAAGAAAATGAATAGCAGAGCAACATTCCTACAAACGCTGAAGATACACCAGAGAGATGTCCACAGATGAAGATTGTAACTGCATATATCAAACCAAACTAAAAGAGATTGAGAAAATCGTCAAAGATATAAAAGAATAGCATACATCAGAAATTTAAAAATTCAGAAATGAAGTGACAGAATTCAAGAAAGAATGAAAAAAGAAAACAAATATATTTCAGAAATAAAGATTAAACTAGAAAGGACAAAAGAGTAAACAAAATAGATGATGCTTTAGGAGGATTAGAAGGTGAAAGGCGAAAAAAAATTAGGAGCGCATTGTATGGGGGATGGGCACGCTTGTAGCTCTGGCTTGGGTGATGCAAAGGCATTATATGTAACCAAAATGTTTGTACCTCCATGATATTCTGAAATCTAAAAAAAAAAAAAAAGAAAAGAAATGAATAAATTGGAAAAAAAAGAAAAACATTAAGAATCAAACTGAAATGAAAAGACTAAAGTTATTTGAGAGAAAATAAAAGAGAGTGTAGGCAAAGAACCCTATTAAACTATAATTCAAGAAAACTTTGTGGAAATTAAAAAAAAAAAAGATCTGAAAATACACATTGCAAAGATACACTACTTAGCTGGGAAAATCAAACCAGAACAACCAATACCAAATGTATTGTAGAAAAACAATTGAACTTCATAGAAATAGAAAAATTCCTTTGGACATCCAGACAAAATTACCAAGTCACTTATAAAGAAAAAAAAATCATACCGTCATCTGATTTTTTAATAGCTATATTTTATTCCAGAAGACAATGGTGTAACATATTTGAAATTCCCAAGGAAGAGAATGTGACGTGATTACATATTCAGTAAAACTGTTTTTCAACGATGACGGCCACAAACCAACCATGAACATGTAATAATATTATTCTCATTAGCATTTTTGAAGAAACTACTAGATGAGAAGTGATAAATTAATAGAAAGTTATTGAAATAATATGGATGGACTATATCAATAACTTCTGTTATCAGCGCAAAGGAACAAGCAGACATTATGCACCTCCTAATGGAAGAACTCAATACTATGCCTGGCTGGGAAGGCTTGTTTTTCATATTTACGTCTATAATCCACCTAAAATTGATTTTTTGTGTATTGTGTTAAGATAGGAGTCAAATTCATTTTTCCCCATGTGCATATCTAATTATCCCAGCACTATTGAAAAATGCCATCTTTTCCCCACTGCATCACAATGACACTTTGGGCACAAATCAAGTGTTCATACATCGTGTAGATCTGCTTCTATTATGCCCAATAATTGAATCTGAATCCAATAAATTTTTTAGCTCTATCAATTTGTAGAAAATATAGAGGAGAGAGGAACATGTTAGGTGACACTCCAAAGATGCCATCAGCAAAACTAAGTTTATGGGATACCCTACAGGATAAATAATGGTAGCTTCAAAAAATAAATTGCAAGAAAAAGAGATATGGAGATAAAACTACAGGTTCAAAGAATTAAAAATTTTATAAACCAATTATGATGGGTAGGTTTTATTAGTATCCTGATTCAAACAATGAATGAATTTTCAAAAGCTAAAAATGAAATATAAACATTTTCAGATCAATGACAACTGAGAGAATTTGCCAGCAGTGGGTCTTCACTAAAGGAAATTCTAAAGCATGCTCTTCAGACAGAAGGAAAATGAGGTGCAAGAAGAAACAATGAATAATGAAAATGGTAAATATATGAGATTATTGAAATGAAATGACTAAACAAAATAAAATCAACAAGGTCAAAATACAAAAAAAAATCAACTGCATTTCTAGATTCAGGTGGCAGTTTGAAAATGAACTTTATAAAAAGACACCATTGATGATAGATTTTAAAATATCAAGTTCTTAGGAATAAATGTAACAAAATATTTGCAAAACCTCCTCACAGAAAATTGTGAAATATAATGAGAGAAATTTGGAAAGTTCTAAACAGATGGAGATATACCTTGACTGTGAATTAGAAGACTCATTATTGCAAAACTGTTCAATTCTCCCCAGATTGATTTTGCATAAAAAAATCCCAAACTGTTTTCTGTAGAGATTTTCAATATGATTTTAAAATAGAAATAGAAATTCAAAGGGACAAGAATAGTAAAGACAACTTACAAAAGGAAAATAAGATGGAAAGACTTGTTTTATTGGACATTAAGATTTATTACAAAGTTACAGTAATTAAGATGATGCTTTATTAGCACCAGATTAGACAAATAGACCAATGACTCATAATAGAAGCAGATACCACACAATATATGGACATCTGATTTATACCAAAAATGTCATTGCAGAGCAGTGGGAAAACGCTGGCATTTTCAATAAATTGTGCTGGGATAATTAGATATGTGCATGGGGAAAAATAAATTTGACTTCTATCTTAACACAAAACACAAAAGATCAATTCTTGGTAGACTGTAGACCTAAATATGAGAAACAAAATTTTAGAATATAATAGAAGAGGTTATTTTTATGACTTTGGTTTAAGACAAAAGTTCTTAAATGTGACATGTAACACATTAGGTTAATAAATTTGACCATATTAAAGAATTTTATAATTTCCTCAAAATGTACCATTAAGCAAATGAGAAGGCATGCCACAGAGTGTGACTGTATATTAGTACAACATATAACTCACAAAGGGCTCATATCCAGGACATAAAAAGAATTATTACAAATCAATAAAAATAATAAGACAGATAATCTAGCAGAAAAATAAGCAAGGGAAAAAAAGCAAGCTAGAGAAGAAAAGAAAAATAGAAAAGAGACTCTAGCAGGTCCTTTGCAAAAGAGAAAATACAAATAATTCATAAACATGGAAAGGTACACACCCTACCAGTAATTGGGAAAGTGGGAATTAAAACCAAAATAAAATATCACCCACCTACCAGAATAACTAAAACTTAAAAGGTGGACAGTATCAAATGTCCATGGGGATGGAAAGCAATGGGAATTCTTATACATTGCTGGTAGAATTATAAATTAACACATTTTGGAAACACTTCTGCGTTATCTACCAAATTTGAAGATAATGCATGCCAGTGACCCAGCAATTTGCAAATGCATGCACGCGTGCCCCCAGAGACACAGACAAGGAGGTCCAAAACATCGTTACTTATCATGGCCCCAAATTGAGGTATTTTCATACCATGGAATACTACACAATAACAAAAACGAATGAATGACAGCTACAACAAAGTGGCTGAATCACACCAACGCAGTAGAGGAAGAGAAGCCCTGCACAAAAGAATGTGTACTGCAGAGTTCCATTTAACTGAATTACAAACAGGCAAAACAAATGACAGTGTTTAGAGATATTTAGGTGGAAAACTAAAGAAATGCAAAGAAGTTATCACCATATAATTCAGAATTGTGGTTACATTTAGGTAAGAGGGACAGAGTGTGAAAGATAAAGGCCACAGGAAGCGCTTCGAAGGTCCTGGCAAAATTCAGTATCATGCCCTGATTCGTAGTGACCTGGGTGCATTTCCTTTATAAGAATTCATTAAGCTGTATATTTATGTTTTATACTTTTTTATATGTCTATTTCGCATTACACAGTTTCCAGAGGTTTTAGAAGAAGATAGGAAACCAAGGCTCAAAGATTTTAATTGAGCTGTCTAAGGTAGTATACCCATCAACTCAAGGCTGCCCTGGTCTCCATGATCCCAAAGCCTGTGCTCTCAAGCACTGTTTATAAGTTAGTCATTATCTAGCAGAGGATATCAGTTCCATCTATAATACAAGAAAGAAAATAAATAGTGATATCACAGAGGTAGAGAGAGAGTCAAGCCAAGGAAGAGATCTTTTCCAGTCCAACTATTGGAGAAGGCTTCATGGAAGTGATGTAACATGCACTAAGGCCAAAAAATCATGGCTTCTGGGATCCTCAAAGCTTCCAGGCCTATATGGATGTGGTCATCCTGACTTAGAAGGATAAACACAGGGCCGGTGTTGCATCTGGTAACCTGGAGACACAGCCTCTTCAGCCCCTCTGAAGTGGAGATAGGCCTTACTTTCAAGAACAGGAGGCCCGAAGAACAACCATCTCAAACCTAGTGCCCAAGCTCTTCACAAACAGGAAATCGTGCCTGCCAGGAGTAAATACTGAAGAATTTGCAGCTACGAAATTGTTCTCATTCAACAACAGCTTAATGAGTTTAATGAACGAGCCCATGCGGATCACATCTCTCCTGTGAATTTACAGATGGCCTCAAAGAGCAAGAGGGAAAACACATGAGCATAACCGTCCGCAGAGAATTGATCAAACCTCATGAGACTACAGGGAGGAGACTGAGAGCTTAATCCCTGCTAAAAACAAATCTGGCAGTCCCCAGCCCAGCTCCCCTCCCGCTCCCCACCCTCAGCCTGATCTCCCGCCCTAAGCCTCATGTTTCTTCACGGCAGCCAGGAGCTTCTGCATCTCCCATCTGGCCCGCAGAGAAGTGACTCACAGCAATAAATACCAAGAAGAAAGAGCCCTTCATAAATAAAAGGGAAGGAGCAGGACCGGCACAAAGCACCCAGCTCTCCTTCCTATAAAGCGAATAAATAAAGCAATGCCAACAACTTACAAGTGATGCATCTCCTTTCCACACTCCCTGTCACACTCCTAAGTGTCTTCACTGCATCTGATAGCATGACAAGGCAGAAATGCTCACATCAGCTCCTGTCGTTCTGGGCAGGCAGAGACATGGTCTAATTTGCAGAAACTTCCTCAATGCCCCCCGCCCCCACCTTCCCAACCCAGCACCATTGGTCAAGCTCCTATGAAAAGAAACATTGTCTACAACTCATACAATGCAGTTGGGTTGGAGGGTTCCCTCTTGATTTTCTTCTAGTAATCAGACCTCTGGGCACGTTTGGGTCTGCTTGCCTCCTAGGCAGCCTTTGCAGTTCCTTTGAAAATCTAGAGCATTTAAGAAGAGGCAGCTCCGCCAGGTTGTCTGCCAGG
Organism: Varecia variegata; assembly: GCA_028533085.1. Classification (NCBI taxonomy): domain Eukaryota; kingdom Metazoa; phylum Chordata; class Mammalia; order Primates; family Lemuridae; genus Varecia; species Varecia variegata. The sequence goes on along the minus strand of CM052447.1, from coordinate 7,134,475 downwards.
TGGTGTAGGCATCACCTAGACCCACGCTCATTCTCAGGAAGGGCAGTCCAGCAGGAGAGAGGGCCACAATAACACATTCAGAGGGATTAGTGTTACAACGGAGAAAGAGTAAAAGGTGCTAGGGGAATGGATACATTCTACCTGGGAGAGCAGGGGAGGTATCCCACAAGAGACGGCATTTGAACTGGATGCTAAAGGATAACTTGGTGGCTATCAAGTACACAAGGAGAAGGGTCGATACAGATAGAGGCAAAGAATGTGCAGAGACATGGGTACTAATGTTGATACTCATCCTAATTCTAATTTCAATTCCAATTGGTAAAGCTCATGCTAATACTAATATTCCATTTATTGAGGATTACTGAGTTAGGTGCTGTACCAAGTTCTTTATGTTAATTGTTTCATTTAAATCCCATAAAGACCTTATGATGCAGAAATCATTATTACATCCCCATTTAAATAAGGATGTACGGTTGAAGAAGTCACGCTGCTGGTATGGGGCGGAACCTGGATAGGGAGTCATTGCAGTACACATTTGGTCACTAGGCTATACTGTCCTTGGGGGTGTAGGCACCCTGACCAAGAACAGAGCTAAGGTTCAGGAAGGAAGAAAATGCAACGTGTAGAGCCCTTCCACTTCTCCTGAAACGCTGAGGAGATTAGAAGAGAGATGTGTGAGTGGCTCTTTAAACAGGCATCTGTACTTGTGAAGAAATTCTTTCTTGCAGGAAAGATGCTAAGACAGGTGTATGAAATATGCTGGGCACTGATAAAGTGAGCAGAGATAGGTTTGTGCAATTCGAGGAAACTAGATCTCCAGGACAGCAGCTGAAAAGCTACTTTACAGAGCAGTCAGGAATCCCTGGACTCGTTAGCTTTCAAACATAGAAATAACTCTAAAAATGATTTAGGTAAACTCTTGGACAAAATTCAACACGGTTAGGATATAGAGCTTACATCAAGACTGGCTTCTCCAAAACACCGACAACGTCCTCACCCGGGGAGGTAACGTGTGCACCATCCAGTAATCTAAAGGTGATGGGAAATGTGAGGAATGCCAGAGCTTCTAATGGAAGAAAAGTACAAGTTCAAGACAGGTCTCCTTTGAAAAGTTACTAGTAATGTAATGTACAAAAAATCAGTGTTCTTCTAACATTGGGTTTCATTCAAGGTTTACTCTATCAGAGAGGACTCCAGCAGGCCCCAGGGGCACACTCAAGGCAGCATAATTTGAGGAAGGTTTATTTACAAAAGAACTAATTGTAAAGCTGTGTGTGGAGCGCAGGTGAGTGTTTATGCCACCTCTTTCTCGTCTTCCACTCCCCTTCTCTACTACGATTTGGGACAAATCTAGTAAATATTAATAGTACTAGAAAATGTAGCTTAGGCTACCTGTTCCTGCAATAGAATGGCTAAGTCTGCAAAGCAGACCCTGAGTTCATTTACCCCCTAATCTGGGTAGCTAGGGATAGCCAGGCTGTCTGCACAAAGCCAGGCCCTCTGTGAGTAGCACCGGGAGCCAAAAGTGAAGCAAGGCCAAACCTGGGGCTCGATGCCAGCAACCAGCCCACTGGCACCAGGGGGCACAGGGAACATTCCTTTCTCAACCCCTTGAGTTGGCGGCTCTTCCTTGGGGTGGGAGGTATATATATGTGGGGTGGGGGTGGGGGTGGGAGTATAGAATCCTCCTCCCTCTGGGTTTAGACAGAATTTTGGGGAGAGAGGAATGAAATTTTCCTTCTTATACAAAGGCCTTTCTTCAGATTTGGACGTTGCAAACGAGGATATTCTGTTTGAGAAAGACCTAGTCTGGGAATTATCATTAACCAAAGTGAAACTGACCCTGGGTCCTGCACAGGCGAGAGAGGGTGGTCTGCACGTCAGTGCACCACACCTTTGCTGTCTGTGAGCACAGCTGCAAAGTGTCCTGACACAGAGCCAAGTCCTCGTTCCACACTCGTGGGAACACGGGGTGACACTGTGTAAGGAGAAAGAAAGAAGAACTTCAAGACCAGCCACTAAGCTCAGTGATTCTCGCCTACCCATTAGAACTTTTCTACCCATCCCACATGTATATCCCTTCATCTGAACCTAAAAAAAATCTCTGGGAAGATGACATCACAATTTCGTTAGAAATCTCTCCTCGATGTCCTGGAGAAAGTTCTCCCAGTTGTCCGCCTGCACTGGGGATCCATTCCTTCCCATAGGCCTTGCTAGAAAGAGTGACAGACTTCATGAAGCCATGCCTTGGCTTTGACTCCTCTCACTAGGAAGTCAGGATCTGGTCAGCATTTCCACATGTCCTACCTGTCTGTGATTAATCAAACTCTCTGGAGAACGCTGAAGAGCTTGGATAAGCTCAAGTGACTATGTGGAGTCCGTCTTGTCTGACTGCTGGGTCTAATGCTTGCCTAACCTCCTTTGCATTATGAGAAGCTGTTCCTGCTGAAATATGTAGATATGAACTAGTTTTTCTCATAAAATATCTAGAAATCCATGTTTTAGACTAATCGTTCATTCTGCTAACCTGTGACTTGCTAACTTGTAGGACCATTCATGGCTGATGCCACGCTGGGCCTTCCAATCTCACACTCAATAGGGAGAGATGTTCAGATCACTTCGATGGAGCCCGATGGCATTTTGGTTTTTGCAAACAAAGTATTGAATCACTGCCATGCATTCAGGCATCAGCACCACAATTTAAAAATGACATAGTGTATTTGATATAAAAGATGGGGCCTTGCAAAGCTGGGAAGGTGCAGAATTTTTGGAAACCAGGATTAACTTCCCATATGAATTGATAACCACATTTTAAAGATCCTTAATTTCTGATTCATTGTGGTCAGTCTCAGGTTTACCTCAAATTCTGACTCCATCCCATCTCTAGACAAGTAGGTAATTTTATGGAAAACAACAATAAAAATGCAAACTTTATGGAGTGAGTGATGGCATCTATTAAATAGCAGATTATTTTCATGAAGGAAACTCTTTAGGCATAAGAGATGAAGATTGGTATCTCCTACTACAGTGGTTCCAATACTTTTGTATTCCACTGGATACTAAAATGGCCCAGAATGTGTTAGGACTGACAGAGGACTGTCAACATCTTATTTTGCTAAGTTAGGAGGATATTATTTTAAAAATATAAAAATAAATAAATACCATTTGCGATCATCATTATTTCATAATAGAAGGGAAATGCAAGGAGGCTATAATCTTTCAATAAATCAAGAAACAACAGTTGACATAAGTACAGCTGTTTTTATATTTATGTATTTATTTATTTAGAGACAGAGTCTCACTCTGTCCCCCTGGGTAGAGTGCAGTGGTGTCATCATAGCCAGGGCCAACATTGGAGGTTGCAGGACAGTGGGCCTGATTCAGCAGCAGCTTACATGAGGACAGGGTTCTCAGGGCCCTGGTCACTCACAAGAAATAGAAATTTACATAAAAGGATTGCCACACATTTCATCCCAGATCAGTGTTGGTCAGCAGACTTTGCCCAATTAATAAAAAAAAAAGAGCAAGAACATTGTGTATTTGTAAGTTCTCATTTTCATGTAACAGCTTTTCTTGAAGCAAGGCATCCTTGAACTGAAACATCCTATTAACTTGAAAGACTCCTCTGGAAACCTAGGCCCAAGTGGCCAAGACTGAGGAGAAAATTCTGGGGTCTTTGGCCTTCCCAGTGAAGAATTGTCTTCCTCTGCCTTACAGGCTCTGTAGCTAAGTTCATTAACCCAGAGTTTCCTGCAGGGCCCAGCTGTCCCCAGTGGCAATGGGGCGATGTCTCTAGGGAGATGCTTGTCCAGACCACTCAGAGCACTTAAACCTACCAGAGAGGCCCCTGGACCAAACACAAGGGTTCCCATCTGTCTTCACACTCCTCCATGCTTGCGTTCAGGCCTAGGGAGGGTGGTGTCTTTCCAATGGCTCCTGGGTTATGGAATGTATTTAAATGCCTGGTTCAAAACCCTTGTCCTCCCTCTCAAATTTGACAATTGTTTAAGCATTATTGCTTGAATGGATGCAGATGTTCAGCTCGTCTCTTGTTGGGAGGAATACTTCTTTAGAAGAAGGGCAGAAGACTGGCTTTTTTCTTCTTGTTTTTTTTCAGACACATATTTTATCTTTATGTTTGTATCAAAGGCTGCCAAGAGATGCATCTGGTCCCCAAATCAAGAATCTCACACTCCTCCTCCCAAATCACAGCTTTCCAAGCGTCTTTCTGTGTGATCTCTGCCCAAAGAAGCTGTCGGCAGAGCTCGGCGGACAGATGACCAACACCTCCTGGAAGAAAAAGAATCCTTTTCTCATCAGTGCTAGGAAGAATGGCACCCGTGGCATTTTTAATGTCATTCCCCTGCTTTTTACTTTTTTTATGCGACTCATTTTCTGATTAATATTTTCAGCAGCTAGAGCAAATGCCAGTTTAATTAAATTTCCACACCATCCCCCCTTTATCCAATTAGTGGGTTCACTGGCTCCTCATCAACCTTCAGCGTCTGCGTTTTCAGTGAATGCTCAGTTGCTTCTGGTCTCGCCAAAAAAATCTGTTACATATTAAGTTATAATAAGATATAGGCAATTATAGTAGCAGCAGGACAAATAGATTTGTATGGTTCATTACAAGGGATTTCTGGAACACACGTAGTGTAAATAACCAGTTTCTGGGGAAGAGCATATTTTGAAGAAAAATATAAAAGGGGGAAAAGGGGAAAAAGCCATTACCAGTTACTATAAGAAAACTCTGAATATAAGGAAATCCTACCAGCCCCGTAGTTCTGTTATTTAGATGAGCAACATTTCAACAGATGAACTACAAATAGAAATGAAAGATGAAGCCATTTTGCATGGAAAATGGGTGGTGACCTGTTTTTCATTTTCAGAAAGAAAGAATAATGCCACGGCCATTGTATCAGAACAGACAGAATAAGCAAGGAGCATCTGATATGTGACGAGCCATGTGCACACACTTTGCACACCTGGTCTCACTTAGACCTCATGACAACCTTGGGAGATACCAGGTTGAGGTACTGAAATGACAGTCTCATGGAGTTTACCCTAATAGCTATTATTTTATAAAACAGAAAACTGAGGCTCAAGAAGTTGATAGCTGCTCAAGGCCACCCAGCTAGTGAGCGGCTGAGTCAGAAATACAATGCAGATCTTTCTGGCTCCAAAGACTGCGCTATTTCCATGATACTATTCTAGGCAAGGAGATTATTTCAGGGTCAATGTATAAATAAAGTGGGAGAGGAGCCTTATGGCCTGCAACAACTTCAGAAATGTCGGAGAAGTTCCTCCCTTAAGTTAATTAATACATTAGTTGAGGCCAGGCGTGGTGGCTCACGCCTGTAATCCTAGCATTCTAGGAGGCTGGGGCAGGAGGATTGCTTGAGCTCAGGAGTTCGAGACTAGCCTGAGCAAAAAGTGAGACCCCTCATCTCTACCAAATAGAAAGGAGAGAGAAAAAAAAAAAAAAAACCCAGCCGGGCATTGCAGTATGAGCCTGTAGTCCCAGCTGCCCTGGAGGCTGAGGCAGAAGGCTCACTTGGATCCCAGGAGTTGGAGGTTGCAGTGAGCTACAATGACGCTACTGCACTCTACCCAGGGCAATGGAGTGAGACTCTGTCTCAAAAAAAAAAAAAAAAAAGGCACTGAGCACCCCTACTGACAATCCCCCACCCCATTTTTAAAAAAAAGAAAAAATATATTAGTTGATGAACATCACTCGGTATAATTAGCTTATTCTTGATGTCTAGCAGGTCTTGCTAATAGAGTGAAGGAATGCTATCCCACTTGAAGGGAAAAAAGGGCTTCCATGATGGGAATAAAAAGTTACCAAAAGAAATGATGGGACAGGGAAAGCAAGATTGCCTGAATTTATAATTTTTTCTAACCAGACTGTGAAGCTGATTGACCCTAATGACACAGCTCGGGACTTAATTTAAAAAAAAAAAAAAAAATTCCAAATTGGGAAGTGTAGTATCTTCTTCCTTACTATATATTTAAGAAAGAGAATACTTCCTTAGAGCTGCACCTGGACAGACCTTGAGAACTCTTGCTTCTCCTGCCACTCAACTTAACTCCAAACCATAAGCATTGTGGTGTTTTATCTTAGAAACCTTCCAGGAAGGTGGTTCTTCAGCACTCTTCTACGTTCCATATGGCAAACTATTTTTTAACCAATACCACTCTGCGGAATCCATTTTATGACTCCCAGGATACATGCAAGGCATTTTGCCTAATTCTTCAGCCCATATTGGAAAGCAGGGTTGAAAAATCCCATATAAGTAAATATTCCACAAGTTTATACAGGCTGAAGTCACGGAGCTCAGAATATTAGCCAGCTCCCCAGGGAGCCTACAGCAGCATGTGAAAATGGCTTGAACGAGATGGCCAAGATGTTAACCTGCTTCCCTTTGAGAAACAGGGGTGGGGATGAAAGATTCTGAGCCAGCGCTGGTCACTGGGATGGGTAGAGTTGGGCTGAGCCAACCCTGCACACAACCTTAGCATGAGGATGCCAGCAGCCAACCAAGGAGTAGCAATCTGGTTACTAAATTCTGAGAAAGTGAGCAGCGTTTGCTGTCTCAGTGGGGCTTGGTGGTGTCAACGTGGGCCCACCTGCTATCTGTCATGTTCTGTGTGCCCGCTTTCACTGGCCTCTGAGTTGCCTGTTCCTCCCAGGGCAGCAGCACAGCGAGGCGTGCTGGCTTTGGAGTCCTAGGAAATGAGGTTTGTCTGTCTCTGCATTTATGCACTTATGAAATTTTTAATCAATCCACTTCTAAGGTCTCCATTTCCTCATCTCTAAAATGAGGGGTCAGGAAATCGTGACCCATGCTCTTGTCAAGTACTAAGACATATGAGTGTTCTCTGAGTCATGGGCAACAAAGGCCAGGGTTAAGTTCCAGGATTCATGGAGGCTGTTCTCATAGAAATATGTGGCAGAATTTAAAAGCTGCAAACTGCACATCAGACATAACAAGACAGAAGGGCTATAACTGACCTCTCTGGAATCTTGGTCCCTTTATAGTTGCACTAGTTCATTATCAAATCCCATGGGAAAGAGCAAAGAAAAAACAGTTTGCATCAGACATGTCTCCTAGAGGGACTGTCCCACCCACGTCCCTAATGTAAGGACCAACTTGGGTTTTTATGTTTGGTGCTATTGGACCCCACCCACATCTAGCCAGAACCGACAGCACAGGGACTGAGCAGGCAACCATGGGCTGCCCAGTGGAACCTTCACCCAAGCACTGTCCTCTATCAAGAATTTAAAATTTTTGAACTGGTTGATTAATCCAGTAAGAATAGGGACAGAAACTGAAAGAGTGTCATGGAAAAGTATCTAGGGAGGCCAGGGGCAGCAGTCAGGATGGATCATAAGCAAATTAAGCCACGAGGAGGCAGAAACTACGAGTGAGCCAAGGTGTGGTCCTGTGGCACCTGGTCTGCAGAGAGGGTTCTCCCAGGCCACCGTCCTCTTGGTATTCACGCCCTTCTGTACTCTTCTCCTACTGAAGTGGAACTGCCCCTGCCACCAGCTGAATGTCATGTAAGTGACAGAGCATGGCTTCCACAGATGGGCCGTAAGAAGCCTTACGGCTTTCACGTGGGTCTCTTGGGATGTTCTCTCTTAGACCCAGCTCCCATGCCAAGAGAAAGCCAAGCCACATGGAGAGGCCACACGTAGCCACGTGAACTCCCAGCCCGCAGCCAGCACCAACGCAGCTGTGCGAGTGAGACACCTTGGAAGTCCAGCCAAGCTGGGGCTTCCGATCACTGTAGCCCCAGCTGCCATTTGACTGTGACTACAGGAGACACTTGACTAAGAACTGGAGAGTGTGGTCAGCCCACAGAACCATGAGAGGGAATGATAATTGTTATTGTGAGCTGCTGTGTTTGGGAGTGGTTTGCTGTGTAGCAACAGGTCCACAGAGAAGAGATCAGATGGACAGAGAGGTGCAATCTCCAAGAGAGATATTGGTGCCCAAGGTTTCTAGTCCTCAGCAGAGCCATATCTACCTTCAAGACACCATCCTTTTATTTGAAGCAGCAACTTGAGGAGATCTCTTTTCCTAACAATGTAAACAAACCAACTGAAAATCCAACTAGAATGAGACAGAAATGGATACCTAGTAATAGTCTAGGACGGAGGTTTGCAGAAGCTAGTGCGTGGATAATTACTCACACTAACAAGTCTGTAATGTAAAGGGAAATATAAAAACAATGTCAGAATTTATGTTCATGAATCTAAATTTATTTGCGCTAATGAAGGCAGCCTGTGGAATGAGCTACTCTCAGAGTCTCAAATGTGAAGCAGGACAGCACCAGATCCCCGGCACCAAACATTAATCATCATTTTCCTGGTCCTCAGCAGATGGGGACAGTCATGCCTCTCCCCACCTCTCCTCCCTCTGTCTCCCTTCTCCCCATAAGCCCCGGCAGTGAAACGGCTGGGGTTTGCTTTTACTCCCATCCTGGCCAGCCTTTGCTTCCCTTAGGGAAGAACTCTCACTTCTGCTACGTCACGCCCTTCTTCTCCCCTACCCCAGCACCGTGGCCAAGCACCAAGGGCAGAAAGCAAAAAAGGGGCTGTAGGAAGTACAGACATTTGGGGAACGGGAGGATGTGCGTAGCTTTTATCAGATGCAATGAAAGAAGCTCCCAGTGTGACAGGAGGAGAATCTACTATTTCTCAAAGCCTTGACCTTGTTTTAAACTTAGCTACTTAACCTATATTTGAGTAAAAATAAGTAAATAGATAAAATCTTTTAAACAAGATGCCCTCTCCAATGCCTCCCATGGTGTAAGTGACCAGAACTCGGGGAGTTTCATAACTGCTGCTACAAATCATGTTACCCTTCTGCAAAGCGAAAGGAAAGACCTTCCACAGGCTCCACCTCGCCCAAGGTTACGGAGACCGGGGGTGAGCAGGGGCCAGGGCCCACGGCTTCCCTGTCGGCCTTCTCCTTAGGAAGGAGATCAAAGCTGGGCAGAGGGCCTGCTGACTCCGATTTGCATCGTGAAAGTCACCTGTCCGGCTCTGCCCCAGAGGCAAAGTGATCAAAGCTGCGAGGGGAGCTGGGAGCAGGGAGGAAATAAAATATTGATGTGATGAGATGCACGCTAATTCTCCGCTGTCCACCTGCTCAGTGAGGAAAGCGGGGCTGTGAAGTGACCGTTAGCCACGCTCCTTCCATGAGCTCACATCAGGGCTCCCACTGCCCTGCCAGGTGGGCCTCCACAGCTTGGCCCAGGAAAGGAAAAACGGGAGGGAAAAGCAAGCCTGAGCGATGCCGTCCACTCAGATGGCTTCCCGAGCACCTCCGCCACAGGAGGCGAGTTGTGAACTCTTGCAGTCCCAGTTCAAAAACAACTACGTGCAGAAGCTCAAAATCTGAAACAGACAAAACAGAGCATCTGCTGCCCTTAAAAAGAGGTGGGGAAGGGTACCCAGGACTCCCCTCCCACCTCCCTGGTAACTGAACAAGCCACAGAGGACAAATGGAAAGTGACTTTTCTAACTTCTATTGCTGAAATGCCCTGAAGTTGACCATACTCGAGCTGGGCTTTGGTGAAACCGGGTGGGCATGGGGGCGATGAGAATAAGAAGGGATGTCGAGCTGGGTGGCAAGCTGATTCTCAAAGCAGCGTACAGAGCTCAGAGGATGGGCATATTTTCTGGCTGGGAAGGCAGTGGGAGCAAGAGACATATTGACTGCAAGATCTCTGGGGAATTCTCTGTCTGAAACTCCTACCAAAGATGACGTCACTGACCCTCATCGGAGGCCAGGCCCCTGGGAGCTGTGGCTCACCACAGAAGCGCCTACGGTTTCCGTGTAAGAGGAGCCAGCGCCCCTGTGGCCCCGGCTGCAGGGTGTGGGCGGCCAAGGGAAGGTGTAAGGATTAAGTGGTGAAAATGTTAAGTGAACACGGGCTCCTTAGTCCTTGTCTAGATCTGGAAATCTTTCAGCTTTCTTACTCCAATACCCAAGGAGGACAGTGTATGTATTTGTTTGCCATGTTTCTGAAAATATGATAAAATTTGTCTTAAAAAAAAGGTGGCCTCATGACATTGGCCCCTGGTGCCATTTGCAATCTGGTCAGTCTGTCTACAGCTGAATCTCCCCACTTCCCTCAGCTGCAGTGAGCTCACTGTTCCCAGCTATGGCTTGTCCTGGATGACAGGTGTTTTATCCTTTGTCCTGTGCATGCACATCACTGTTGTTCTCAGACGGCCTTTCCACATTTTTTTTTTTTTTTTGAGACAGACTGTTACTCTGTCACCGGGACTAGAGTGCTGTGGCATCAGCCTAGCTCACAGCACCCTCAAACTCCTGGGCTCAAGTGATCCTCCTGCCTCAGCCTCCTGAGTACCTGGGACTACAGGTGTGTACCACCACACCTGGCTAATTTTTTCTATTTTTAGTAGAGATGGAGTCTTGCGCTTGCTCTTGCTCAGGCTGGTCTTGAACTCCTGACCTCAAGCAATCCTCCCATCTTGGCCTCCCAGAGTGCTAGGATTACAGGTGTGAGTCGCCTTGTGCAGCCTTTTCCACCTTTTTTTTTATAGCTAAGTGCTATCACCAAGAGCAAGGAATTTTGGGTTCTGGGTTCAAATTCTGGCTCTACTACTTACTGGTTATGTGACTTCGGGAGACCATTAAAGCTCTCTGAGTCTCAGCTTCCTTATTATAAAATCAGGTAAGGATGAAAAGAGGTAACAGGTATACAGCTAGTTCTGTGCCCAGCACAGAGTGTGTGCTTGTGGAGAACTGCCATTTGCCTGGCAAAGTGCAACTCCATTCCTCAACAAGTAGCTCTAGGGGAACAAGCCTCAAGAACTACCAGTGACTGGGGCTCACTTCCTTCCAAGCACACCTCCATATTGTTCACAGGAAGTTGCCCTTGTGTTGCAGCAAACTTACTTCCACCAGCAGATGCTGAGGAATGAGCACTCCCCGCATCAGGACAAGAAAATTGTTTTGTGCACCTCATGCTGTATAGGCAAGACAGAGGATCTGCCTGATGATGGAGTCACAGGAGAGCCAGGAGGATGGAATTCACCTCTTCTAGGTGCCACATGGATCCAAGCAGAGGAAGAGAAAGTCTCCAAAGAGCTCTTCTTTCCCTGTCTCTGGACCTAACCCGTCCCACCTCCACCAATGCAGCAGCCCAGTGATTTTCAAGCCCAGTTACTCCTAACACCTTTCATCTAGGCCCAAATGTCCTTTCTTTGCTAAGAACCCACCCAAACATCTGGAGCTCTGAATGTAAAGCAGGTATATCAGATGGTAGAATCTCATCAAGGAGCGTGGGAGGAAAGAGCCCTTGAGACGCCCTGAAGACTGGTTGTGACACAGAGACCTGATGGGCTTATTTATGCTTGTGTGGCCTTGGGGTAACGGGGCAGACTGTGTCAGGGGCAGGAATGAACAGAAAGAGAAGTGCAATCTGCAGCATTCAGGACATCTGTCCCCACACCCAAGTCCAGCGAGGGAAAGAGCTAGCATCTCCACAGTATTAACCAGACAAGGAAGGAGATTCAATACAAGATGTCCCTGCAAATATTTCTCAGTCTGGGGAATTTTTGTGGCTGCTGCTACTCCTCACAGCCCCCTGCCGGACTGCAGGCTCACATAGCATTTTCAGTAAGCCATCGGCCTCAAGACACCTGGCCCGCACAAAGACATCATTCATTCACAAATATGTATCGCAGGTCCGGTACCCTCTAGACACTGTTCTAAGTTTTTCAGATACAGTTAAGAAAACAGATACCAATTCCTGCCCTCTTGGAGCTTACATTCTAACGAGGCATGCTTATCTGTCTAATGTGCAACACGACATTGAGATTCCAGGCCAGGATTCACAAACCCCGCGCACCCGAGGGCTAGAGAGGCAGCAACCTCTAGCAGAGTGAGCAAGTTGCAAGGCAATAGGGAGAGGTGGGGGCTGTGGGGACTCGAGACCTCACCTAAAGGAGGAAGTTGCTATTTGAATTGTTTCCACGTAAGAGTGTAATTTCGTTGCTTCCAGATTTTCTGGTTTGTCAGAAGTCAGAAATCTAGATTTCTATGAAATTCTCCCATTTTTAAAACCCGGAACAAATCAATCCAAACTTATCTACAGCCAGGTCCTATCTGAAGGACATCTGCTTGTGACTCTCGCTCGTGACGTCCAGGGTGGGCTGGTGGGAACTGGGGAGTGGAGTAGATCAGTCACGTCGCTGGATCAGAAGGCTGTGGCCTCAGACCAGCTTCACCTTTGCTCCCGGGTAGCAGGGTCCCTTTTGAAAGTCAGGTTACTTTAAACTCCCGAGTCTCAGTTTTTTCATCTGTAAAACAGGAATAAAATCATAGAAAGTTTACATTAAGCAATAGATGGTAAGTGTATTGCACCCATGCCTGGTACATAGTAAGAAGCCGATAAATGCCAATTGTTGTAAGTGTCCTGGTCCTGACAGGAAGCAGATGCACATTCAGTGGTTTCAACTGAAAGAGTTTAATTGTTCTATTTACAGAGGCATAGATAGGGGTTTTGGGCGGGGGGCAAGGGGGAGTGTGTGGGGATTTACAGGGCTGATAAACGACCCAGAGACTGGAAATATCAGGGAGCCATCACCACCCTCAGCCTGAACAAGCAAAGGGGAAAAGAAGAGTTCCCAGGTTCAGGTGGGGGATGCAGCCATGGATGAAGGGCACTGGGCAGGGCTGTGGTCCTGAAGGGGTACTGACCCTGCCAGAGTTGGGGGAATGATGCCCCTACCTCGTGGTCTCTCTGTCCAATCTCCTACTGCTGCCCCCATTGGCCAAACAATCTGGAAGCCAGAAGGCAAGGGAGGCCAGGTGGTGCAGTCTGCAGAGCGCAGTCTCCCAGGGCTCAGGCCAGGGTGGGAAAGAGCAGAGTGGGGTTGTGGATTTGGAAGAAGACACAGTTGTCCTTCATGTCTCCTGTCTGCTGAGTATGCACCAGTCCTGTTTCTCACTTTCTCCGCATCCCAGGAGCAAGTAATCCGGTGGAAACCTCCCCACTCTATCTCAAATATGCTCCTGATTTTAAACCAGTCAAGCAAACCAAGAAGTACTCGAAGGGTGATCTTCTGGGAAAGACTAGGGTGTCTACACTGGGTTCCGCATGGAAGGGCCGGGCTGTGTACAAGGCCCAGCAACTACGCATGGACAGACCTAAAGTCACGGTTTGTCTAAACTATTAACGGTCAGACCTCCTCTTCATTACAGGTCACTGGGAGAGGCAGTTTGCCAGAGAGGATGGAGTGAAGGAGAGAGCAGTCTCGAAGGGCGGCACAGTGGCCTTCTCTATGGCCACCTTGGGCTGGGGTGGTCAGGAGAAGCTAAACTTCCAGCAATGCTTTTAAAATGACCTGACAGCACATGTTAGGCTGCAAGTGACTGAAAAGTCACTCATGTAAACAGACAAGTCCAGAGGTGAGGACAATGATCAGCGTGGCTTGTGCGGATCTGTGGCCCTATGGCTATGGGTCCTGCCTTCTGCCCCACGATGCACAAAAGCTTCCTCCTCCCGCTCATCATGGGAGGCAGCAGCGGTCTCAGGACAATGTCTAGAGGAAAGAGGAGATTAAGCTTCTGGTAGCTCAGGCAGAAAAGAATGCTCTTTTTCAGAGGCACTCCTGAATCCATTCCTCTGTCCAAGCAAATACCAAGTGATAATTGGCTTAGGTCTGGTTATAAGAAACAATTTCTATAGCAACAAGGGGGGGTGGGATTTTTCTGATCAGGTGACAGTTTTCCCAAATCTCCCTTGGCTGGTACATAACTAGTACCATTTAGATACACAGAAAAGAATTCATTACCTACAGAGAACATCTTAGGGCTTTAAGACTTAATTCTCTCGATGAGCCTCGTAAAAATCAATTCTCATGTTTCAGTGCCTTTTAAAAACAAAAGCTTATTTCTCATTTACACAAAGCGTCCAATGAGGGCTGACAGGCAGCTTTCTCTGCTCCACACGTCCTCCCCCAGACACCCAGGCAGACGGGGCTTCCATCGGGAGTGGCCCTGGTTGCTGAGGCAGGAGGGAAAACCTGATTTTCACCCTGCCAGGTAAGCTTCCCCTGGAAGCGACATGTGTCAAGTCCATGCGTATTTCAGTGATCAAAGCAAGGCACACAGCCACTCCTAACTTCAAGGCAGTGGAGAAGTGTAATTTACATTATTCCTAAAATGAGGAAAAAAAAATACTTGGGAACAGGTGAGCTGGACACTCACAGGTATTGGTAACAGTGCAAATTGCATAGATTGTCTAGAAGGCGATTTGGCAAAGCATGATAAGGATTTAAAGGAAAGTTTATACTCTTCTTCATAAACCCCTCACAAAATAGAAACATATATGTGGAAACACTGCATATACAAACACAAAACCTCAGAAACCACCAGAATGTCCAACAGGAGGGTAATTCTTAAATAAATCAAAGTCTAGCCACATGATGGATAATTCTCTAGTATTTTAAAATATTGCTTTTGAAGAGTGTTTAATAACATGGAAAAATCCCCATGTGTTAAGCAAAAGATAAAGAATTACACTGTTCTATTTATGTAAAAATAAAGCACCAAGAAAACAGACAAAGGAAGCACACTAAAATATTAATGATGGTTACCTGTAGTTGAATGTTATTGTCTTGTTTGTATTTTTTTATATTCCTTTAGTTCTCTGTACAGATGAGTAACTTTTTCTAATAATCAGTTTTAAAAGATTATTTAAAAATAGAAATATAAAGACATTTATCACAGCAATTTTTGTAATAGCAGAAGCGGAAAATTATCTAAACTTCACAATAGGGAGTTGGTAAATAAATTACAGTTTAGTCAAATAATAGATTATGATGAAGCATGTAAAAATTAAGATCTATTTGATCTGCTATGGAACATTTGCTAAGACATATTATACAAAAAAATCAAGGTGCAGAAAAGTGGGTATAGTATACTGACATTTGTTTTCACGTGTATGTGTACACACACAACACACACACACACACACACACACACAACATTTTGAAAAGAATGCACAAGAAACTATTAAACTCAGTTGCCTTTGGGTGCGGAAAATTGAAACTGGAGAGGTTATTCATGGCCACGGAAGATGACTTTCAGTTTTAAGTCCTTTACATTATTTGACTTTTTTTTTAAACCCTGTGTGTGCATTATTTATCTTGAATCATATTTTATAAACAAATAGATAAATCAGGTCCTGGCTCTGTCAGATGCCTCGTAACTACCAGGTACCTCCCCTGCCCTGCTCCTGTCTTTAGGCCATTTGACTCAGTGCCTTGGTCTCAGGCGGGGCTGTAGCTACAGCTTAACGAGGCTCAGGGATTGACAATGGACTTCACTGATCTGTCTGCGTTCTGATCACAGTAACAGAGGGTCTCCCAAGGGGGCCTGACTCAGGCGCAGGGAATCTGAGTCATCTTTTCACCTGGGCTACAGGCAGCTGGCACCCTTCCCAGGGACCCGGCTGTCAAAAACACAAAGGCCTCACTTGGGTGATATTGAACACTTCCTGCACCCAGTTGACATCTTGAACCCAGCTCTTTGTGTCTGCCCAGGGCCGTTTAATTCTTGGGAGCTGTTTATATTCATGGCTACCGAGCTGCACCAATCACTGTGGACAATCTCAAGGACAAGATTTCTGAGGAAAGAGAGGCTTTAATACCCATGCAGAAAACTCTGCTCTCAACTCCCCAGAGCAAGGCATTGGAGAATGGCTTCTTGTAGTTCCATGTCACAAACCTGGTGAGAGGACAGGCAAGAGTAGAGGAGATTATCCTCCTTAACTTGATTCTGAAATCAAGCTCTACACTTCTCTGGGCTTCTGCCTCTCGGGCCTTCCACTAGTTCCTCCAGTGCATATGTTCCCTCCTTTCCATCTCCCCTGGGAATGCCCTGTGACAAATGTTACTTATCCGTGCAGCAAACCCCAGTCTGGGCCCTGAGGATACTGTCATGAGGAGAACTGAACAGAGAACCTTTGCTCTTGTGGAGTTTACGTTCAGGTAGACATGCACAAATTATAAACACAATTTTAAAAGTAAAATATATAGGATGACACAAGTGTTATGGAGTAAAATAAAGCCGGGATGTGGATAGAAAGCTAGAGAGAGGCCTCAGTGTAAAGGTGACGCTCCAGGGACAATCTGAGGGCAGCAGGGAGGGAGCCACGTGCAATGGGGGAGTGCGTGTGCTTTAGGAGAAGTGGCTGAGTTTTACCCCTCACTCAACAGAAGCTAGAAGCAGACTACCAGCTGAGTTGCAGGAATAATGTTTTAACATTTCTGCAGTAAAATATTTTTAAAATTTATTTCCAACAGTTATAAGAAATAACACACATGTCCAATAGTGCTTATATTATGGTACAACCATGAAATGGATTATTATCTAGTCACTTACAACCATGGATTTGCAAGAATATTGAATAAGGTGAGAAGACACACCCAAATGAAATGTTGAGTGGGAAGAGCAGAATGCAAAATTATAATCAGGTTTTCCTGTTCCCTGTGATAACCTAGTGTAGCACTGAGAATAGTGGGTGGTGCATGGTAGAGATGCGATCAATAGTAATAAATAGCTGCTGATTAAAGTAATTGTTCCACGTAAGCATGCTGGGAAAATAACAAGAAGAAAATGCATCGGGTTATTAACAGTGGTTGGCCCTCAGTGATGCAATTCTTGATCATTCTCATCAGTATATTTTAAAGTTCCCCAGATGATTTCAACACGCAGCTGGGGTTGAAAATACTGTTTTACGGAGGTCTGATTTTATTCTCTGAGATAAGTATTTCAATCCCCAATGTGTAGATGGGGACCTGAGGTTCAAAGAGGTGAGGGTCAGCTTGCCCAAGGCCGTGAGCTAGGAAATGGGAGGGCAGGTGATTTAACCCCAGACCTGGTAGAGATCACTTGGCTGGTATTTTTATTTGAAGCAGCTGATACCCAAAGACAGCAATGGGAGGGCTTACCCTCAAGGCACAGACTAGTTACTTGTGAGTCAGTACACCCGACTGAGCTTCCTACACCCTGTTTGGGATCCTTTCCAGATACTTTGTGCTGCAGAGACACTCGGAGAGCAGATGACAAAAATATCACACAAAACTGTGACTCACCTCTGACCCAGGCTCAGTAAGAATTCCAGGCTTGGTTCTAGCTAGTCCTGCCTTAGTGAGAAAGCAGGGGCTTCCCTCTCATGCCAGCACCTGGTGGGGTGCAGGGTCCACCCTCCTCTGCAGGTTGCAGGAGGATCCTGGAAGCCCCTCAATCAGGGTTGTCTATGTGGGTGCTTGGATGGGGGCTGAGCGACATCTGAAGCCCAATCATTACTTCATTATTGGGGACCATCGGCTGATGCTCGCTCTCCCTCACCGGTTGGCAGTGACAAAGATAAATGAGTGCCATTTGCCTCTGCTGATGAATAGTTCCTGCTGCGTTGGAAGCTCCTGGTTCATCAATCTCTCACTGTTGCTCTTCCTCCTTTTCCCTCAATCCAACTGCATTATTTTTAGTATAAAGGTAGGAAAACTAACCTGTAGGTAGCCACTAGAATCTTCTTTCCTGCTCACCTTTTGGAAATGAATAGTATAGGTTTTGTGGCCTTTGCTGCCTGTTCCTGCAGTGGGTGACTCATGCCTTGTGACAGCAACAGGCTGGAGGAGGGAGGAACCTGCGGGGTCATACTCATCTAGTCTTACTGACTCAGAGTGCAGGGCAAATGTGGGGAGGAAATCAAGATGACTGAGAAAGTAGCGACTCCCTTTGACAAAGACAACAGGCCAAGAACCTCAATGCAGTCTTTAAAATGCTTTTCACTCTGGGTGAATGTATGTGAAAGTAAACAGGGTGTTATCAATATTACCGCAACTATTATCTCCGTGTTAGTCTACCTACACTGGAGCTTAAAAGAAATCTGGCCAGAAGCCTGCCCCTCCAACAGTTGATTTCCTTTTTAGGCAGCCCAAAGAATTTCCTTGGAAGGTTGCAGAAAGCACCAAGCACTCTGGGCCGGATGGAACACACTGGCACAGATGCAAAAGGTCACCTCTGGCCTGGGCCAAGCTGGAGAATGCCAACAAGCTGGAGCTCCCTGAAGCTTGGGCGTAGGCATGTCGGGCAGTGAACTTCACCGTCATGCCCAGGCCCTGCCTCTGTGGCCCACACTGACCCAGGTTGTCCCCTGGGAGATCCCTTCGGAGTTGTTCACATGGGAACCTGTCTGTCCAGGGTTCTCAACATAATAAAAGCTCTGGCCAGGCCCTTTTGCCAACTAGCTTTTTGTCTGCATATAACCATTTACAGATTGGGTTTTTCCCTCCCTGACATGAAGAAAAATAGTAACAGGGAGGCTCGTGAAATTGCAGAATCAGGGAACACAGCTCTCTGTGCCCTTTCTGCAGGCACACACCCTCTCAGCTCTGTGTAGGAGCACAGTTCTTCATTGTTCCAAGGGCTTTTTGCCCAGAAGTAAACTACAAAGAAATAGGAACATGAAGATCCACATGTGAGCAGGTCCAGAGAACACTCTGAGAACCTCATGAAATGGGAGGCCCGACACACCCTAGACAGTAACTTCCCCACCCCAGTCCCACTGTGTCAGCTTAAGCCAGTTGAGAACTTGGCCTTCTACTAACATGTAGACCTGCCTGGGGAAGGTTCTGCTCCCAGGTAGGTATCAGCCTGTCTTTGGGAATCTGTAGTGTGTGGAAAGATGACCTACATTCAGATCCAGGTTCCAGCACTTGCTAATTAGGTGAACTTGGGCAAATTCACCTAACTTCCTTGGGCCTCAGTTTCTCCATCAGCAAAACAGAAGTTATATTAATATCTATCTCGTAGGGTGTTGTGTGGATTCACTGAGTTAATCCATGCAAAGTTTTTAGAGCAGCACCCAGCACATGGTACTCAATAAATATACTATTTTATTTCTAAAAGTCGGCTCTGATCAGGAGAGGCTCTTAGGACCCTTCTGGGGAAAAGCAACAAAGAAGAATGTGTTATAGAAAAGGACACACACACACAAAGAAAGGCCGGGGATACTGAAATTGAAATGCCATCTTGAAATTGTGCCCTGGGATCCCCTGCAGACAGGCGCATAGGCTGAGGTAGGGACAGGGACACAGGTGCCAGTATGAGGGGGCACAGAGCGCTGACAGGGGGCCAGGGAGTATGTGAGTGGCATAAACGCATAAACAATGCTGTAGTCTTCAGAGGGTAAATGTACATTAAGATTATGAACATAATGAATACTTCTATAAAAAACTTGGAAGAATGCAAATAAAATTTTTTAAATCAATAGTTCTTCTATCCACTGACCATTTTGATGTATTTCATTTCAGTCTTTTTTACCATGTGTGGCTTATATATATAATATTCATTTTGTCCCACTTTATATCCAATTTTAACCATATTGGGGTCATATTTTGAACTACTTTTTTTCACTTAAAACAGCTTTTCCCTCATTAAAGATGGCTTTTCGAGTCTACATTGTATTTCATCATATGGATTCATTTATCCAATTCACTGTAAACATTTAAGCTGTTTCCAATTTTTTATTATTATAAATCATGCAGCAATGAGCATCCGCATACATAAATCTTTATGTGCATGTCTGGTCACTTCCTGAGGATAAATTCCTAGAAGTGGAATTACTGGATCAAGAGTTTTCCTCATTTTGAAGGACCTTGATACATATCACTCTGTTTCTTGCTGTGAACCTGCACACACAGGTATGGAACGATCATAAGTCAAACACCTTTCTTCCTTCCTCTACTTTCTTGCCTTGACCGAATCCTCCTCTTACGCCCATACTCAGCCTGCCTTCCCCTGTCTTTCCAGACTGGCTTAGATGCCCCTTGTCTGCACTCCTACACTGCAGTTAGCATATTACGTTGCACTTGATGATTTGCATGTATGTCTACTGGCTAAGCTAGAAACACCTGGCTGGTGTTTCTGGATGACTGGTCCATGTGTGTGTTGAAGCAAAAGACATCCACTAAGGAGCTTACCTTCCATGGGTGAGGGTAGAAGATGTCTGTCCCTAGAGAGAAAGGTACAGGCTTCTACACACACACACACACAAGAAGTAAGTCCTAGGGCTTATCTTTAAGTTTTTCACAGTCCAGTAGGGGACCAGACAGGTAGAATAGGCAATTATAAGATCGTGTATTGAGCACATAGACAGGAGAAAGTGCCTGGTATTACGGTTTCAGAGAGGAGAGGCAGCTCACCCAGCTTAAGCAGTCAAGGAAGGCTTCTGGGTGAAGTCACTTCTAAATTGAATCTTTTAGGAGTAACAGGAATTGGAGAGATAAAAGACAGAAGAAATACATATTATATGCAAAGGAAATAGCAAGTCCACAGGCTTAAGGCGAGGGAAAACACCAAACTAAAATCGAGAAATGAACACGATCTGATATTGCAGAACTGACAAGGGAGGAAAGTGAAAAAGCAGCTCTCTGTTGATATAATTGCTACATATGGGCATGACGGTTATTATCAGATGTGTCAGACAAAGCAAATCTTACCTTAATGCATGGCCTATTTTCCTCCCCTACCCACCAAAGAAAACCCCTTACCCCGTCCCTTCCCGTTGCTTCCCGAGACTCAGTGGTAAGACGGAGGTCATCAGTGGAGTAGAGACTGCCGGAAAAGGCAGAGAACAATTCACCTGAAGAGATGAGACACTAAGGGGAGGGAAAGATGGATGAGTAGGGGCAAAAGCACTCCAGCTTTTGTGTGTTTTTTAAAGAATGTGTCATAAAGATTTAAATTAGTTTCAATTTTTCCAACTATTACTTCTTTGAATTTGATTCCATGACAAGAGTGGACTTTGGGGGCCCAGTTTAAAATACCTTTCACATCTATGTATAAATCTGAACCTCCTCTAGCCAGACTATTTCATTTATTGTTCCTTCAAAATACCTGTCTCTAACCCTTTACTTACGCAGTTTGCCCTGCCTGGAATGCTTTCCCCACTCTTCAAAGGGCTAGTTTAGGCTCCCTGGGCTTTGTAAAACCTGCCCCCGCCCAGGGGAATGCCCCTTTGGTGAATTTAATGCATTTGTTTCTGTATCATAGACTAGTACTTATCTTCCAGAAAATCTTCAAAACGTCCCAAAAAGACATAGAGAAAAAACGCATCACTCCTTAAGACTACTGCACTAGAAGAACAATTATTTATAATAATCCCTTCTAATTCTTTACTATGGGTATAGATAATCAATAATATTGTGGCCGGGCACGGTGGCTCACGCCTGTAATCCTAGCACTCTGGGAGGCCGAGGCGGGCAGATTGTTTGAGCTCAGGAGTTCGAGACCAGCCTGAGCAAGAGCGAGACCCCGTCTCTACTAAAAATAGAAAGAAATTATATGGACAGCTAAAAATATATATATAGAAAAATTAGCCGGGGATGGTGGTGCATGCCTGTAGTCCCAGCTACTCGGGAGGCTGAGGCAGGAGGATCACTTGAGCCCAGGAGTTTGAGGTTGCTGTGAGCTTGGCTGATGCCGTGGCACTCTAGCCCAGGCAATAGAGTGAGACTCTGTCTCAAAAAAAAAAAAAAATAATAATAATATTGCAATCACAGTAGGCATTTTGATTCCATCTCCTAACCTTCTGCCTTATGAGGTTAGTGAACTTTTTATGTCTTGGTCCATGTCTCCTCTACATTTCTGGCTTTTGCAGAGCATGGAGTCTTAGAAGGTTAGAATCTTGAATCCTTAGTGGAGAACAGTGTCTCAAATGCAGAAGATGCTCAATAAATGTTCGTTGCTCCCTTGGGTAGTTTTGTTTCTTTCAAATCTCCCCAACAACTTTACAAAGATCACCCACTCGAAACACTTCTAGGAGCTGAGCAGGTTCTGTAAATAAATTAAACAGGCCAGGTGTAAGACAACGTGGACAGATTCTGTAACGTGCCAGAGTGGCTGGGAATAGCTTGCGAGAGCTAGTTGTTATGTTGTCAGGAATTTTGTGAGTCAGTTTAAACAAAACTTTTATTAACTTACCATTAAATAAATTGTAATAAATACTCAAAAGTCATCACTTTCTAATTATTTTACTAAACGTTACTCTTACTATGCTCTTGAGGTTATTATCATTTCTGCATGAGGGAAATGCTGTATTATGCTATATAAATAACCCTGCACACCCCTTTTCAATTCCTAGTTCAGGGATGTTAATTTGCCAGACTGCAGTTAGCTATGGTAGGAGGATACACATTATGGAAATTGGCAGGTACTACAAATTCAAGGCTTGATTTACAGTTTTGTTGATTTTCTGGACTCAGGAGAGGGATGGAGAAAATATCATGAATGAAGATAAAACTTAAAATTATCTTATAGGTGCGGTTGTTACATTCTGAACAGCACAAAATAACTGAGAGAATGTTCTAGTATTAAAAAAAACCATCATATGATTCAGCATAGAAGTTATGTCATTGGAGAATGAGTGAAGTTCTTCAATGCTAGATGCAATACAGCCTGCTCAGTTAAATTTGAATATCAAATAAAGAATATTTTTTAGCATTAAGTATATCACAAATATTGTAAGGAGCACACTCATGCTAAAAATTTAATTGTTTATCTGCAATTCAAATTTAACTGAGCTTCCTGTATTTTTATTTGCTAAATCTGGCAATCCTAGACATGTATTCATTGTTTCACTTCCATCTTATTTGTTAACATAAACAAAAATATCATGTTGGAACTACACCTGTTTGTCACTTATAGCCAGAGGTTGTATGTGGCTTACAAGAGTTTAATAGAAATCAAAATAACCCCACGAGATTAAATTGGCTATATGAAATTTACAATAAAGCATATTAACTATTTTATTGTTACTGTTTATAAATTTTATGCTACACATCCTTTACATCAGTAAAATTTATAATAAACTTATGTGTATATGTATGTGTGTACATATGTTTATACACTTCTTAAATTTTGGAGAGCTGGTTGTTAAATATTCATCAGCAAACCACTGGAGACGTTGAGACAGTGGTGAATCACCCCTTGAGAATGCACACAAATTTACTTTTTAAACACTGTTCTTCCACACAAAACTTCACCCATCCCCTTCCAACTGTCATTTTGCTGTGTCAGACCCAGGACTGGTCAAGGTCAGGGCCCAGTTGAGTAGTAAGGACAGAGTTCACACTATAGAGAAATCAATCATCTCCGAAGCAACTAAGCACAAGCAACTGAAATAAGTTATCTCCTGGTGTAAAGGCTGAGTTTTAAAATAATAAAAGGAGGAAGAGGATCCTTTCTCCCCAGGCCCCTGCCCTCCCTCTTTGTGAGCCCCAGGCTAATCATCTGAGCTACTGCACATCCATCCCCATCGCCACCCCGTTACCCACTCAAGCTGGGAGGCATCTCTGGGTGCCATCAGGCTCTGACACATGGGACTCATAACCACGAGCAGATAGCATCCCCATTCTTGCCAGGCTAGTGTTACATCTTGGAAAGACTGATGCAGTTGCAAACTGCCCAGTTAGGCTCTTCTGTCGACCAGAGGCCACGTGGGCCATGCCTAGGGCAGTCTTAGGGCCCAAGAGGTCCCTGGAATGAACAGTCCCTCTGAATCACCATTAAAACACACGAAAAGCAGGAAGCACGTCAATGAGGCGACATCTTTAGGCCGTCCCATCCCCAGAGAGGCAGATTGGCAAGGGCAGAAAGGAAGACAAGCAAGGCCTCCAATCCAGATGCCTGGAAAGAGCCGGGGGCTCCAGACAGACTGGGTTCCCACATTCCAGGATTTAGCTCAGCTCCCTCTTGGTTCTCGTGCCATACACTTGCATTGTGTTAGTAAGTAACAAGGGAAAATCAACAAACTTCAGAGCAATAAGTACTCTATTGCTTACTTTATGCTCTCTCTCTTCTCTCTCGCCCTCTTCCCCACCCCCGCCTTCAGAATGAGCAAAGACACAATACAAAAAATGTCAGAATAGAATCCCAAGTTTTAAGTAAGGGAAAGAAATTAGTTGCTTGGCCCCAAATGCAGAACATTAAACTTCTTATTTGGGTGTAATTTTAGTATTAAACACCCCCATGGATATATTCCCAACTGTAAATCTTTGCTCTTGGACAGCACTCCCCAAAGTGTGTTAAGACAGCTGTTTATGCACATTTTATGGAAAAATGGGGAAAGAGTTCCATGATCAAATAAGTTTGGGATATTTCAGATTTAAAACTTTAATTAGATTTGTTTGCCGCAGGACTTCTCAGAGCCTTCAATATGCAGACATCTTTGGGAGTCTATACACGGGAGGAAAGTTCACAACAATTTCTTAATTTGTTTGAGTGCAGAATCCCCCTTTCACGGAGTATCTTGCAAAACTAGTGTTCTGTAGAAGAGACTTTTCAAAACTCTATCTTAGGCTCCAACTATTTTCAATAGTAGTTTCTCATTAATCAAGAGTAGAGTGGCACTCACATTTCCTGACTTTATTTACTTACTCTCTTCCCTCATCTTCACCTGTCAGGGGACCTCTCTTTCTTCAAGACCCTCTGGTTGTGCTCTCAGAGCCCCCATCATCGTTCCCCTCTCCTGTCTTTGCCTGCACAAGGCTTTCTCTGTACCAATGCCACCACCATCACCTCAAGCTTCTGGAAGGCGGTGAGCCTTAGTGGGCAGGGCCTGGCGTCAAAGTCCAGCCCCAAGTGACCTCATTCAGCCTACTTTACCTTCTAGAGGTTCAGTTGCCTATTATGTAAAATGAGAAAAATAATATTTTTGACACAGACCCTCTGAGGATCCCATGAAAGTGTTTCGAGAAAGTGCTTTGCTATCATAAAGTGAAACTGAAAAATTATCATTAACCCCATTTCCCCTAAATTTTCATTATCACGAGAATCACCTGGGGCCCTTACTAAAAAGAGAGTCCTCTGAGGAGTCTGTTTCCATGGGCGGGACCTAGAATCTGTCATATTAACAAGCACCCCCAGGTGATGTTCACCGTCAGAGGAATTTAGAAGGTACTGAATGATCAGAAAGAAATGGGGACTAAATGGTGACTTTGACAGCAAAAGCTACAGACAAGCGGGAGATCTTTGGCTGGAGGTTGGGAGGAGGAAAGTGAAGCAAAACACTGCAAGTCTCCTATTGACTGCAGACTACACCAGGTAGGCACGTGTTATGTCCCTGTGGTGGGCAGAGCTAGGCTGGGTATTTGACATTTGTGCAGCAATTCTTGAAGTATACACTCCTAAAACTATGCTGTTAAATACCCCACTGCTCAGGATTTATCTAAAGTGGCCCTGGTTACTTCTTTATTTGAATCTTGGTCTTTAAAAAAAAAAAAAAACAATTATAACCATGTGGATCATCATAAATAGAGATCTTAATTCAAGAAATCAATCTCACTGCATTTCTAATTAAGTATTCGCTGGACCCAAGAGAAGGAACCAAAAAAAAAAAAAAAAAAAACCATATCTATGCACGCCCTGGTGCCACATGTGGCATTTATAACTTTTCACATAATTGTTGAGGTGCTCATGAATGACCAAAAGAAAAGGCCCTATCTCTGAAATAATCTCTTTGTGTGTTTGTGTGCATTCTTTATGCTGGCTGCATCTAGGAGCTGGGATTACTTAGGATTTTATTTCTTCAGCAGAGGAACTAAATAATAAAAAAGATATTTGCTTTATTAAAAATAGAATAAACACCCCCAAACAAAAACTCGTTATTTCTAGAAAATGCCCTTTCATGTCGAACCACCAAGGGAGCCTCTCCTGCAACTGATTTCTTGAAAAAGTCCAAATGAAAGCCAGGAAAATCTTGTAGCCATTAGACTGTAATCTTATGAATCACCAATTTGTTTTTCATGACTTCTTCTGCATTCCTTCTTTATTTTGTAGTTTATTTTGTTCGATGTTTTCAGCAACAGCTTTGCCAAGCCTCAGAGTCCAGAAGTCATCCAAGCAGGAAGCGTGTGTGTCCTGCTCTGCAAGCTGCTTGCTCAAGTAACAAGGCACACATCTGACTTCTCTCCCACCCCGTCCTTTCCAGTCTGCTTCCAGGGACAGGCAGAAAACAGACTTAACCACTCATAGAATAAGGCCTTCAACAGTCGAGGATGCCATGAGCAAATTCTAAGCGTTAGGAGTGCATCTTATGAACACTGAGGCCTTTAAGACAAAAAAAAAAAAAAAAAAAAAGAAGGAACTGCGTTTGTGACCGGTTGGCAGCCGCCACCTGTGGCTTAGTTAGTGCAATAAATAGTTTACTTTAACTTAGCTCCAGCTTACCGAGTCTCTCCCTTTTCTACTTCTATACACAAACAATCCACTTTTCATTTACAAACATTACACATCTGCATGTGAAACCACAGTCTCTCTTGTGCAATAGATATTTATTTCTCTTTCTCCCCAACATGGGGAGCTAGTTTGAAAGTAAGTTAACCAGATCAGTCCCTTTCACTGCCCTAGGTAGACTGGTACTTCTGGAGCTATTCTGGTGGGGGCAGCAGGGTGGGTATCAAATTTATTCATTCCACCACCGTTCATTAATCCATTCACCCATGTGTTTATTGAGTAAATATTATTAAGTGTCTATACTGTGGGGCGTAGGCATTGGGCTAGGTACCGGGGGTATGATGGGAATTAAAGACATGGAGTCCCTGCCTTGGTGGAACTGTATGGTCTAATGGGAGAGACAGACATTAAACAAATGATTACATGTATTTTTAAATTTTAATTTGAATAAGGGCTGCAAGGAGAATTAAAAGGAGCTATGAATGTTAATAAAGAGGGAACTAAGGACCATGTATTACATGATTCCATTTATAGGAAATGTCCAGAATAGGCAAATCCTGGCAGACAGAAAGAGTAGATTAGTGGTTGCCCAGGGATGGGGACTGGAGGGGGAGGGGATGATGGGTAAGGGGAGCAGGGGTTCTTTTTGGGGTCATGAAAATGTTCCCAAAGGGATTGTGGTGATAGATGTGCAACTAAGAGCCATTGAATCTCTCTATCTCCATTCAACACTACTTCCTTTTCTTTTCTTTTTTTTTTTTTAATATTTATATTTTTTATTTCAGAATATTACAGGGGTACAAATGTTTAGGTTACATATATTGCCTTTGCCCCACCCGAGTCAGAGCTACAAGCACGTCCATCCCCCAGACAGTGCGCACAACACCCATTAGGTGTGAACAGACCCACCCCCTCCCCCCTCCCATCTGCCCGACACGCGATGATTATTATTACTATATATGCACTTAAGTGTTGATCAGTTAATACCAATTTGGTGGTGAGTACGTGTGGTACTTGTTTTTCCATTCCTCTGATAATTCACTTAGTAGAATGGGTTCCAGCTCTATCCAGGATAATACAAGAGGTGCTAGATCACCATTGTTTTTTGTGGCTGAGTAGAACTCCGTGGAATACATAAATCAACAACACTACTTTCTTTAGTGCTGGATTCACTCTCAGGGAGTATGTCCACCTACCTCATTTATTCCACCAGCCTAGCAACCCAGCAACCAGGGGGGGGCCTTAATTCTCTGGCTCACCAGGTGGAGAGAGGCTGGACAGGCAAAAGCAGCGCCTGCCCACCTGGGGACTGATCAATTGCCTCGTGCAGCCTTGAAATAAGGCTTTTGTCTTGAGGGACCATGGCCCTCCAGGATGCAAACTCACTATATTCTAACTATTGTGTATACAGCCTGCAATTGCTGAATTATTCAAAGTGTCACACAGAGATCCTTCCAAATGTACAACTCTTAATGGATTCTATTACTCGAACACAAAAACAACAACAAAACAGTCATTAACTATAAAGTAAGATTTTTAAAAAGTTACTATTTTTGTAAACTGAATTATATTAACATATTTAATTCATATTAATAATTCTAATTGGCATTGTGGATTTGAGAGGGTTTTAGGGAGGAGGTTGGGATTTCGGTTTGGTTTTCTTCCGATGTACCTACATCAGCTTCTGGGAACCTTGAAGTTTTAAGAGGTATGTAATAAAAACTAGTCAAGTAACTTACAACTTGGGATATTTCCACTAACAAATGTAGAGGAATTATAGGCAACACATTTATCTGCTAATTACTGTCATGTGAAATTTGCTTTGCTAGCAGAAAATGTAATCGCACAATGATGGCAAACTCATGGCAGGCATGCCTCACTCCCCTCTCACATGCAAACAGCATGAATTGATCACAGCAGTGCTTTCCCCACTGTGATCAGATGTGACCTCAGAATCCTCCTCAACACGATGCTCTTAGGACCACCACCGGTCAAATGGAGTTGGAGACCAGGATAAGCAGTGTGAGGCTGGTTATTATTTGATCTTACAAAGCCTTAGATCACTTGCTTGTGCTTATAAAATGTACTTGTGCTTGATAAAGGTAGTTGTGTTGATGGTGATCATTATTGCCTTCAGATTACATCCACGGAGAATTGTCTCCACAGTTTCTCTCCATGGGTTAGTGGTGAGGAAGGCAGCAGCAGTGATTCCTTTTTTGGTTTATTTCAGACTCTTTCAATCCCTTGAAAAGAGAGCTCCTGGTTCCTAGAGAATGCATGCTTTCATGAATGGTCAAGATACGAACATCCAGATGAAAAACTGCCCAATTCTGTAAGAAGCCAGGGAGGGAGATACTGTCCATTCTCTCTCTGTGTCCTTTACACAATGACTCATGTGATAAATGCCTACGTCTGGTTCCAGGAAAAAGTTTGTCTCTAAAGAAAAATTTGTATGTTTTCCATTGTCAGAAAACCAAAACTAAGTAACCCAACATGTTTCCACTTGGCCTTTGCTGCCAGGAAGCTTGTGCCAAAATGTGTTACCCAAGTGTTACAATTAGCCCAAATCAGGTGCCTAAAGCCTTCAACTCCTTTTGCATCCTGCAGACATTCCTAGTTTTCTTTTACCCTTGAATGATTGATTCTATACTGATTGGATCTGTAAGCGTCTTCAATCTCCCTGAAAGAGTCAGGTCATCTGACCTTTTAATGTCTCTTTTGACTATAGGATTCAATGAAGTCTTCAATAAAACCAATCATTAGAGCAAAAAATGATTAGTTCTAAACAGGACCTATAGCCTGTGGCATCCCAATAAACGGTGGAGAGATGAAGGGACGTAAAGTGTATTAAGGACCTACTGCAGGCTGAGCACTCTACGCTGCTCCCCAGCTGTGAGGACAGTTGTGGCCAGGCTGGCACTCACAGCCACATTTGCAGCCCGGTGCCCACCACCCTTTGCAAAGCAGCAGAGCTGCTGAGTCCCCACCACCCGTCATTCCTGGGAGTCACTAGAAGTGTCTTATGAGTATTTCTTGTTCTTGGAATGCTGCTGTCATGAATATAGGCTTTGTCAGCTGAGCATGTCACCATTCAGTCAACCCCTAGTGCTCCTCTGGTAGGCTCTGACCTACCTAGAGTGATGTCTTCTGGAAAAATCCAGAACCTGAGAAACACTTGGTGTGCCAAAATATTACTGCGCCAGCCTGAGCAAGGGCGAGACCCCGTCTCTACTAAAAACAGAAAGAAATGATCTGGCCAACTAAAAATATATATAGAAAAAATTAGCCAGGCATGGTGGCGCATGCCTGTAGTCCCAGCTACTCAGGAGGCTGAGGCAGGAGGATCACTTGAGCCCAGGAGTTTGAGGTTGCTGTGAGCTAGGCTGACGCCACGGCACTCTAGCCCGGGCAACAGAGTGAGACTCTATCTCAAAAAAATATATATATATATTACTGTGTATTCCCTTCCCCTTGGTTCTGTTCCATGAAGTAATGGAAAAACCACCTCCCCAACCCTTCCAGAGGACTAAAAATGGATATAGTATGGGTGGAACCAGGGAAGACAGTCGTTTCTATATCCAAGTCTTGAGGAGCTTCAACTCAAGCTGGCCCAGTGCAAGAGAGGGCAAAGGAGACTGAGGAGGAAGAGTCAGAAAGGTAGGTACAAAATGCAAGAGAGGATGGTAGTGAAAACCCCAAGCGAAGAACGTGTCTTACAAAGGAGGATCAGCCCTTGCTACATGTATGGTCAAACCTTCACAACACTGAGGCAGACGCTGTCACTCCCATGTTTTGGGTGATGAATCTAGGATCCGACAGAGAAATGGGATTCACCCAAGGATACAAAGCTAGTTAGCATCAGGCTGAGACCCAACACCAGGTTTGCTGTGCTGTTTCCACGGCACACCTGTGTGAAATGGATGGCGTGAAACACGCCTTTCCTGTTCCTCTGATCTTGTCAGTACCTATTTCCCAAACCTAGAGTAGACCATGTTTCTATTATAATGCTTCCAAAGTCAACCTCTCCCTCTGACAAATGCCAAGGACAGCAGCCGAATGGCTTAAGAAATCAGACTCCCATCCTCTGATCTGGCCCACGGCAACACCGAGGGAAGGACTCGCAGGGCAGATTTGAAACTGCGATAGGGTTTGGAGGTTTCACTTTTTAATGTTGTTTTCTACCAACATTCAAATAGATGTAAATATGCTTCATGAAAATTATAAAGCACATATGTAAAAGGGATTATCAGCTTTATGAGCATGAGAAGGGAATGGATCTGTGGGGATTCTGTATTTGCTTATTCTAGCTACAAGCCAACATCAATACATAAAGCCAGATTGAGAAACTCTAGAATAATACTTTCTTTTCACTGAGAGAAGTCTCTGCCTGTCTGTGTCATCTGTGTGATTGACTTTTTTGGAGGAAAAGTGGATTAAAGAGGCTAGAAATCTTCTGAGAGTTAGGAGATAAAATATTTTTTTTGAGAGAACAGCATATTATATGAATATTGGTCTAGGTTCTGGCCTTCTGGTACTACAGCCTTCTTGACTCTTTAGAAGAGGGTCCACAGTGTCTTCAAGTTCCTGGGAAAATGCTGGAGGCTGGATGCCCAGCACGAGTGTGTCCTGGTTCCTTATTGCAAGACAAGCACTAAGGCATCTTCCACCACTGGGAAACTTCTCTTCCCCGGAATCATAGGATATTTCAAGGGTGACAACATCCTGAAGACCTGGCCAGTGTTTTTAATATTTACTCAAATATTTATGGAATCCTTTGTGTGTATATATAAATATAACACGTTGAGAAAGTAGTATCTTGACATTTGACATCTTAATCCCTGCCAGGGAGGAAGCTATCATGTTTGGAAAATACCTTGGGGAACATGCTTAGGATATGACATCAATGAGAGCCTAGACCTCAGAGGAGAAGGAAGACAAACTATTTTTTTTATTTTGTTCTTGAATGGGATCCAGAGAGAGGAATGAGGAGGGTAAAAATGAAAACAGGAGTAAGAGGATCCAAAAATTAAAAGAATAATAATTGTGGTCTAACATATGCACATGGATGAGATCTATCTCTACCTATTATCCATCTATCATTTATATAGCTGCAAAAGCTTACACTATACCTGGCACTGTTCTAATCATTTTACTCATATTGACTCATTTCATTCTCATATCAATCCTGTGAGTAGATATCATTATTATATAAGCCACATTTAAAATATGAGAAACTGAGGCACAAAAGGCTAAGTAACTTGCCCAGATCCTACAACTAGCAAATATGGAGCAGTCTAGGAGTAGGGGAAATTGCATGTTGAAAACAGTAATGTCTGTTTTTGAAGTTAATTTGCCTTGCTACAAAATACAACTGTTTTTGCTTCCTCCCCACACCCTTACCAAATATGTCTTCTGTAAAGTCTACAGATATTTTGGGTGATTGAGTTAGTTTCTTATGAAATTCAAAGAAAGGATCAAGTCCCTTGTCTGGGCACTGTGCAACGTCGAGGGGCGACACAGCAACCTGAAAGAGAGAGGGTGAGAAAAATATGCTCCAATGCCAGGAACTCTCAGAAGCTTGCACAGGATTTTGAACTTTGGAATTGGTGGATTTTAAGCAGTTTAAACTGGATCTCAGGAGGCAAGAAAAACCCAAATGACATCTGGGAACACCAATGGACACAGAGCCCCTCTGGCTGAAGCTGGGTGGGGCAGTGCCCTGGCAGGGTAGCCTCTCTCTGGCCCCAGCAGCAGCCTGGAGTCACTGCACAGACCCCAGACTCCACAGATTTAGGGTCTCGTCTTGTCAATGAACAAGTGGAAAGGAATGATTTTGTTTTTACCCTAAGAGGTTGCAAATTGGCTTTTGTTTCATTTTGCCTCATCAGTTTTTCTTTAAACTTTTACTAAGTCATTTAAATATTAATATTTAAAATTAGGGGACTTTGCATTTTAAAGGTCAGGATTGCTTATCTTGAAAACCTGTGCACTGTCTTCCAGCAGAACGAACCTCACCAGAGGTGGGTCTCACCACCTCCATTGCATGGGGCACAAAATTTCTAGAGTGACATGGTCTCCATCTTGCCTGCTGTACTCATTTACTGCCTGATCAAGTTTGGAATTTGAAGCCCCTTGACATAATGAACAGATGACACAGTGTCACCTTGGACCTGAACCTACATCTCTGGCTCTGTTGTTCAGAGCTTTACTGGATCGTAGTGATCAGATCCCAGAACCAGAATTTTTTTTACTAAAGTATTCCAGCACCTAGTACAGTGCTTTGCACATTAAAAAAACTCAAAACATATTGCTTGACTCAAGGGTAGAGGATGGAGGAAGGCTCGTAGTAGCCAATGAGCAAGAAGAGGCATACCCCCATCGCTCCTCCTCACCGCTACTGTCAACACTAAAGAGCTACATGGACAGGGCAAATGTCACTGTTGACTTTGGCCCTTTGAAGAAAATCTGCCGGATACCACTATTTTATCAAGGCCTGAAGATTTCCACCTAGGGAGTAATGCACCACCCCTTCTTATGTGTCAACCATTCCAGCCGGTTCCCAAGGTCAAGGTTCTCAGACTCTGGACCTGAAGAGCATAAGCCAACCCAAGCCAAAAGCAGGGGTGTGGGCAACTCAGAGTGGTTTCAAAAGATGGGGTGGAACCCAAGGAAAAATCTCAAAGGAATCAGAAGCTGAGTCATCAAGATAAACCCCAGATCCCAAGGCACAGCCCCGTGCAGCTTTGCTGTTGGCTGGATTGTATTTTAAGGCTTAATTATTATTCTTTTCTGCTTGCAGTCTCGGAGCCTTGCTATTAAAGTGCTTTCAAATGTTTGGGAAGTCAGTCGTGTTTAAGTTTATCCTCTTACTGTTTGGATGACAGGAACTATTTGTAAACGGAGCCCCCTGCCAGTTACCCGCATTTATTTGCAGTTATATCACAAATGTTTTTGAAACTTGTGTTTATCTATAATTTGACACATCAAGAGGACTTTTGCTCTTGGCCAGAGCTCCTGCCAAAGCAAATGGTTATGTGTTAAAGTTGCTTTCATCAGCCCTTCCCAGACCTAATGGCTGACTCTCACATCTCCCTCGCATCAGGGTTACCCAAGCCGATGTTAAGAAGGCAATTGAACACACGTGTGACAAGTTGGAGAGCCCAAGTAAGAGAAAAGGGGTAGGGGGCAGAGGGCAAGCTCCACTCGGAGTAATGTTTTAAATAAAGGGCTGTTTTCAGAGAAGCTGGCTCTGATATCCACAAAGGCAATTTGGCAGAGGACCTAGTTACTCTCTTATCCACCTCTGCACTGATTACGATGATTGCTCTTTGCTCTGCTGAGAAACTCAGGAAGATGTGTCGGCACCCGAAGGCATCTGTTGCACTCTGCCTGCTCACCCGCCATTTCAGTTAAGCCCTGGGAAATCCTGTCTTGGCCAATACGTGAAGAAAAGCTCTCAGTTGGAAAGACGAATGCTTTTTGTGATGGGTTTTGAAAATCACAGTACTTCGTCGCTGGAAGGAGACCCTCAGAGATGAGCTAGTCCAAACCCCGGCGTATCTAATTCATGTATTCATTCAACAAATATTTGCCAAGCTGCTCGCACATGCCAGGCGCCATTCAACATGATGGGGAAATATTGGGAACCAAACAGACAAGGCTCCTCTTTCACAGAGCAAGTAAACAAATAGCCTCATTTCAGGAAGACAAAATGGGTAATGTGCTAAGGAGTGATTGGACAAGTGGTTCTTTAGATAGGGAGGCACTGACAGGAGGCAGTATTTGACCTGAGACTAAATGGTAGGAAACCAGCCAAGCAAAGTCTTTGGGAAGGCAAACAGCGAGTGCAACCGACATAGAGTGAGCCCGGCATGTTGGAGAATAGAAACTCCAGTTTATAAAGTTGGAGAGAAGCAGGGACCAGGCACATAGGCCCTGGGGACCTGCAGGAGGGTTTTTGAAATTTAATTTAAATGGAAGCAAGAACAGTATGGGTCTTACTTAATGGCTGTCATAGCAGACGCAAGCACAGGTCTCTCCACCCCTATTTGGGACTTTACTATCAGCGAAGTCTCAAATCGGGGCTGTCCCTAAAACAAAAGCCACTATCCTTTCTCTCGTATTTTCCCACCAGATTCATATTCTAGGAGGCAAAGGATGTAGAAAAATATGTCTTGACAAAACACAGGGATTAATCCATGAATATGTCACTCTCATAATGAAAATTACTCTTGATTAAAATGATTGCTCCCCCTGAGTTGTTTTATGTTCTTGTTTCTCTGTGTGCTTTTCACTATTTTCCATCCCCTCTGATCCCGGTTATTAACCCCTCTGATCCTGGGAAGAAAATCCCTATATCCAGAATTTTCCAAACTTCACTGATTTGTGGATCACCTTCAGAACTTCTGTCATATCCATGGCCTGCCCCACCTACATTTTATTTAATATTTTTATTCAAACAAACATTATTTTAAATTTTTTTCTACCTGCTCCAGTTGATAACATCCATAAAATTATAATAAGTTTGATATGCTAGCTAGATAGTTTTTTGTTTTATTACACAAGAAATAAACACAATATTAAAGTTTAAAAGTTGGCCATGGTTAAGCTTTGGGCTTTATTCTAAGAGTGAGGAGAAGCTATTGGACCACTTAAAACACAGATGTGCAATGATATGATGTATATAATATATTTTTAAAATAACAACTTCATTGAGATATAACTACCATAAAATTCACCCTTTAACAAGTGTTTTTAGTATGCTCACAGAGTTTAGTATGCTCACAGAGTTTTTGCAGTGCTTTTTAGTATGATCACAGAGTTGTGCAACCATCACCATCTAATTTAGAACATTTTTGTCACCTTGAAAAGAAACCCCATTCCCATTAGCAGTCACTTGCATTCTCTCCTGTTCCCAGAACCTAGCAACTACTAATTTACTGTCTTTCTCTATGGATTTGCCTATTCTGGTTCTTTAGATTACTGGAATCATCCAATATGTGGCCTTTTTTGTGTCTGGTTTCTCTCACTTAGAATAAACTTTTCAGGGTTCATAATGCTGTAGCATGTGTCAGTACAGTGCCTTATTTCTTTCTATGACTGGATAATATTGCATACTATGGAGATACCATTTTAATTTATCTTTTCATCTGTTGATGGACATTTGTGTTTTTTCCACTTTGGGGTATTATGGAAAATGCTTCTATAAACATTTGTGTGCAAGTTTTATGTGGACATATGTTTTTGTTTCTCTTGGGCATATGTTTAGGAATGGAATTATTGACTCATGTGGTGACTCTATATTTAACTTTTTGAGGAATTGCCAAACCCTTTTCTAAAATGGCTATGCAATTGTACAATCCCACCAGCAGTATATGATGGCTCCAATTTCTCCACATCCTCACCAACACCTATTATTGTCTCTTTTTTATTTCAGCCTTCTTAGTGGGTAGAGAGTGATATTTCTTTGCAGTTCTAATTTGTATTTCTCTAATAACAAATGATGTTAAGCAACTTTCCATGTGTTTCTTGGTAGTTTTTACGTCTTCTTAGAAGAAATGTTCTTTTCTCAAATCATTTGCCCACTTTCAGTTGGCTTATGTCTTTTTATTTTTGAGTTGGAAGAGTTCTTTACATTTTCCAGATACAAGTCCTGTATTAGATATGTAATTTGCAAATATTTTCTACCATTTTGAGGATTGTCTTTTCACTCTCTTGATGGTGTCCTTTGAAACACAAAGGTTTTTACTTTTGATGAAGTCCAATTTACCTATTTTTCTTTTGTCTCTTGTGCTTTTAGTGTCATATCTAATAAAGTTTTACCTGACCCAAGGTCACAAATATTTACTTCTATATTTCATACTAAGACTTTTATAGTTTTATCTCTTAGATTTTGGTCTATGATCCATTTGAATTAATTTTTGTGTGTGGTATGAGAAAGAGGTCCAAATTCATCTTTTTCACATAGATATCTAATTGTCTCAACATAATTTGTTGAAAAGATTATTCTTTTCTTGTTGAATGGTCTTGGGGTCGATGTTAAACATCAGTTGACCATAAATGTGAGGCTTTGTTTATGGGTTGTCAATTCTATTCCATTGCCTGTCTATTTTATGCCAGTACCACATAGTTTAGATTACTGTAGATTTGTAGTAAGTATGGAGAAGTGTGAATCCCCCAATTTTGTTCTTTTGCAAAATTGCTTTGGCTATTCTGCTTCCTTTAACTTTCATAAGAATTTTAGGTTCACCTTGCCAATTTCTAAAGAAAAGCCAGCTGGAGATCATGTTGAATCCGTAGATCAGTTTTGGAAATATTGCCATCTTAAAGCTTCCAAACCATGAAAATGGAATGCTTTTCCATTTCCTTATGTCTTCTTTAATTTTTTTTCAACGTTTTATACTTCTCAGTGTGCACATCTTGCACTTCGTTATGATTATTCTTAAGCATTTTATTCTTTTTGATGCTCTTGCAAGTGGAATTTTTAAAATTTCATTTTGGATTGTTCATTAGTTGTGTATAGAAATATGCATATATGTGTGTATTCCTTTGGATTTTCTATATACGAGATCATGTCATCTGTGAATAGAGATAGTTTTACTTCTTTTACAATCTAAGTGCTTTTTATGTTCCATTGTTTGGCCAATTGCACTTGCTAGAACTTCCAGAATTGTGTTGACTAGAAATGGCAAAAGGGGACATTTTTGTCTTGTGCCTGATTTTAAGGGTAGAATTTTCATTCTTTCACCATTAAATATGATGTTAAAAGTATGTATTTTATAGATGTCCTTTATCAGGTTGAGACAGTTCCTTTCTATTCCCAGTTTGTTAGGTGTTTTTATTATGAAGAGGCATAGTGTTTGGTCAATGCTTTTTCTGAGTCAGTGGTATATCGTGTATTTTTGTTATTTATTCTATTAATATGGTATATTACATTGATTGATTTTCATATGTTAAGTCAACTTTGCATTCCTATGATAAATCCCACTTGGTCACAGGGTATAATTTTGCAAATATGTTGCTGGATTCAGTTTGCTAGTATTTGTTGGTAAATTTTGTATTTACAGTCCTAAGGGATGCAGGTCTGTAGTTTTCTTGTGATGTTTCTGTCTGGCTTTAGTATCAAGGTAATACTGACTTTACAGAATGTGTTAGAAAGTATTCCTCCTCTATTTTGGGAGAGAGTTTGCAAAGGATTGATGTTAGTTCATTATGGGCATATGATTGCATTAAACAGTAAAGCCATGTGGCCGTGGGCTTTTCTTTGTGGGAAGATTTTTTATTTACTTCTTGTAGGTATATTCAGATTATCTATTTCTTCTTGAATCATTTTGGATAGCTTGTATATTTTTAAAAATTTGTCCATTTCATCTATGTCAGCTAATTTGTTGACATACAATTGTTCATAGTATTCTCTTATGATACTTTTTATTTCTTTAAGCTTAGTAGTGATATTCCCTCTTTCTTTCCTGAGTTTAGCAATTTGAGTCTTCTCTCTTTTTTTCTTACTCAATCTAACTAAAAGTTTGTCAATTTTATTGCTTTTCTCAAAGAATCAACTTTTGATTTCATTGATCTCTATTGTTTTTCTAATTCTTTTTTTCCAGTAATTTCCACTCTCATCTGCATTATTTTCTTCCTTTTGCTAGCTTTGGATTTAGTTTGCTCATCTTTTTCCAGTTTCTTAAAGTGGCAGTTTAAGCTATCAATTTGAGGTCTTTTTAAATATAAGCATATATAGGTAAAGTTTTTCTCTAAGCACTACTTTCACTATATCCCATAAGGTCTGGTATGCTGTGTTTTCATTTTCATTCATCTCAAAGTATTTTTTAAGTTGCTTTGTGATTTCTCCTTAGCGCATTGGTTATTTTGGAGTATGTTGTCTAATTTTCACATATTTGTGAATTTCCCCAATTCCCTTCTGTTATTGATTTCTAATTTTATTCCATCATGGTAAGAGAACATATTTTGTATGGTTTCAATCCTTCTAAATTTTTTGGGTGTGTCTTATGTCCTAAAATATGGTGTATTTTGGAGAATGTTCCATGTGTACTTGAGAAGAATATCTATTCTACTCCTGTTGGGTGGAGTTCTATAGATATACATTATGTCTAGTTGGTTTACAGTGTTGTTTAAGTCTTCTGTTTCCTACTGACTTTCTGTAAAGTTGTTCTATCTATTATTGAATATGGGATATTGAAGTTTCCAAGTATAATTGCTGAATTGTCTATTTATCCTTTCAAGTCATTTTTTGCTTCATGTGGTTTAGGCTCTGTTGTTAAGCACATAATTTCTAATTGTTATGTCTTCCTCATGGATTGACACTTTTATCATTACAAAGTCTTTTTCTGTGCCTCTAATAACATTTTTTTTTAAAGTCTATTTTGTCTGATTTTAGTATAGTTCTCCCACCCCATTTCTCTTTGGTTGTTATTTGCATGGTATCTATTTTATATAATTTTATTTTCAACCTAGTTGTATGTTTGAATCTAAAATATGTCTCTTTTAGAGAACATATAGTTAAAACATGGTTTTTAAAAATCTATTTTGTCAATATCTGCCTCTTAATGAAAGCATTAAATTGATTAAAGGTAAACATAAATGTAAAATTAGTTAAATGTAAATAGATTCATTTACATTTAATGTAATTGTTGATAAGGTAAGATTTACATCTGAATTTTGCTGTTTGTTTTCTATATGTTTTATGTCTTTTTTGTTCCTCTATTCCTCCATTATGGCCTTTTTTGTGATAAATAGATATTTTCTGGTATACCATTTTAATTCCCTTGTTTTTTCTTTTACTATACATATTTTTAAGTTAACCTTAGCAGTTGCCCTGGTATCTAAACTTAAAACAATTTAGTTTAGATGAATACCAACTTATTTTCAACAATATAAAAAAATTTTATCCACTAAAGCTTCATTTTCTCCCATCTTCATGCTACTATTATCATCCAAATTAATATTTATATGTAAGTCTATCAAAACAGTTTATAATTATTGTTTTATAGACTTATTTTAAATCAAATAGGAGAAAAAAGAATTATAAACACAAATACATTTATGCTTTCTTTTATATTTACCTATGTAATTGGTAACTATGTAATTACCATTCTATAATCTTTACATCTTTCTGTAAATTCAGGTTACTATTTAGTGTCCTTGTATTTCAGCCTGAAGGACTTCCTTTGCTGCTACTTACAGGACAGGTCTGCTAGTGACAAATCCTCTCAGTTTTTGTTTATGAGAATGTCTTAATTTCTCCTTTATTTCTGAAGGATAATTTTCTGGTTATAGAAAGTTTGGTTGACAGTCTTTTTCTTTCAGCACTTTGAATATGTCATCCCGTTGCTTTCTGGCCTCCATAATTTCTGAAGAGAAATAAGCTTTAATTATTATTGAAGATTCTGTGTACATGATGAGTTGTTTTTCCCCTGCTTCTTTCAAGATTCTCTCTTTGCCTTTCAACAGTTTGACCATTATGAGTTTAGTATGGATATCTTTGAATTTTTATGAGCATCTTGGATGTGCAGATTAATATTTTTCACCAAATTGGGCTATTATTCTTCAAATATTCTTTCTTCCCCTTTCTCTTTCTCTTCTCTTTTTATGACTCCCCTTATGTGTGTGTGTTGGTAAGCTTGATGTTTCCCAAAGTTTGCTGAGGCTCCGTTTATTTTTTTTCCATTCTTTTCCTCAAATAGTTAACTTCAATTTACTCACCTTCAAGTTTGCTGATTCTTTCTTTTGCATGCTTAAATATGCATTTGTGTTCCTCTAGTGAATTTTTCATTTCAGTTATTGTGCTTT
This sequence comes from Varecia variegata, assembly GCA_028533085.1. Taxonomy (NCBI): domain Eukaryota; kingdom Metazoa; phylum Chordata; class Mammalia; order Primates; family Lemuridae; genus Varecia; species Varecia variegata. The sequence goes on along the minus strand of CM052447.1, from coordinate 7,094,372 downwards.
TCAACTCCAGAATTTCTATTTTTTTTAAAATAATTTCTCTCTTTATTGATATTTTCTATTTGGGAGATATCATTTTTATATTTCCTTTTGCTTTTTCCATGGCCTCTTTTATTTGTTTGACAATATTTACAATAGCTGATTTAAAGTCTTTGTCTAGTAAGTCCAATGTCTGGCATTCCTCAGGGATGGTTTAGTATTGACTGCTCTTTTTCTGCTATTTTTCTGTTTCTTTGCATATAAAATAATTTTTTGTTGAAAACTAGGCATTTTAAATAATATAACATAACAACTCTAAAAATCAGATCCCACTCCCTTCCCAGAGTTTGTCATTGTTGCTGGCTGTTTGTTTAGTGAGTTTCCATGACTAATTTTGTAAAGTTTGTGTTCTTTAGTGTGTGCAACTGCTTCTCTACTTGGTTAGCTTCATATTCAACTAATTGTTGAGCAGAGATTTTCTCAAAGGCCTTGAACAAATATGTCCTTCAGCCATCACCAAGAGGTTCTATAGGTGTACTGGGACATGTTTCCAACACACCAGCAAGGAGCTTACAACTCTGCCTTAGCCTTTACTTCCTGATTGTGCAGATCCTCAAGATGAGCCAGAGGTGTGAAATTAGAGCCTCTCATGTTTTTCCTGGGCATGTGCACTGCCCTGCACATATGCATAGCCTTCTAGATTCCCAAGAATATATCATAATTTTTCAAATTCCCCTATGGACATCTCATTTCCCAATTTTTCCTTTTAAGTTTTTTGGCTGTAGTCTCTTGTAGCCCCAACAGATATGGACACCTCAGGTAACTGTGATGTTAATCAATTGCAACTCATTGTTTTTGACAAATTCCCCAGGGATAGGGCTGTCCACACAGAGCAGAGCTCTACATCAGACAAATAAAGACAAGCTCTAAGATTGGGGCTTTTCATATTTTTTAAAGTCATATTTATTATGGCATATTCAAAGAATATGAAATTCAATGAAATTCACTCTTTTTAAGTGTTCAGATTGATGAGTTTTGATAATGCATACATTCATATAGTCAATGCCATAATCAAGATACAGAATATTTCCATCACCCCACGAAAGTTCCCTTTTGGCCCTTTGCAATTAATTCCCCCATCCCCCAACCTAGGTCCTAGAAAACACTATTTCCTTCTAGTTTTGCCTTTTCTGTAATGTTATACACATTGGTAGCCTTTTGAGGGATGTACATTTTTAAAAGTACATTCCTGCTGCCTTGTGAAGAATGAATTGGAGAGAGCCAAGGGTGGAAGCAGTGAGAACAATTAAAAAGTCATTATTCTAGTCCAAGTGTAAGCTGTTGGGAACTGAGTTACATTGGTAACAGTGGATGGTTGCAGTCTTTATGGAGATAGAAATAGAGGGAAATACCAAGAGTTCTAATTTAATCACACTAGAAACCTTTTAGGTTAAGGGAAAAAAATCATGCTTTCTATATAAAGCTATCAGAACTTATACACTTTAAAGTAGAAATCTATTTATCTTTTCTCGTGGGCACTCAGAATTCCCCACAAAAACACCCATTTTTAAAGGCACTCAAGAAAAGACCACTGTCAGGCAGCTCTACCATGGACTATACATCTGAGGGCAGAGTTCTAAGGAGAGCTTTCATCTTCCCCAGGACTGACAAGCTGCACAGGAGACACTCAGCTTTGCCAATCTTCCACTTAAGATGGAACCTAATTAGATCGTCTTCTGGCTTTGATCAGAGAGGGTCTTTGGAAAGTTTAACGGGTCTGAATGAATTCAGTTGCCAGACAGAAACCAATGTGCCAAAAATAAAGCCTTAACCAAAGCCAAGAAAATGGTGTTGGCTGAGGCATGACTTGGTATGGGGCTCTAGGTATTTCAAACAGCGGGGTTTGATGGAAGCAATTAGGAACAGCAGTAATTGCCTGTCAGGCAACATTGCCATTTGCTGAGGACAGAGCTGATACATTTAGACACAAAGGCTGCCAGCCCTCCATTGTAGCCTTTCACTTTTGGAGATTGTCTTCTGGTTTCCATTACAATGAAGCTCAAACTGCAGACCCCATTAAAATGTCAAGGTGGGAGGGAGAAGGTCTTTGAAATAAGTCTTTCAAGGCTATTGCTATGGTTGGTTTTATTTATGGAGTAGGATTCCTGTACACACTTATTTTACCTTTTCTTTCCCTTAAGGGAGGAAAGCACCAAGTCCCTTAGCCCCATCACCAGGGAGCTGAGAAGGCAAATTTTGTTCTCTGTACTTTGTATGGGGGTGGGATGGTAGGGATGGTGGGGAGGGGCGCAACCAGGTCACACTCTACCCTTTTCTGTTTTTCCTCATACCTGAAAGAGTAAGTTCAGGTACTCCATAGAATCTTTTCTGCAAAAGTCCCTTAATCAGTGACTCCCAACCCTTCATAAGCCTTTGAATACCCAGTTCCACAATCGGAAATCTTGCAGCTATCTGGAATTCCCATTTCCCTCCCTTTGTTAAGAAATGCCCCCTCACAAGCAGCTACTCTTGCATCAGATTATTTTAACCCAAATTCTGGGTCAAGTAAAAAAAAGAACAGGCATTCATCCTCAGGGCTAGAAAGGCTGTGATGATACATGTAAGATATCTGCAGGGAAATATAAGTTCATTTATATTTCCCTGCAGGAGTTCACTGAGTTGCCTGAGACTCAGGCATATTTACGTGCAGTAGAAGCATTGTCAATATTAGAGTCACTCCTTACTTAGAGAAGAGTGAATTAATTGAAATAAACCAAAACTGAAATGATGATCTGGGTTTTATTTTACTTGTCTCTAACCAGGTGTGTACCCCCTGAGTATAATTTTAACTTTGTTCTGTTTAGAGCCGAATACCCAAGGGCCTAGAAGGCCACCTGGCACATAGGCCC
>CM052447.1:6995153-7090987 GCA_028533085.1 Varecia variegata | reverse complement strand
ATCCATAGACCTGCCAGCGCTAAGAGACTTCTGTTCAACTGGCTCTAACTGCCTGTATTGTGGTGCTGGAGATACAAGATGGGAGAGAAGGGAGAGGTGAAAACAGGGATGAGGGTAAGGAGTAATTACAGTGAGTAGGTGAACTCGCAACTCAGCCAACAAGGCATGTATTAAGTGCGGTGTATGGGATAATTAACAGTCCCTTAATGCAGGAAAATTGCTAGCAGCTGTTCATAACCCAAGACTGAAGGGCCGGTCTGTAAACACTTATCTGAACAACTGGGGAGACAGCTCCAAAATGAAGCTGTGCCCCAGGGCCTAAAGGTTATGCTTTATTGTCCAGAGACAGCTTTGCCCTGGGATGAATCCATTATACTCCTTAATTGCTATTACACAAATTTCACGTTCTTGCCCTTAGCCACTAGAGAACATTGGGTCAAGGGTGTGCAGGGAGTCAGACCAAAAAGGGGCAAAGAGGAATGTCAGAGTCCTGAAATCCCAGGGTTGCTCCTCAGTGTGTATCTCCCACTTTTTTCTTTGTAGTCTGATCAACAAACACGATCCTATCCATCATCAATGTCCATTTCCTCATTGTATCCCCCTACCTGCCCCTCAGTAGATCAACACAGGCAATATCCTGAAGAGTCTGACATCTCTCTTCAATTTAGTGTCCCAATGTAGCTGCTCTTCTGAGTTACCTGGGAATCTTCAGAACAATAGCAAAAGCAACAAAGGCAGAAACTGCAAAATGACCCTGGCATGGCTTGTCACCCTGACAGCAAGGAAACTGTCAAAGACTATGAGTGTCATGCCAGAAAGTCAAGAATCAACTCATCGAGGCTTCCATTGACTAAAGTGAGATGGTTTGAACATTGATACAAATAATAACATACCAAGTGATTAAAACACCTCCCTCAAATATTTAAAAAATCCATGAGTTCATAAAGACACTAAAAACAATATTCATTGTCATCTTTGGAGCTTGTTAGGGGAACCAATGCATTACTTTGGAAACTGGATAAAGGAAAGAATCAAATGCTTAGCCTGCTTTTCTGCAGGAACTGTTGCTCAGATAACAAAGAGTTGATGGAGGAAAGTTTCTCTGAAATAAATGAAAAAGAAATGATACTATCCTTTTGCAAACCCCTCACTAAATAATAGGTATAGGCAATGATCAATGATGGCCACTAACTACACAAAAAGAGAGACCATAGGACATTACGTTCCTCCTGATAAAAATACAAATCACTATCTGTCGCATCAGATCTAGCCTCTGGATCTAACTACCAGTTTACAGGAAACACAAAGAACAGAGGAACATGTCAAATAACACTACAAAAATGCAATCAGAAAAATCTAGAACTTGGAAAATTCCACAGGACAAATGATTTGGGTTCTTCAATGAATAAATTATAAGGGAGAAGAAAAAGAGGGAAGGGGAACTGTGATTGACTGAATTGTTGGCTTCTGGTCTTCACCCCTTCCTACACCCATATCCAAGCCACGGCCTCACTGTGAGAGGAGTGTACTTCCCTGGCCCTTGACTCTGGTAATGAGACTCGCTTGAGTAACAGAATGGGGTAGAAGTGGCACAAGCTCTGAGCTAAGGCCTTCCCCGCCTCCTGCCCTTGCCTTGAGAAGAACGTCCTTTTGGGTAGCAGTTGATCTTCAACTGGAGAGTGAGTGTCTTAATAGCAATAACCATGGACAGAAGTCAGGAAACCACAACCCAATATTCTAGGCAAGACGTATGTTATGGATTGAATGTGTCCCCACACTATGTGTATGTTGAAATCCTAAGCCCCAGGGGATGATGTTAGGAAGTGGGACTTTTGGGAGGTGATTCATTCATGAGGTTGGAGTCTTCCTGAATAGGATAAGTGTCCCTATAGGAAGAGACACACTTGAGAGCACTTGCTTCTTTTCTCTTTCTCTGATCTTGGCTATATGAGTGAGAAGTGAGAAGTGAGTGAGAAGTGAGTGACAGTGAGAAGATAGCTGTCTACAAACCAAGAAGAGAGCCCTCACCAAACACTGTATCTGCTAGCACCTTGATCTTGGACTTCCCAGCCTCCAGAACTATGAGAAATAAATTTCTGTTGTTTAAGCCACCCAGTCTAGTGTACCCTCTTATAGCAGCCTGAACTAAGATAACATGCAATCCCAAGAAGGGGAGAGCCTGCTCCCCATCCATATGCCCCCATGATCTGCCACCGCCACAATCACAACTACATTTATACTTCCTGACTTTTTTGCAGATGGAGAAAAACCAAAGGAAGCTGATTTAAGAATAAGAAAGAGTGAAGTGTCTGACTGAACTCCACTATAAATTAATTTTAGTTCCCAATCTTTAGTGGCTTGAGTACTAAAGACAGAAAAATATATCAACTGACACCTAGGACAGAATGCTTTACTCTTATGGCAGAGAGAAATAGAATTTTTTTTAATCACCTTCACTAGGTTAAAATCTTTACGTTGAATGTTTCTAGGCAGAGACCTGAGTGTGTAAATGGGCAGAGATGGGCATTCCTTGCCAGCAGCTCTCCTTCAAGAAGGAAGACTGCTTTTCTAATTTGGAAGATATACTCAGGTCCCCAGCCTGGGCTCTTCCTCACAAGAAGTCATGAGGAAGGACATGGGTCCTTGCCATCAGCTGGTAGGACCTTGGGATCCAAACATTAGGACTTGGTGTATTAAATACATGTTCATGAAAAGGCAGAAGATGTGCTCAGTTGAATCTCTTAACTTTTAAGGGAAGAATTTATTTTGGAATTTTTTCAGCCTGGAGTATGGAACATGTGAAAAGATTCTCTGCTGTAGGTCTTCACTTTCCTGCCAGAGAAAAACAATTGGGAGAAACCCTAAAAGCCGGGGCCATACTCAGCCCTCAGCACAGCTCATTAACTCAAACCATCAACCCATGAAGCTCCAGACCACTTCAATTAGCAGTCAATCCAGAAGTTGCAAGTGTGTAATGATCTCTCCCTTCCCAGGAACTTCATAGCTTATAAACTGTGGCAGTTCGTAATCCCAAAAATGGCTACAGCACTATTTCTGGTCCCATGTACTCTTCCAGATCCTTGTCGCTCCCTATCAAGAGGTGCGATCTATTTCTCCCCCCTTGAAATTGGGCAAGACCTCGTGACTGATGTGATGAACACCGTGCAGCGAAGATGACACTCCATGGCTCCTGAGGCTAATTTATAGAAGGCTCTCTCTCTCTCGAGATGCTTGTGCCTGGAACCCAGTCACCATGCTGTGAGAAAGCCTCATCAAGCCCACATGGAGAGACCATTTGGAGGCCCACATGGAGAGCAACTGAGGTCTCCAGCCAACAGCCAGCACCAACAACCAGACATGTGAGCGAATGAGCCTTCAGATGACTCCAGTGACTCCAGCTCCCAGCCCACGAGGCCCCAAACGCCTTGGAGCAGAGCAAGCTATCCTTCTTGTGCCCTGTGTGAATTCCCAACACATTGGATCTGTAAAAAAACAGAGTTAGTATGTAAACAGCCTCTGAACTTCCAAACTCTCAAGGACCAAGAGCCTCAGTATCTAGACATCCCTCTGTTGCTGTCCTATCGTAGGCATGTTGGCCTCAGCAACGTGTGAATAAAATGACCAGGGGAGTCAGCCCCAGTTGGAAGAAGATTTGAGCCCATGCTTTGAGCAGATAAGTTGTTGCCCCTTTAGAAGAAAGTGCTTAAGGGGCACAAACTGGGAAAGTCAAGACTGCAATGGCAGCAGCAAGCAGGGTCACAGGGCATAGGAAAACCTCCTAAGAAAAGGGTACACAAGAGTGAATGAGAGAAGACAGCGGAGAGCCAGACATCCGCCTGGGAAGAATCTGTAAGTTATCTAATAAATCACTGAAAATTTTAAACACTGTAGGTTTCAATCCTCAAGAAGAATAAAACAGTGCCAAAATAACTTGTTTTCCTCAAGGATGACCATGTGCCCCAAATTCTCATGTATGTCATTTCAATTTAACTTTACAACAACTCTGTGAGATATTTACCATTTTTATTACCATTTTCTCATTTTATCTTTTATCATAAAAGACTTTCATTGTGAAAAATAAAAAACAATAGGCACGTTGGAGTGAAAATGAAGATTTCCCTTTATTATCTTACCTAACTTAATTATTCTCCCTGTCTCAAAAGTACCTACTATAACATCTCAAAAGTACCTACTGGTATACTACCTCTTTGTAGGTATGCCACGGGTGTTCTACATCTTTCTGGAGCTTTTTCTTTGTGTTAATATACTTCTATATTTACACATATATTGCTGTTTAAAGAACATAATGAGATTATATTATTTTTGTCATGCATTTTGCTTTTGCATTTAATAATATATTCTGGACAGTTCCCCTTACATGTTATTTCATTTCTTTTGAAAAAGGTTTTGGGTTTTCTAAAGCATGGATACACCACCAATCATTCAGCTTTTCCCTCATTGATGGACCTAACTTCAGGCTATTACACACAATACTGCAACAAGTATCTTTGTACATATATCATTGCACACATGTGGTAACACTTCCATAGGATGGATTCCTGAAAGTTTGCTTTCTGGGCCAAGAGCATGTGAATTTTAAATTTTATATTACCCTAATTTTTAATATAAAGAAACATATTGAGAGGTTAAGAAATATGACCATGCTCACACAACTGGAGAGTAACAGAGCCAAGATTCAAACTGAAGTCACCTGATTCCATGTGTTTGCTACTATGTCACGCTGTCTAGGAAGAGCCAGGGCTGCATCACAGCCAATGCCTTCGAGATGGATCCCTGCATTTTCTTAAACCTGTGCCTACTCCTCAGGAAACAAGAAGGAGGAACAAAGCCCTAATCACTTCCTGTATGAATTTTAAGCAAAGAGACTCACTTGGTATTAGTCAGGGTACACTAACTGCTATCACAAACCCACCCCCAAATCTCAGTAGCAAATACACCAAAGGTTTCCATCTTGCTCAGAATGGGGGTGGAGGGAGGGGCTCTGCTCCACACAGCCATGCAGGGAGCCAGCCCCCTCGCACGTCGTTGCCTGCGTCCTTGGAGCTCTGCAAAGGACATAGACAAAGAACCCCTTTTAAGCCATCTTGGCCTGGAAGTGTCACGTCACCTCTATTCACATTTCGTTGGCACAACTGAGTCATATGTCTAGATAGATCATACTGTAAAAAAGGTTGGGTATTAAAGTCTAGCTGTGTGCCCAAGAGAAAAAAAAAAAAAAACCCAAAACACTGTGGTTTTGATGAACATATAGCATTGTCTCCACCACAGTAAGGAACTAGAACACAGGAAAGTAATGAACTCGCATGGAGCAATTACTCCATGCCAGACCGTGCTCTGAGGGCTGTGCTGTACAATCACCCGTAACCTTCACACAAGTCTGAGGTAGGGACTCTTTCCTCCTTCGCATGTTATATATGAGAAAACTGAGGAACAGGGACATTAAGTTACTTGTCCAAGTTCACACCTCCTGTAAGTGGCAGAGCAAGAGAATCGGACGGACTGGCCCCGGGGCCACACTCCCTGGACTTTCTTTCCACAGCCTTCTAGATCTCAAAGCAGCTGCTCTAGTCTTGAAAAGAACAACAAGCAGCTCTACTTGTGTCACAAAAACAATTTTACATGCAACTTTTTTTTCAGGCAAATGTATTTGAATTTTTTCCATGAATGTTCTTTATGGCATCCTGGCCTTGACACAGGACCTAATTAATCATCTCTTTGGGTCCCCCATTATCCTCTGTGGCAGCCACAAATCCCTCTCTAGAAAGAAAAGCTTCAAGTCTTGTCCTAAGAGAAAGGCTGGGGGAGAAAAGGAGGGGCCGAGTCGTGTTCCTGTTTGAATCAATTGTTTACTTAACCCTGTGGCTGAATTATAAACAGGGATTTTTTTTTTAAGGCTCAAGAGATAATCAAATTAGTTCAGTACAATGACTTAGATGGGAGAGGGCAGAAGTCTGACCAGGGCTCCGAATGTGCTTGAATATATCCATTTTTTTCATACATACTGGGTTTTTCTTACATACTGGGTTAAAAGTAATGAGGAAGAGAAAGAGGTGGGGGGAAGGGTGAAGGAGGAGAAAGGGATGAAGAAGGAGGAGAGAGGAAAAGAGGAAGAGGAGGAGGAGGAGATGGAGGTAGCTCCAAGGCACTTTGCCCAGTTCTTTGGAGGTAAGGTTAATGCTTGTTATGCTTGGGGAAGAGCAAGTCTGATACCCATCTGATAGTCTCACCTAAGGCAGTACTGAGATGGTTACAAACAGAAAATGCAAAAAGATTTGCAAACTGGTTAATATCTGTTGCTCCAAGCCCCATAAGTGCCCCACCATCACACTATGTGCTTGGTCCACTCCCCATGACCAAGACTCCACCACCCTGCAACCACGGGAGTATGCCTGATACTGCAGGAGCTCCCCGGACTTGCTCCTGAACGTGGTATTGGCCAGTCCTCCTGCCCTACGGGTTGTCAAATATTTTGACTGCCCCTGGGCAGAAATCCATGCCCTGCAGCCTGGGAGTGAAGCTGTCATTATGCCCAGGCTTCCTCTCCTTGTTCACCCTTGTCTATCCCCAGCTGAGTGTCTGATGGAGAACACCAGCCACCAGGTCAGTCTGATGTCACCAATCAACTTGCCTTTCCCCACCCAGTCAAAGCTAGAGGGAGTGTGTGCTATCTCTGGGCTGGGGGTGGAATTGCTGGAAAGGCTCAGAGACAGTGCGGATGGGGCATACGCTGACTTCCTGCTATACGGTTTATATCAGTTTGTAAAACTCTTTCACAAGCATGACCTCACCTGATCGTCACATCAAATCTTGTGGTAGGCAGTGCAGGGGTGATGATTCCAGTTTCACAGAGAAGGAAATATAAGTCCAGAGAAGAGATGTGAATTGCTGAGGTCCTGGAGCTAAGATTCGAACCATGGCATGTGCATGCCAGGTCCCACCCTCCATGGTGCCTTGTTAGTAACAGCAATTACTATCACTTCCCTGTCTCCTCTTCCTGGTGGTTGTGAATTCCATTCCCAGGCAGCTCCCATCGGAGGACACATGACTGACATTTTATAATGAGAAATGGGATCCCAACGACATTCAGTGATTGAAAAGGTCACACACATGGTGGGTGCTGTCAGGGCCAGGCTGGGGCTCCAAAGTCCGGGCTCCCCATTCAAGGCTCATCACTGCGCTGCACCACCTACGGCCACACACATACCCCACGTCCTTCCAGGAAGGCAAAGGCTGTTTGGGTAAGAAAATGCTGAGTCATCAGCTGCCCACGCTCTGTCATCGCAAGGAGAGTGGAAATGCAGATGATCTATGACACCGAATGAACCAAAAAGGATTCTTTTATTATTTGTGAGTATATTCTCAGGTAAGAGATCTACCTTTTCCATTATATTTTGTTCTGTTGAAATAAGAAGTAAGAAGGGAGGCTGAAAAGAAATGGCTAGTTACTACTTCTGCTGCGTTATCTCACTTAACCACCCAGCGTAACAACTGTCGGGCAAGAGTCTTATCATCCCCTTGGCATAAATGAGGTCTGAGATGATCTGTAATCTGCCTGAAGTTTGGAATTTGCCTTCCCCTGTGCTCCTGAATGTTAAGGAGTTCCCCTCTAACATGGCACAGCTCTGCCATTTGGAAGGAAGAGTGGAAATTCTGGCTCTCTCTCTTTGATTTTGTGTGGTCCAGGCCAGTTATTATCTTGGTCCCTGAGACTCAACTTTCCTCATTTCTAAACTGCAGATAATTTTCTGCCTTTTCAAGTTGGTTATGAGAACTAATATCAAGAGCTAGCACTTGTTGAGTGTCTCCTAGTTGATCCTGTTCCCCTAGCATCTCAGTAACTGCTCCATACATCTCTGTGGGAGTGGGGACTGTTTTTCTAGCCCCACGTCCCAGGAGAGAAACCTGAAGCCCAGAGCATTTGAGAGACACGTCCCAGTTGGGAGCTGGGAGGGCCAGTATTTGCAGTCAAAGAATCTGACTCCACAGTCCGTGCTCCCTGCCTCTGCGGGCTGCCGCCCCTCTGATTTAGGATGACTGGCGCCTAACAGGCTGGATAACCAGCGTCCGTTTCATCATCCTGAGGGCTGGTAGCTGAAGGGAACTGAAGTGACCCTGGCCTGGGACATTCACCAGGCCCAACCCCCCAAACAGCTTAAATTACTAAGGAACGTAAGTGAGGGAGGGGCACTGAGGCCTCCACGGACAGCAGAGGTGACGGAGGCATTGCCAGGCTTTAAATGCCTGGTGGAGCCACAGGGAGGGAAGGGCCTCGTCACCCACACGGGCCCCACTCCATCTGTGGGAAGTCCGGGCCTCCGGTGCCTTTTATCTGCTTTCCCTGCTTGGATGGGAGAATGAGCTTAAGGAAAACAGCCAAGTTCTAGAAACATCCAGAAGACAGAAGAGTCTGTTATTAAAGAACAAAATATTTGTAAGAAACAAGTTGAATGTTACACGGACACACCCAGACACACCCAGACACACACACACACACACACAGATACACACGCAGATAGATACACATACAATGTCTCTTCTCGTTCTCTCTCTCTCCCTCTGTCTCTCATACTTTGCAAACATGCTCCTCAGCAGCTGGTAAGCTGCTCCCTGTCCTCCCACTCAGCCGAATGCCAGTTGTCCCTCCATCCCAACCTAGGCGCGTGTAATGCTTTCAGCTTCCAAGAGACAGCTTGACTCAAAATGCCACCCAGTCCCGCTGCCAGGGGGAGAGCCAGGCCTCATCCAGCAGGGAGGGACAGAAAACACGGCGGCAGAGCCAGCGTCCCACGAGGGCTCTCCCAGCTTGAGCACCTGGGAGGTGTTTCTGCCTAGAGGTGGAGCTGTGACCTCTGAAATTGCAAGAGGGGTCTTCAGTGTTAGCCTCTGGCGTCAGCCCACCTTTCCAGGAGTTAAATGCATGGGGCAAGCCATGCGTTTTATGTTACTTGTCTACACCTTGTTCTTCTTACTGGTGCCTCGTAAGTACCCCACTTTGTTCTATATTTTACTGATATCTTAACAAGAACCGCAGAGACCCAAGAGGGACAGAATCTAAAAGCCTGAGAGGTCTCTGATTTATCCTTTCTTTGATTCTGTCTCCTCCCTGTCAATTCCCCGTAATGGACTCACAACAATCCTCTGTGGAAATTTCTATCACTTCTCGTTTATCTGAGAACAGACCTGACCACACCCACAACCATGGACGTGGATCGGTGACCTAAGCTGAGCCCATCAGAGCTCACCACCTGTCCACAGAGCTTAGGTCAAGGGGTGAACACATGACCCCAGCCAGCCAATCAGAACCCTTTCCCTGGATTTGTCAAACCAACTGGGATTGAGACGTGCCCCTTCTCATCTGGTTGCACCGTGCGTGGAGCCTGAGCCACAGCCCCAGTCCACTGAAGACAGCCGGTCAGGGAAAATGGAAAGGTCGTAAGCTGGGAGGATGACTTCTGTGGTTTCCTGATGCTCCACTTCCTGTTTTCATCAGCTAATAAATCTCATTGTGTGAGTTTTTTTTATTCTTATAGGCCAGGTTGTTTGAATTGGGTTTCTGTTGTTTAACAAAAATAACGGCCAGTGTTTGAAATGTAGTGGTGTGGGGAACTATTAAGCCATCTCGCCTCCCAAATCTTGTAATAATGTAGTAACCAAAGAGGAACTGACTTTTAAGGTTTATAGCTCAGGTAGAGCAATGTGTTGCCAAGTTACCAAAAATCCAATTCAAAATGGCGATATAATAAAGGGAAGGTATTGATTCATGCAGCTGAAAAGTCCCGAAGTGACTCTCACATACAGACAGAAAGCTTAATCCAAGAGCTCAAATACTGTCATCAGCATCTCAGACCCTTGCATCTCTCCTTTCTGCCTTCTGTGGTGTCAGCTCCATCCTTGGGCTCCGTTCAGACCACCAGGAAAATCACTGAAGGCTGGCTGACTCCCACCCCAATTTTGTTACCTGCAGCCACATTTAGCTGTGAACGAAAGAGAGAAGTTCCAGGATGATGAAAATGAGAATTGTGCTTCCATTTTTTCAAATAATCTCGAAATCATCTATCAGTGTGTGTGTGTGTGTGTGTGTGTGTGTGTGTGTAAGCATGAAAATGCAGGAAAGGATACCTATCAGGCCATTAAAATCGTTCACACGGGGCGGGGAAGTGGGTGAAAGACTTGGGGAGAAAGTGTCCTTGATAATAACGGTATTTACAGTATGTATTAGTTTTCCATGGCTTTTCCAGCTTTCAGCGGCCGCCCACACTCCATGACTCATGGCCCCTTCCATTTCTAACGCCAGCACTTGTTCACGTTGCATCACTCTCCCACTGACGCTTCTGCCTCCCTCGTCCACATTTAAGGACCCTTGTGATTACACTGGGCCCAGCTGGATAACCCAGGACACTCTCCCCCACTTTAAGGTCAGCTGATGAGCAACCTTAATTCCATCTGCTACCTTAGTTCCCTCTTGCCTCATGTAATGTAGCACATCCACAGGTTCCGGGGATTAGGACGGAGACATCTTTGAGAGGCCGTTTTCTGCACTCCATGCATCATGATCCCACTTGTGCAGGTGTGGCTGCACAGGTGCATAACACGGCAAAGTGGAAATGCATACGTGTATATACATAAAGTGGCAAAGTGATAAAGTAGAAGATGGGTCATCAAAATGATAGTGGTTATCACAGGAGTAGAACTCAATTCTCTTTACTGTTTTCCTCAAATTTTTATGTAGTATTTTATCTTTTTGAATATTTTAAAATCTATGTACAGCAAAAAGCAATAATGCTAGTTTCATTGGTGAAAATTATCAAGTTTAGTGGGGTGACCTGAACTGCCTTTTGCCTCTGAAGCTCTGGACCCCCAAGGTCTATGAGAGGCAGGAGGAGCAGCCACTGGGTCTCCCTCCCACCAAACACCCCTCTCTGTACACAATAGGAGACACTGAGCCAAGGCAATAGAAAAACTCCCATCTGCTGATAATCCAATTAGAGAGATTCAAAGCCAAGGAGCACATGCAGACTGGTGGCTGTGCCGAAACCTACTTTGCAGTGGCTCCGCACTGGGGGCAGAGGGGCGGGGAGGCAGGGAACCAAGGAAACTCTGAAGGTCTCAGATTATACACCCCAGAGGAAGTCACCTCCCCTCCTTCCTCCAATAGCCCTCTCTGCAATGTCTCCTCATTTTTGGAATCTGTCATCTGTCCTTTTCCACATTCTTGGTCACTCTCACGCACATTCCTTTCAACCTCTCCATTTCCTGGTCCCAGAGGATCAGCACAGCAGCCCTCTGAGAGCATCCTCCTCCCATTAATTCTTGCTCTCTAGAAGACAATTTGTGACATTAGCATTCCCCGAATCATGAGATATTTATCAGGTGGTCAGTGAAACATACAACTCTGTGGTCAAAATTTGGGAAGACAGAGCTAACAAAATTAAATCCATTCTTTCTCTGCAGGACATTCCAGAGGCGCTGACATGCTAATGTGCACTGCAATGCACTGTAATACTCCAGGAGGTGGCTGGAGTAAGCAGTAAATTCACCTACCTGTGGCATCATGTGATTAAGGAAAATCGATGAAATTATTGCTCTACATGTTAGAAACAGTGTTTAAAACCTCTGTATGATGACAGGGCAAGTTAAGAACTTAATCTGGGAGCCCAAAGAGACTTAGAGATCAGATAGTCCAACTTCTTGATTTTAAAGCTGAAGAAAGGCACAGAGAGGGGAAGTAACTTGCCTGAAGTCACACAGCAAAGATAAGAATCTCTTTCCAGTGCCCTTCCTTGCTCACTATCTTATGCCATCCCAAGTTACCTCTACCAGACACAGAAAGGAGGCACACTTCATATGGCAACTCTTTGGCAGATCACAAATTATCCCTGGACACTTTAAGCCTTAGGAAATACTTGCTGTGTTACCTGTTGAGGTATTTCAGACATCATGGTCAAATGACTTGGGTTGTTTTCATTTGTATGGTGGTTAGACAGCAGGATATGCAAAATTGTAATGCTCCTTAAAGATCTCTTTATCCAACATTCCACCTGGGACATAAATTTTATCTATGGAAATCCAGGAAAAAAACATTACAGGGTTTTTAAAAACTGCTTTATTAAAGTTTGTTGTACAACAAACTCTATGTTCTTAATATACTACACATTTACAATTTAATAAGTTTGGATATGTATGTATACCCATGAAATGATTGCCACAATCAAAATAATAAGTTTATCTATCACCTCCAAATATTTCTTCATGGCCCACAGGAATCTTGCCTTGTCACTCTCCTGACCCCTCTCGTTTAGGCAACCACTGATTGGTTTCCTATCGCTATAGATTAGTTTGCCTTTTCAGGAGTTTTGTATAAATGGAAACATACAAGTACTTTTGGGGGGGGGGTCTTGCTTTTTTTACTCAGCATGGTCATTCTGAAATCCACCAATATAGTTGCCTATATTAATTGTTTATCCCCATTTACTGTTAACTAGTATTCCGTTGTACGTGTATACCACAGTTTGTTCATCCATTCACCTGTTGATGAACTTCCAGGTTGTTTCCAGTCTGGGAATATTACAAATACAGCTTCAACGAATGTTCATGTCTAAGCCTTTATGTGGACATGTGCTTTTTCTTCTCTTGGGCAAAAAATTAGGAATGAAATAGCTTAATGATGTTTTAAGTGTATATTTAATTTTTTAAGAACATTCCAAATGTTTTTCTGAAGTGATTGCAGCATTTTGCATTTGCAACAAGAGTGTATGAGAATTCTAGTTACTCCAAATCCTTGGCAACACTTGGCAAAGTTTAGTCTTCATCATTTTAATCATTCTAATAGGTATCTAGGGGCATACCATTATTGGTTTAAATTGCATTTCTTCAATGATTAATAATATTGAGCATTTTTATGTGGTTTTTTGTTATTTGGATATCTTCTTTGATGAAATGCCATTTCAAATCTTTACCCATTTTTAATTGAGTTTTTTTCTTATTATTGAGTTATGAGAGTTCTTTATATAGTCTGGATACAGGTACTTTACCAAATACATGCTTTGGAAATATTTTCTCCCAGTTTCTGGCTTGTCTTTTCATTCTCTTAGCACTGCCTTTATATAAACAGAAGTTTTTTAATGTTTATGAAGTCAAATTTAGCAAAGTGTAATTTTCTGTTCTTATGATGTCTTTGTTTTACTCTGGAGTCAGAGTAAAAATGGCATCAAAGAATGAGTAGGGAAATATTCTCTGTCCTTCATTTTTCTGGAAGACATTGTGTAGCATTGGTATTATTTCTTCCTGAAATGTTAGGTAGAATTCAGTAGAGTCAGCTGGGTCTGGATGGCTTCTTTGTGGGAATATTTTTCATTACAAATTGAATTTTCTAAATAGATTTAGGCTATTAAGGTTATCTAACTATTGCTTCTTGAGTGAGCCTTAGTGATCTGAGTATTTTAAGAAAATTTGTCCTATTTATCTAGGCATGAAGTTACTCACAATACTCCCTTTATTACCATCTGGATATCTGTAGAGTCTGTGGCAATGTCACCTCAGTGGTTCCTGATACCTGGCAATTCATGTCTTCTCTCTTTTCCCACTGAGAAGTTTGGCCAGAGATTATCAATTTTATTGATCTCAAAGAACCAGATTTTGTTTTCATTTATTTTCTCAATTGTTTATTGTTTTATATTTCATTGATTTCTGCTTTAATTTTTATTATTTTCTTCTACACTTACTTTGGTTTTAATTTGCTCTTATTTTTCAAGTGGAAGAAACTGAATGCATTAGTTTGAGACTTTTTTCCTTTCCTATTATAGTCATTTGTTACTATAAATTTTCTCCTAAGCACTACTTTTGCTGCATTCCACAAATGCTAATGTCTTCATTTTCATTCAGCTCAAAACACTTTTTCATTTCTCCTTTCATTTCTTCTTTGCCTTACAGGATATTTAGAAGAATGCTATTTAGTTTTCAAGTACTTGGAGATTTTCCAGTTATGTTTTGAATATTGATTCCTAATTTAATTTTACTGTGGTCAGAGAACATACTTTGTATGACTTGAATCCTTTTATTAATAAATTTATTGAGACTTGTTTTTGTGGCCTAGAATATGATCTATTTTGGTAAATGTGCTGTGAACACTTGGAAAGAATTCCCACTGTGCTGTTGGTGGGGGAAGTGCCCCATAGATGTCAGTTAGGACAGGTGGGGTCATAATATTGTTCAAGTCTACAATACACTTGCTTGTTTTCTGTCTACTTGTTCTCAAAATTATTGAGATGGAGTCATTTCTGTCAGTATAATTGGAGATTTTTCTATTTTTCCTAGTATTTTTAACAGCTTTACTTCATACTTTGAAGTCATGTTATTAGGGGTATACATTTAGCATTGTTACAGACTCTCAATAAACTGGCCCCTTTCTCATCATAAAATAACCATTTTATCTTTAGTAACATTATTTTCTTTGAATTATACATTTTCTAACTCTAGCATTAATATAATCACTCCAGATTTCTTTTGACTAGTGTTAGTATAGTATATCTTTCCCATCCTTTTATGTTTAACTTATTTTTGTCTTATTTAAAGTATATTTCTTATAGACAGCATCTACCTGTCTTTTTTTTTTTTACTGAATCTGAAAATCCCTGCCCTTTAAATGGGGTGTTTAGACTATTTACATATAATGGGGATACTGATATAGTTAGGCTTAAGTTTGTCATCTTGCTACTTATTTCTATTTGTTTCATTTGCTCTTTGTTCCATTTTTCTTTTTTTCACACTTCTTTTGGATTATTTTTAGGAACTTTATTTGCTTCCTGTTCTATTTTTTGTCAGTTCATTTGCTATAATTCTATTCTTAATTTATTTGTTGCTTTAGGGTTATAATATACAACTTTAACTTACTGCAGTGAGCTTAAAATGGTATTACATCACTTTATATATAAGACTTTATAATAGTATACTTCTTTCTGTGCTTCCAGGCTTTTTTGCTATTTTGTCATATATTTTATTTATAGCTATATAATAAATCCCAGAATACATTGCTATTATCATTGTTTAAACAGTAAGTTTTCTTAAGAGGCATTTACTTAGTGAGAAAAACTATATGCATTTACCCATGTGGATTCTGTATCTCATGCTCTTCATGCCTTTGTGCAAAAATTTTCATCTGGTATAATTTTTATTCTGTCTAATGATTTTCTTCTTATTGGCTTATGGATATTTTTGCACTCCTAAAAGTATTCTTGAGCTTCGTTCTGTGGAATTGTGAAGGTAATTGAAGAAAGTTTGATTCTTTTAATCTTAGATTTAATATTTGTTTGCTAAAACCAGATCAGCATCTATTCTAGGGCTAATTTACCATACTGCTAACAGTTATTCCTTTAAAAAATTTTTCACTTTTCCGTCTCAAAGGCTGCAGAGCTGAGCCCCGGCGCCCTCACACGGTTCCCAGCGCTGGCGCCCCTCTGAGCACGCTCCCTAATATCCAAGTGACTGTGAGGTTTTCACCCTGGCTGGTAGTCCTGTATGTGAGCCCCAGGGAGTGGCTCTTTTATTAATTTCAGGGGATTCTTTCCTAGTTTGAGATAATTCCTTCATATGCATATTCATACTCAGTACCCATCTGCGTTCTCAAGGGGCGACCTCTGAAGTTCCCTTTCTGTTCAGTCCCCTCCCTCTGCGGTTCCACCGGTGAATCCCAGCGGCCTGGTCCCCCAGACCCCGCTCCACCTGGGCAGCGCGGGGAGCTCAGGAGGCACCGCCAGGGCGCCCTCCGTGCCGAATCCCTAAAAACTGTCTCAAGGCAGTAACTTGGGACCACTTTAGGCCTGCCTTTATTTGTTTCCTATCCCACGTGGGTAACTGTCCTTTGTTGCCTGATATCCAGCATCTTGACAGCTTGTTTTATGATATTTTTCTGTTTCATTGTTGTTATTGTTGACGTTGTTTCAGGTGGGAGGGAAAATCTGGTCACTCTCATTCTACATTAAGTGAATTTGGACGTTGCTGATTGTAAGACTTCGGTAAGGCTGTGCCTCCTCAGTTTTTCCACTGATATTGTCTCTGTTCGCTCTGCAAAACTGCGTGATTACCGTGCAGCCGGGCCTCCCTGTAGGGTGGGGAACCCACGAGGCCCTGGCGGCCTGGGTGCAGATAGATTTCTCACACAAAGATTAGGATATATAGAAGCAAAAAGGTTATTTTGGTTTTTCAGAGAAAGAGAGAGGGAGAGGAGGGAAAGCAGGGAGCGGGGGAGAAGAAAGAAGGAAGGAAGGAAGGAAGGAAGGAGGAAGGAAGGAAGGAAAAAAAGAGAGATGGGAAACAAAGAAAGAGAAAGAGAGGGAGAAGAGGGAGAGAGAGAGGAGGGGAGGCACAAAGGAAGACACAGAAGTGTTGGGGCAGCTGAGGAAAAGCAGCTCTGTGTTTTTAAAGGGTAAAAATCGTTTTGTTTTTTTTCCCCCCCTTGCTGCAGACTGATAACAGGAGTTATCAGTCTGATAACAGGAAAAAACAGCTGTGTCTGTTTTTTCCATTTTTTTGTTCTTTTCTCTGTGAGGCTGGCTTTACCAAAATCCTTAGAATCTGGTTCTGGGGAGAGCAGGGACCTGGCACCCCTGCTGTCTGCTGAGGGCTCTTCAAGGCTGTGAAAACAAACTCTCAAATGAAACCATTTTAATCTTAAAGATGAGTTGAGTCCCAGGTGTTTAATAATCAAACAAAACAAAGGGTATTTGTGCTGTGAGTTTTCTCTTTAAAGGGGCAATTATGTGCTGTGAGTTTATTTCTTACTTTCTGTTAGATAGTTCATTTTTCTCTGTTAGATAGCCTACTAACAAGGCTGTCCACGCACCTCCTCCCTTTCTTCCTGAGAGATCTCGTTCCAAAGTTTCAAACAAACCCATATGTTGACTCTCACATTTCTGTCATCGTCTCAGTCTCTCCTCCTAATTCCCAGACTTATGTATCCAATGACTTGCTAGTCATCTTTTGTTAGATATCTCATGAGCTGCTTGAACTCAACATGTAGAAAATGAACAGCCCCTCCCACAAGTTCCTTACCACCCCCTTATTTAAATCCCCCTGTAGCATTCATCACACTATTTATAGCTATTTTTTATGTTTCTTTCTCTCCTTAGATTATTAGCAGATATTATGTTTTTGTCATGTTTTTAAGCACCTAGCATAGCTCCTGAGCTAAAGAGCTTATCAATAAACATATTGAATTAAATTGAATCTTACATACAAGGGAAACTGACAGAGAGGGAGAGAGAAATACTCTAAGCTGAAAGCTTTCACATTGAGCAGGACCTATCATGTCCCTGAAAAGATAGATTGGGAGGCAGAGCCAGTCTGGGGCACTGACTGCCTTCCCTTCTCTGGCCACTGTGAAGGAGATCCCTAGGGCTAAGCACAGATAGAAAATCCAGTGGAAAGA
The DNA here is from genome assembly GCA_028533085.1 of Varecia variegata. NCBI lineage: Eukaryota > Metazoa > Chordata > Mammalia > Primates > Lemuridae > Varecia > Varecia variegata. Next base: position 7,073,544 of record CM052447.1, on the reverse strand, counting down.
ATGGAAGGAAGCCAACTTTCTGGGCTGCTAAATGCTAAATATTGCCACTTAGAAAGGTGTCCAAATTAACCACTCCTATTGCTCCCTTCTGTGCTGAATGTGCTTATACCAAATGCATTATACATTGCTTTCTGAAGTGTTTTTGAGTCATGTTAGGCAAAGATGTTTCATCTCATCAATCACATTATAAATTCCAACTAGACATAACAACGCCCATTTTCTCAGTAGTTTGGGGAGACTTTTAGGAGCAAGGACTACATCTTTTGTATCAGACTAGATGCATCCCAAGAATAGGGAACATGATTCTTTCTCCCAGAGAAAGGTAGTGCACAACGATATTGATTATCTATGCAAGAAGTGGAGATAGAGGGCAGGCTTGGGGTCTGCGGCTCCATCTGGTTAGAAGCCTCATTTATACCACGCTTGCCCTGTCCGTGCAACAAGCCTGCTCCTCTCATACCGAGGAGCTGGGCTGTTTCACGTTGGCAGACCTACTTCAGCTTTGCCTAAAGCTCGTTTGCCAGGGAAATCTTGGCCCAGCTCCTCTGGATGCAAACTCCCTGGCAGAGCATGTTGGTCTGTCTTTAGGGAAAGTTCTCAGCACGCTCTGCTTCTGTTCAAACTGGCTGGGTGGAGCTAGAATCAACAGGGGATTTAGAGAACAAGCCAGACAGGTGTGAAAGCTTCTTCCAGCAGCCCAAATATTAGAAAGCCTTTTCATTCATCATGTCTGGTGCCTAGATCTGGTTCCTCTCAGAGAGGGGCTGGGATGCTTCAGCCCTCCAAATTCCAAGACCCAGTGTTACAGAGAGTGAGAAGTGATTAGACCCGGCTTAAAAGTTATAAGGAACAGTCCAGCTTCTCAGCAAATGCACAGTACTCACATCCTGTTCTAATAAAGTTTAATAAAATTTTTAAAACTGGAGATGCAAGGCCAAAAGAGGCTTAAAGATTTAAAAATGATGTTTAATAAATTGAAACAACCATAGGATATCATTATTTGCCCAAATTGACAAGTTTTTAAAACTGATAATATCCAGTATTGGCAAAAGGCATGAGGAAACAGTAATTCTCTTATGCTCTTAATAGAAATATAATTTGGGACACCATTTTAAAAGGGCATTTTAGAAGTATCTATTAAAACCTATTGTGAGTATGCCTTTCAACCTAATTCCAGTTCTAGCTGTCTGTCCTTGAGAATTACTTTCACATGTGCACAACGATGCACACTTACACACTGTTACTGAGACTGCAAACTAGTGCAACCTCTATGGAAAATAGTGTGGAGATTCCTTAAAGAACTGAAAGTAGACCTACCATTTGATCCAGCAATCCCCTACTGGGTATTTACCCAAAGGAAGAAAAGTCATTTTATCAAAAAGACACTTGTGCTGGAATGTTTATTGCAGCACAATTCACAATCGCAAAGAAGTGGAATCAACCCAAGTGCCATCAATTCATGAGTGGATTCATGAAATGTGGTATATGTATACCATGGAGTACTACTCAGCCATAAAAAATGAATTTTGCAACAATCTGGGTGGCACTGGAAACCATTCTCCTAAGTGAAGTATTGAAAGAATGGAAAAACAGACACCACATGTACTCACTATTAAGTTGGAACTAACCAATCAGCACTCATGTGCACAGATGGGAGTAAAACTCAACAGAAATCATGCCGATGGGAGGGGGGAGGAGGGGAAGGGTGAAATCATACCTAACAGGTATAATGTATACATCTGGGTGATGGGCACACTTATAACTTTGACTCAAGCAGTACAAAAGCAATCCATGTAACCAAAACATTTGTACCCCTGTAATATTCTGAAATTTAAAGAAGAATACACACTTAAAGATGCTCAATTCAGCATTGTTTTTAATGTCAAAAAGTTACAAGCAATCTAAATCCCTATTAGTAAGGTTAAGAGAAAATTATTTTTAGTGCCTCCACCTTATGAAATACCATGTGACAACTCAAAATAGTGAAGAAACCCTTTGTATTATGAATATCCCTGAGAGATATTGTTAAATGACAAATGCCAGTACAAAACTATACGGATAGATGATCATGCTCATACAAAAAGTAAAAGAAACTTGAGTCTCTATGTCTATGTATAAAATGCAGTTTTGGAAGCCAAAACATGGAACTATTTACAGTAGTTAACTCCAGGACTCTGAGAAAGTGAGTGGATAGGGAACAGTGAGAAAAGCTACCTAGTGGATCCAATGTACACTATTTGGGTGATGGATACCCTAAAAGCCCAGACTTCACCACTATACAATTCATCTGTGTAACAAAAAGCCCACATCTACCCCCTAAATTTATTGAAATAAAAAAAGAAAGAAGAGGTAGTTGTAAAGAGAGACTTTTAAATTTTATTCTACACTTGTTTTGAAAAATAAATAAAATAAAACGACGGTAAGAAGGAAACTCCTTCCTATGTGTTCTTCTCGACAAGATGGGAGTTTACATCTTTTTCAGAAGCAGTGTTCCTCAATTTTGGCTATATTGTAGAATCACTTGGAGAATTAAAAAAAAAAAAATCTTTCTTAACTCAGGTTCTGTAGGAAGCAGAGCCTGAGGCAAGGATTAGAATGCTGGCACTTTATTTGGATGGTGTAATCCCACAGTAATAAAGATAAGGAAATAAGTAGGCAAGGAAAGATGCTAAGTGATATTATGCAGTATTACCTTGTGGGCCAACACTTCATAAAAAAGTATTGAAGAGAGAGCAGTTGCTCCACAGGACTTCTCCAGATATGTAAGGAGATGCCACACCTTGGAGCAGTCTACAGCAGAGAGAAAGACCATGGGAATCTATCTACCCAGTTCTCTCCTGTCTCCCATTTCTCATTAGTCAAGGTTCTTCTCATGGTAAGCTGCTCCCAGCCTCGTTAAGCCAATGGCTGCTCTAAGGAAGTCAAATCCCATGCCTTGAGGTGTGGCATTTTATCAAAATCTGCAGAAAAAGAGAGATGACTTGAATATGGGTCATGAGAGCCATGCTCCTTGGGGTTCTGCCTTGAGCTCCAGCCAGCTCACGGGAGGCGGGGGTTGCAGAGGTGTGGGGTCAGCAAGGGTCGAGCAAAGACAGAAGTAGTGGAGCGTGGTCCAAGAGCCAAGCAGAGCCTTCAGAAAGATGGAGGAGATTAAGGGAAGCTGAGAAGGTGCACAAAACTTGTGTCAATTATAATTCCGACCCTACCTCACCCCTGACCAATTAAATCAGAATGTCTGAAAACTTGTATCATTTTAAAGGCTCCCTAGATTATTTGAATATTCAGCCAGCATTGAGAACCACTGCTTTAAAGTACCCATCAAAAATAACAGTCTGATGCAAATTTCACATCATCATGCCCCATTTTTCTCCTTTCAACTAAAAATGGCAAAGCTACCTGAAAGGACATCTTAGGCAGCCGTTGTGTCTCAAAAGCTTAAGTCATTTCAGAGTAGGTTCTGGAAGATGCAGGCATTCCATGACCTTGGATTTCTGTTAGACAGAAGGCCACAGAAATTCTTGATGCAAAACAATGAAATTTTCTATTAGGTTACGTTTAAACAGCAATTTTGCAAAGGATAGAAAGAAACAGCAGGTTCCTCGGTCAGACTAAATAGGTTTTGTTTGAAAAAGTAATTATCAGTTCACTGTCTTGGATTTAGAGGGCACATCCTTCCTCAAAACTAACAATGTCACATTTTATTTTCTCCACATAAATTGTGCTCTAACCATGTGTATCCAGATGAAACCAAAACATGAATAAAGTGATTCCTTGAACTTTTTCTATAAATGTATTTCCTTGTATAAACCTCCAGTTTTTACATTTTATACTCAATCTATTGCATGCTGATTTATATATGGATAAACAGCAAAAAAAAAAAAAACTGCTCAGAAAAGAAGTTAAATATTGCAATCAACTTCAACCTCCTTCATGGCCTAATATTAATAGAATGCCTCAGCCCCTCATTCCATTTCTTCACTCATAGTTTCCCCTTAGTCAGTATAGTCATTGGACTAAAAATGATCATAATTTATGGTGAATTTGGAGTCTACTAGGGATAAGGTACATAAACAGTACCCTGAGAGAGCATGTGTTCTTGGGTACATCACTTCTCCTGTCTGGTCACAGTTTCCCCATCTACAAATGAGAGTGTAGGTCTTGATAATGTTTTCAGTCTGATAATGTTTCCAATTTTGAGATTTTACATTTCTAAATTCTTGGACAACTTCCCACATGTCTCTGTCAATATACACTCTTGGCTGTGAATTCTGCCCACAAATGTTCCAAAGACTTAGTAGTAAAGAAAAAAATTATCTCAAAATAAAATGATCAAGATGCCTATTTGAAACAAGCTCACATACTGGCTGCACTATGTGCTACAAAATGATGGAGAAAGATATGAAACTCTCCCTCTGGGAACTTGTAATTCATTCTATGTTATTGGCAGATAAAGGAAAAAGTGATAACAACAGAACCCAGATGTTGGGAAAATGTATGCCAAATAAATTTTTTTAGAGTATATATAATGATTTAGGGGCTTTGAAGATTCTGTTTGTTGATGATAGTCATGAACCAAATATGAACAAGTCAAAAAATGCCAAATAATAATGAGGACCCAATTCTTTATGTGTAAATCATCTCCTTCAGTCTTTGTGTATATATATCAGCCAAAGAGCTTGTTGATATCTGCAGCTCAGATTCGTGGAGTGGTAGAAGCCTCGTTACAGAATGTGTGTGTGAGGGTCATGTATTCCTGTACCTTCTATTTCACATTCTCATAGTACCTTCTTCTCTTTATTTTGTAATTTTAAAAATTACCTGTAAAATTACTTAATATCTATTATACACAGTGCATTATGAGAATCATGAGAATGGAGCCAGAGGGTCCTATTTACCTCTGATTTTTCTGCATCTGGTTTCTGTTTGCATGGAATATCTTTCTCCATTCCTTTACTTTCAGTCTATATGTGTCTTTGCTGATAAGGTGAGTTTCTTGTTAGCAGCATATAGTTAAATCTATTCAGCCATTCTATATCTTTTAAGAGAATTTGACCTGTTTATGTTCAGGGTTATTATTGATATGTGAGGCTTTGTTCCTATCATATTGTTCACTGTTTTCTGGTAGCTTTATGTATTCTATGTTCCTTTCTTTTTCTCTTACAGTTTGTCATTGTGGATTGGTGGATTTCTATAGTGGTACCATTTGAGTCCTTTCACTTCCTTCTTTGCACGATTGCTTTACCAGTGAGTTTTAGACTTTCATTTGTTTTTGTAATGGTAAATGTCATCCTTGCATTTCCAGGTTTAGGACTTCCTTGAGCATGTCTTGTAGGGTTTCTCTAGTGGTAACAAATCCCCCTAAGCATGTGTTTCTCTGGGAATAACTTTATTTCTCCTTCAATTATGAAGGATAATTATGCTGGATATAGTATTCCTGGGTGTCAGGTTTTTTTTTTCAGCACTTTAAATATATCACCCATTTTCTCCTGCCCTGTAAAATTTCTGCTGAGAAATCCATTGTCAGTCTGATGGTGTTTCCTTTATAGGTGACTAGATGTTTTTTTCTTGCTGTATTTAGGATTTGCTCTTTAATTTTGCCTTTAGACAGTCTGATTATAATGTGCTATGGGGAAGCACATTTGCATTGTATCTGCTTGGGGATTGTTGAGCCTCCTGTATCCAAATGTCTAAATCTCTTGCTAGACTTGGGAAGTTTTCATCTATTATTTCATTAAATAGTTTTTTTAATCCTTTTGTTGTTTCTTCACCTTCAGGGCTACTGATAATTTGTAAATTTGGTAGCTTTATGTTGTCCAAATGTCACAAAAGCTTTGCTCATTTTTTTTTATTTTTCTCTGCCTGGATTATTTCAAAAGACCTGTGTTCAAGTTCTGAAGAACTTGAAGGTCTTTTCTTTGCCTGATCTAGTCTATTGTTGAGGCTTTCAAGTATATTTTGTATTGTCTTCAATGAATTCTTCAGTTCCAGAATTTCTATTTGGTTCCTTTTAAAAATATCTATTTCTTTGGTAAATTTCTCATTTATATCCTGAATTTTTTCCCTGTTTTCTTTGTATTGTTTTTCAGAATTTTCTTGTGTCTCACCAATCTTTAAAATTAATATTTTGAATTTCTTATCTGGGACTTTGAAAAATTTCTTTTTGATTAAGATCTATTGCTGGAGAATTACTATGTTCCTTTGGAGATGTCATATTTCCTTGCTTTTTCATATTTCCTGTGTCCTTACATTGATATCTGCACATCTGGTGTAACAGTTGTTTTTTCCTATTTTTAAATTTACTTTAACAGGTGAAGAGTTTTTTCCTGAAGATGTGTTATCTATGGTGTTGGTTGGGTAGGGTACTTTGGATTTGATTCTGGGTGCATGCAGTACTATAGTCTCTGTTGGATTTCTTTGGCTGTAAACAGTGTTAGTGGTATCTGATTTCTCAGTGGGTTAGGGTGAGGTTATCAGTGGAGGCTATGGGGAAGTTGTGCTAGAGACTGGGATGTTAGGTGGGCTGGTCTTCAGGCCCCAGTGGTAGCAGCAGTGGGCTGATCATGCCTATCTTTGTGCCCCAGGGCAGTGTATGCTGGCACCTGTGTTGGAGGTTAACAGTGGGTTGATTCTTAGGCCTTCAGGTGGCTTTCTTAGATGCCATAGTGGCAGTGGCAGTGGCAGACTGGGTAGGTGGGTCTGTTCTTGGGCCCCTGGGCAGCTGATGTGGCATGGGAAATGGGAGTAGCAATGGTGAGATGATTCTCTCACTCCCAAGAGATGTATGTCGATGTTGATAGTGGCTGCAATGGGCTGGGAGGGCTAGTCTCCAGGCCTGCAGCTGGCACTTGCAGGTAGGTTCCAGCTGAGATGGTAGCAGCTGGGAGTTTAGGTCCAACCTCAGGCCCCCCCGGGAAGAGTATGCAGGTGGCCAAGGCAGTGGACTGGGTTGGCCAATCCACAGGACCCCAGGCTATGTGCTCTGTCTGGGGCCAGGGGTGGCAAAGCTAGGGTGGGCTTATGCTCAGGCCCCCCTAATGGTGAGACTAGGCACCAACCATGGAGAGTGAGGTTGGAGCACTCCTCAGGCCCCAGGTGAGTGCTTAGTTGAGGGGTTGTAGTAGCAATGGTGAGGCTCCACCACTGGACAGGTTGCAGCCTCCCTCAGTGGTCACAGCCTGGGCTGGTAGTTAGAGAGTGCATGTCCCAGCAGGGCTCACCCCCCACTCACCCTGGCTGCAGGAACCCATGCCCAGCAGACAATCAAGTCCCAAGGCAATTTGCATTCCATTGGCATCCCCATCTTAGATCCAGGCAGGGCTGTGCTCACTTTCCAGCACTGGCTGCTGCTGACCAGGCCTCACTCACTTCTTAGCCCCAGCTGCAGGGGTGCTCCCAGCTTGATCTCTTGTCCTACCAGCGACAGCCCAAGTTTCTGAAATGCCCCAGTCCCAGTGCCCCTGGGTCCCAAAGGACAGCGTGCAGTTGCCAGAGTCTAGTTTCAAAAATGGCCCCTTGCTCTGGTCCCTTGGGTCTCAGGAAGGGTGTAGGACCCAGTGCAAGATCCCTCCCTGGAGCAGTTCCTTCCCACATTCTCCGGGCAGCTGCATGTGTTAGTTTCAGGTGTTGGGAGGGTCAAAGGTTCTCCTGCTGCCAGGATTGCAGTGGGGATGTAGGTCACTGGAGATCTCTTACTCATCCCTTCCCTGCACTGGGAAGTCACTCCCGGCTCCCAGCCGATCCTGGCCAGGAAGGCTGCCTCTCCTCCTTCTCCTTCCCTGCTTTCTGTGTCACTTGTCACTTTTCTGTTGAATTCCAGCATTCTCTCTTGGATAATATAATCAAAGACCATCTATACACTACTCTGGTTCTTCTAAGAGGAGGAGGCAGGCCTGAAATGCTTCTAGCTAGCCATCTTGAAGCCACTCCCTGAGTTTTCTGCAAATAGCACAGTACGTAATGTGCACCTGTAAATATTTGTTGGGTAGTTGGGTGAATGAATCAATGCACAAATAGTATTTACTTCCAGAAGAAGATTTGAGGTGACTCACCATAGTGTATACCCTGACCATTTAAAGAAGGACATCAGATCAAGGACCATTTAATGGTGGAGAAGGGGAATATGATTTGACCAGAACCATTGCCAACAGCTGCTTATCACTGTTAAACACAAAATTTTAACTCTGGGATTTCTGGCATCTAAGACATAAAAAGTAAGCTTCATTATGAGCATATAAAAGAAGGATACTGTTCTCTGCCTAAATGGAAGAACATTAAATCAGGACTCTTTCATAAGCATTTCAAGGAATAATGAACAACTTAATGGAAACATCTTCACTCACTTCACCTGAGCTCACAGAGCAGCAGCTGGGTATCTGACAGTAAGCCAGTCTTCACCCACGTTTTTCCCAGGTGAGTTGTGCTTGGAGCGTGTTCCTTCAGCCTGCTTAGGACTCTGTTCAATCCAAATGGTTCTGACCCACAGCTTTTTAGTTGGCAATATTTTCAAGGACATTGAAATCAAATAAATGCCTTTCTGATACAGCAAAACTAAAGAGATCATTTTAAGGCTTTTGTGTCAATTCATCATTTCTCAGCACATCATTGAAAACCAAATTTCCATTTCCCAATATTTCACAAATTGCAATTACTACAAAAAGGATCCTCTATAACTGGTAATCACTCCAATGCCCTAAACCCCTCGTGTCAAGATCTTTATTCAATGTAGTTTAAACTTCTATGGGTAAAAGGGAACCCTGCTTCAATGAAATGTTTAGTACAGTTTTAGATAGATTCACAAATGAGAAAAAACATGTCTGTTTTAGCATGATGACTGGTGGCACATAGGAAATCCTCAATATTATTATTAATATTACATGTGTAATTTTATTTAATCCTCTCAGTTATCTTGATACCTGAAAATTATTTATTTCCATCTTACAGATAAAGGAACTGAGACGCATACAGATGAATTAAATTGCCCAGGGTTACAGATCAGTAAGTAGCATTAGATATGTAAGCCCAATTCTTTTAGACTACAGATTTTATGCCCTTTTCACTACAGTATTTCAGTCTCCAAGAAATACAAAGTCTATCACTTTTGAAATCTCAGAGTACCTAGCATGATTAATTTGGAAGACTAGAAGTGCTACCCTTGACTATGAAGAATAGGTAACCCTTTAACAAATGACTAATTTCTTAAGAACAGTTAGTAGCACTGTATGTCATGCCTTACTCAAAAGAGTTTACTGACATGTATCAGTAAGAATGATTTTTGTTCATCACCATCATAATAACACTTATGGAATGTCTATTTTGTTCCAGACCTAAATGTTTTACAGCATTAATTTAATTGGTCCTCTCAATATTCTTGTGAGACAGATTCCCATATACTGAGGTGACCCTTCCTTGTCACAAGATGGTTGCAACAATGCCAACTCTGAAATGCAGACCACAGGGCAACTAGTGATAAGGACAAAGGATGTGTCTCCCATGTGCCTCTCACTCCTGGAATCCACCAAGCAGACTTTCTCTGAGGTTCCACACTCAAACCAACATAGCAAGAAAAATGGAAATTATCACAATTACTTTAAGCAAATCATGATTCACGTAGGCTCCTCCAAGCAGGGTTCCCTCTTTCCTTATGCACATGGCCATGAAAAGAGGCATCCAAACCAAATCTGGACTCTGACAAAAGTCTACCACACCATTGTTAACTTCTTCATCCCCAGCTGTGAATGGAACATCCTTAGGCATAGTCAAGGCAGATGGGTGTCTTGGAACAGCAAGGTGCGCAGCTGGAGATTAAAGGGCTTGCTGATTTTACTGGTAGGTTCTAGTATAAGTGTCCTGCTTGAACAATTGTAGAAGCACTAAGGAAAGCCAGGAACTGGGCTGAAACAAACAAAAAAGCTTTGGCTCTTGCAGGAGACAAAGTCAAGGTCTGAGTCTCACAAGTGCAGCATTACTTGAAGTAATAGCATTTGGCGTTTACAGACATGGGGAGAGAAGCCCCAGCGTGACTGTAAAAGTGCTACAAGGCAGGAAACATTCCTGGTGGGCTACATCACGCCGTGTTAGTTAGAAAATTTACTGCATATTCCCCCCAACATGCCTCCAGCAGTGGCAGAATTCCTTCAAGCTTCACTAAGACGCACGTGTATTCTTTGGGCAGCAGCTAAAAACGTGTGTGCCTTCAGACATAGAGTGTGTGTGTTTATTTGTGTGTACGTGTGTGTAAAAATCTGCCCAGCTGCAGATGCCTTAATGATACGGGCTGAATTGTGTCCCCCAGCAAAATTCATGTGTTCACCAGTACCGCAGAGTGCGTCTGTATTTGGAGACGGTACCTTTAAAAGGTATAATGAAGGTAAAATGAGGTTGTATTAATGGGCCCTAATACAATAGGACTGGTGTCCTCAGAAGAAGAGGAGAAGAAGACACAGGCCACAGACTGATGAAAGACCATGTGAAGATGACGGAGGAGACGGCCATCTACACGCCACGGAGAGATGCCTCGGGATGAAATCAACCTGCCAACACCTTGAATTTGGACTTCTAGCCTCCAGAGGTGTGGGAACATAAATCTCTGTTGTTTAAGCTGTTCAGTTTGTGGCATTGGTTGTGCCTGACACAACACACTTATGAATTTGTGCAAGATGAAACGATACATGAAATGCTTCACATATTCTTTTTACAAATGGCTGTCTCTTCCTGAATTCCTCCTTCCTGACTGTGTTGCAGAATGGAGGATGGGGTGGTTGAGCAATAGCCCACTGACCGGTTTAGCTGTCTTAGCTGAATCAGAGCGACTCTGGGCCAGTTGGGTACATTGTGCAAAAATCAATCATTTAAATAGCTCTCAAATGTGACCCGAGCAGCTGCTTTCCCCCCATGCTCTGGCTCCTGCGTCTATGAAAGCAATTCTGGTCATCAACATGGACATATGGACTCACCTCCTCTTCCCCATCCAAAATTGGAATATTTCACAGGAGAGATGGGGGATGAGGTGGAAACAGTTGATACTGATCATCCTGCAGAGAAAATCCTAAAACTTGCTTTCAGCCTTTTAATTCTCTCTCAATTTTTTTTCTTAAAATTAGCAATTTGGAAGTCATCACTCTTCTTTCCCCAATACCATTCACTCTGCAGACTCATCCCCTCTCGCCGTCCCTGGATAAGCCAAATCCCAAATCCTCCTCTCCTCTATTTAGTAGCAAAGTCCCTCTTTCGTCCTTTCAGAACCTGGATACCAGATGATAATAGCAAGGCCCTGGGACCCTAAAGTGAATTTATCACAGCATTTTCTCAACAAAAGCTGATGTTTCACTATAAGAAATTCTGATACCAAATATTCACAGAATAAAATTATTTCTCTATATGAGAGAAAGCAAATAAAAGAAAGAAAAAGCGGTTGAATACAAGACTCTTAGATCCTCAAATTTTCTTTTTTCAGAGAAGAAAGCCTGGTGTTTTGTGGCCTAAATAACTGGACAAGTTTATCAGCCTCGAAAAACTAGACTGTGAGAAATCACACAGCTCTCCCTGAGTGAGGGGCAGTTAATCCCGTTCCCAGAGAGAGAGAAAAAAACATTTCTGTTTTCCTTTTCAATTAACATTAACTTGCATTAAACACACACACACAGTAAAATTATATTTAGAAATGTTTTAGCTCTGGCTTCTCAGCAGGAGTAAGTGCCTCAATTTCCTGCAAATCATTGTCAAGTGTCTAGACAGGAGAAGTGGAAGCAAAGATAAGAGATCCTGAATTTCAACAGAGGGCCCATCAAGCTAAACCGAGTTCAGCTGTGCTTTTTCACTTGGCAACAAGCGATAACCCTCCGATAGCCACATATCTGACATGTTGCTTTTGACTTCTGATAAGAAAGAGGAAAGTGGGAAACAATGATGAGCGTTGATGATAAACACCCTGGCTGAGCATTTTGCCTTGGTCTTTTCAAGTTAACTGAGCCCCAGAGGAATCCCAAGCCCTGCAAGTCTATCTAGTATCTGGAGAGGTTTATGAGCTTTTGAAGCTACAGATTAAAATGAACAATACTTTAAAGGGTTTGGGAATCATTTAGCGCCTTAATTTTAAATACACCTTTAAGTCAGTCAAATATACTTTGTAGAAATTCCTAAAGGCTCAATACTCTTTCTGAAAGTGGGTTTTACAATCTGTTAATCTTTAAAAACTGAACAGGACCTAAGAGGTCAGCGGCAGCCCATGCACACAGCCCATACACTAGATTTGCTATGGGAATACGTGAGACCAGTAGCAAAGTATCTTCCCTTGCAAAGATTCGGAGAATACCTGCGGACCTCGCCTCTCACTATGCAACAAGGCTTGGACGTGTCGTTGGCTGGATTCATTCCTCATTCATTCGTACATCCATCAACTGCTTCTTTGAGTCCTTTATTGAATAGGGTTGGGGTTAAATAGGTGTTCTGGAGTCGGGTTGCCTAGTTTGGAACTCTGACTCTACTACTCACTAGCTGTGTAAATTTGAGCAAGTTATTTAACCTCTTGGATGTCACTAAAATGCAGATAATGACAAGATTTACCTCTTAGGATTGCTGTAAGGGTTAGAAAGTTATAGATGCAAAACACTTAGCACAGCATTTTGACATACAGTAAGTGTTTAATGAATTTCAGTTGTCACTCTTATGTGCCAAACTCTAGTCTTTGGCTAGTCAGGAGATGAAAAGATAGATGCAAAGAACATTTTAGGGATGATGGTGAAGAAGAGAAGCCCACCAACTGCTTAAGAATTAAGAGTCAGTGCAGAGGTAGAAAGTCGGGTCCTAGCACTTTCCAGACATAGATATAAGGAGCTTCAACAATAACCTGTAAGACAGCGCTCACTTAGCTTAAACTTAGAGCAAATTGTTAAACAGTTTGGCTTGAAGGACTACAGGAGTTCAAAGAGAGAGACAGATCACTGTGGGCTGAAGGGGCCAGACAAGATTTCATGGAGGAGGCATGACTTGCCCTGGGTCATGCTGGACAAGCAGGATGCAGATGAGCAGATGGAGGAGGAGGTTACTGGCGGACGAGCATCAGAAGCAGAGAGGTGGAAATGGCTGGGACACAGGTAGCACTGCACACCTGCACTAACTTTCAGTGGTCAGGGCAGGGAGCTGGCTTGCCATTGTCCTTATTCTCTGCCTTACACCATTAGGGAGACCTCAGCACAAGCCCCGGGCTGCCTCTGGGTTCATCCCCTCCTGTGTGTCCTACACACCCTCCACCAGGTCCACCTTCTTCCAACACTGCTGCCCTCCTGTCTCTGGCCTGCCTCTAAGTATCCAGCGTTCATCACCCTCGCCCCACCCCCACCCCACCCCATTGCTTTCAGGATAAAACCAAACTCTTTAGCCTAATTCTCAGTGCTTTGCTGAAATTAAACTGCTGTTAGCTGTGTCTCCCAGTGTACCTTTCCCCTTCTTTTTCTCACCATTCTTCCATCTACGCCTCTATTTCCTGTTTTTACCAATCCAAACTCCGAGTAATTACCTCCATTCTCCCCCTACCCATCTAATTCATCATTATCCCTGCAGACAACTTATTTGTGAACTTTCTGATTCTTTGTCAATTTTCTAATTCTTTAACATTTTTTTTGCTAACTTTCCAATCTCTTTGCTAACTTCCCTAACCCGCCACATTTTCTCTCTCCTTTGAGCTTACAGAACATGTCTGTTCCACTCACCAGGCAAGGGAATTTGTAGTATTCCTTCAGCTAGAATTTTATACTATTATTTCAATTGGAAGGAGGTTAGCTATTTTTTTTTTTTTTGAGACCTTGGGTTTCAATCTGGACCCTTAAGTTCTTCAAGATCAGGACTTGTATCTCATTCTTCTGCCAGCAGAGTAGTAGCTGATTGATTAATTACTAGGGATGATGGGAACCAGGGATGTCAATTTACAAGACTAATTTAAACTACCTAAATGGGAATAAATACAGTATAAGAAAAGGTTGGATTTCAAGGTTTGTAGGTGTTTTAGATCAGGTGTCCTGGAAAATAGACCATGAGACTGTGAGGGTTATGCTGTTTCTGTTGACAATGTTTTGAGATTCTGAGACTTGCATGCAGGAAGTTACTGCTCTTGGGATCAACATCTCTAGGGGACGGGGGACGAGGGATGAGGGATGAGCATTGGATGGGGAAAGAAGTAAAAAGTTGATCTGTAATGTGGTTTTAACAGTCTTCATCCAATCTCATGGGGAGCTCTGAACCTGGGGTGACCCTCAAATTGTCTCAATTGAAGCAACGGGCCAGGTCTTTGTATGTCCACTTAGACTACTCCTTGCATGTGGGCTGTACCTGGGGAAAAGGAATAACTTTGAGCAAGACAACTGCTTTTAGCAGTTCCTGGGGAGGGCTGCAGTGTGAGCTATCAGGAGCCAATGCTCCTAGCAGCTGGGGAATAAGGTAGAGTCTGGTGCTGTGCCACAGTCTGCGCTGCAGCTGGGGAGTGTGTCCACATGAGCTGTTGGCTTTCTTATCTTAGCCTCGATGCTTGGTACTCGGCGTTACCGGGAGCCATTCTATCCTCTGGCTGCTATGTCCTACATGCTTGATCTGACTTTTAAGTGTGTTCATTTGCAGATCAAAGACCTAGTCCTTCATAAACCCTTCCTTCCTTGCAGTTTCTTTTGCCACTTATCAAAAAGAAAGAATCAAAAACTATTTATTAACTGGACCTGTAACCAGTCAGTGTCCAAATCATCTCACTTACTGTGGAATCAGGTAAGTAACTGACCCGTCAAACGACTTCTGCAATCTCAAGTGAAGGGTCTTCCTTCATGGGATCCATTTGCAGCAAGACTGGCAGGCTGACCTTGGGGTTTCAGCACTTCCCGGAAACAACAACTGACCGAGGACTTGGAAATGTCAAGAAGCCAAGAAACAGGCTGGTGCTAACTTAACGTGCAAAGGAAAACTGGCTTAGCAAAGGGTAGCAGAGAGACTGTGCTAATCTGCTGATTCATGACCACTTTGAAGAGCCGCTGCATCCCCACCCACATCATCTTCGGATGCTTTTTTGCTGCTGTTGTTGATGATTTGAGTCATTTAACATATATAGAAAAGAACCAAGAATAAGAAAACAAACATTTATATATCCCCTTCCCAGTTCACTATTGTTATTGTCATATTTGCTTCTGTATGTGTTTTTTTTAAATAAAAAATATTATAGGAAAAATTCAAATCTCCTGTGGTCCTACTTTCTGTAGGCAAAGGGGATCATGATTTTGATGTGCATCCTCCCAGTTAATTTTTAATATTTTTAATGCATATGTTGACATCCATGAAAAGCATAAAATATTGCTGTGTGTAGTTTTTAAGTTTATATAAACAGTATACCATATCATACTATAACCTCATTTTTAATTAACTCTTTTTGAGTATTGTTCATATTGCTATCCATAGATTTCGTTAATTTTTAACGGCTTTTGATGGTTTGTTAAAGAACCATACTCATTTGATTTATTCATTCTCCCACCAATGGACATTTAAGTGACTTCCCAGGTTCTTCTCTTTGTGCATTTTTTTCCTGACTCCCTTGACAGATCAACATGAATGACATGTCTTTTTGTTTTTGTTTTTGTTTTTTTTAAATTTCTTGCTGAGATTGATCAGGCCTCCAGAGAAGGATTCCTGCTGTATCTTTGTTCTTTGCCCTCTGCCTCAGCCGTGACAAGCACCAGGTGCTGGGTCCTAGAATTCCCATTGTCTTCTGAGTTGGTTCTGCCAATAGATTTAATTCCTAGGTAGATCTAAGGAACAGATTATGGAAGTGACACATATGGGAAAAACGAATACAGTTCATTGGGCCTCAAAATAAAGTTGGAACTACTTCTGGGAATTTTTCCCAAGAAAATAATTCCAAGAAAGAAAATAATCTATAAGCACAAAGATGCTTATTATTGGACTACTTTTGTTGGGAAAAAAATAAGAAATGACCAAAATGGCCAAAAATAGGGTGTCCTTGTACACATCACGGTACATCAACCTTAAAGAATATTATTTATTCTTTTACAATGATGACTCTGAAAACTATATATTAGGTGGAATCACATGAAATTGCTCTTTCTCACTCAAAATAGTTGACTATCAGCAATTTCATGACATTCATTTTAAGAGTAACAGAGGAAAAGAGATGATGGTATAATGTTAGAGGAAAAATACAGAAAACAAAATTACATCAACAATATGTGAAAGTATCTTTGCATTTGGACAAGAACTTGAAGGGAAAACAACAAAATTAAAAACAGTTACACTAAGGAAGGAGAGTGGGGAAGAACTAAAACTTATTAAACTTAATGTCCAGGACCTTACATGCATTATTCTTTTAATTCTCTCTCTCATACACACACACACACACACACACACACACACACACACACAGACAAAAGCAGAAGCTTTTATTATTGTCAATCAGAGATGAGGAACCACAGTTCTTCATCTGTGAACCAGAGATGGTTCAAAGAGATTTAGTAAATTTCCCAATGTCTTAAGTTGACGTAGTGGCAAAGCTGGAATCTGCATCCAGGCCTCATTGATAACCTGATCTTGGCCCATGTCCCTCTCTGGGGTGATGAAAAACAATCTTTTCTTTATAGGCCTCATAATATTATTTGTACAGTAAATAGAGATTGAAATGAAAACTTCCCAAAGGGGGAGAGGATAAAGAAGAAGGGTACTGAGGCATCTTTCTCTGTCCCCTTCTGGTCCAGAGTCAGGGCACCTACCAGGATGGCTCTCTGATTTTCCAGTCGTGCCCTTAGGGCTCCTGGTGTAGAACAAGAGGCTGCTGGGAAGAAGATGACAGGCGACAGACAGAGCCTATTGAATCGGGAATGGGATAAGCGTGTACTGCCTCAGGCCACTCGATGAAAGCTCTGGAGCGAAGGTATCTTGCTTATTACATGACGCTATCGAGAGCGAGCTGCAACCCTGGGTAGGTGTGTGGATGCTCCCAGGGAGAAGCTTCTAAGTTGCAGCCTGGATCGATGCACAGAGAAGGAACATGGTGCTAGCAGTCAAGACCTCTGGGTTCCTTGGTACAGTTCCTAAGTGAGCATGTATGTGACCTTGCGTGGGTCACCAAGATTCTCAGTTTTCTCATCTGCGACATGGAAGAGTTTGCTTCTTGCACCTCTAAGTGTTTCTCTGCCATCAGAAAGAAGAGTTTCACAGTCTGCCACCTGGAAATATCATGTGTCAGACCTCTGAGTGTTAGAGAAAATGCTTATTCCTCTTACCTTCATGCTTTTCAAAAAAGAGAGGACTCCACCAACACTTCTCTTTACCCACTAATGTGATCATTACCTCCCTACCCACTAAATCCTCAGGAAGGCCGTGTCCTGGTTCTAGTTCTAGTGAGTGGAGATATTCTGCCATGAAGGTGGAAAACGGGCTCTGTCCACTGTCATTTCATCCCTCTGGCCATCCAGTGGCCCGAGGTGCACTCCCTGCCCCTGCTGTCTGGTGAAGGCACGCCAGGCCGGCTGCGCATCTGCCTCCAAGGGAAGACCTGGAGTCTCAGCCTCCCTCATTTTCTTTCCCACCAGCTACAGCATAATTCAGGCTACAGCCTTCCAGATAGCTGGCTAGCTAAATATCAGCTATGCAGACCCCAGAAAGGACACCGAAAGTTTAAACTTGGGTCATGGCGAAGACCAAGTGTTGGGAAGCTTCCCTAAGACTTCAAGGTGCACCTGTACATTCCGGCACAGAGTACTGCCAGCCTCAATTTTGGAGTTAAGTAAAGCTGATCCTGGAATTCAGTCATCTCCATGCTCTGTTCACCACTAGTGAAGACCCTAGAAGAGCAAATGAACAGGTAATTGGCATCCCCAAACCTCCAATGCAGAACCAAAGCATGGAAGAAACACAAGCCCAGGATCAGGTAGATCCTCTTCAGCAGATGGTTACTATGAGAGTGAGAGAGAGGGGGTAAGAGGAGAGAAGGAAGAAAAGTGGATGGCAGAACTGAAATAACACTTCCACAGCTGAGCTCTTTAGCTGAGACAGAGCTCAGTTAAAACACGAACACTGAGCCCTGAATTTCAGGGTCTAAGGGGAGAGTGCAGATGCAGCCAAAGCCCGCGTGGGGATGTGTCCTAGCTCCCTGGGCACCAGCACACACAGAAACAGGGCAGAGGTAAGAGGTATCACTCTGTTGATGGGATTGCATTGGGAGGTGGGGGAGCAGGATGGATATGTAGACCTCAGAGTACCTGAAATCAAACGCCACCATCACCACTTCTGTGATTTGTAAACGTAGGCAAAGCTAAACCATTCACAACCTCAGTTTTCTGACTACAAAACCGGGATCATAACACGCCCCCCACAGGGTTGTTGGGAGTATTTAACACAATAACCCAGGTAAAGTACCAGCTCATCCTGACTGCTCTACAATTATCAGGCTCCCCTCCTGACACAGTAAATCTTGAGTTCCAAGAGGGCAGGGACCATTGCTGCATTTGCTAACCAGTGGATCCTGAATGCCTAGCTGTGCCTCAGAAAATATCTATTGTTGCTATTGACATTGTGGAATTGGAGGAGGGACTTGAAGAAACAAGATTGTACCTTCTTCATCCTTCCTAGACCACCTTCCCCCGTATTGGAAGTCAGCTAAACAGTTGCTGAGGATGAGCCTGCTTCTTTCCATAGGAAGATTCTCTTTTTCAGGAATCATCACTGTATGGGGAGGTGGGAACTAACCCAAACCTACCAATCTAGAGTTTGGTCTGATTCTTGTTGCCCCAGATGGGCCCGCAAGGCAGCATGGTACACTTGCTTTGACTTGACTGATGTCATTTGATTTCACTAATTTGATTTCATTTGATTGATTTGTAAATTCCTTTCTTATTTTCACCCCAAATTCCCAAAAATTCAAGGAAGATAGAATAGCAGATACCAGGAGACAATCTCCAATTATTAATATCTCCTGTTCTCTGTGAAAACAGGGCCTCTGTTGGAGGAAAGAGTCAAGGAAGAGATACTTCTTCCAATTTAAATAACTTACTTTTGGAGGATAAAATTCACCCACTTTCTTACATCCAGACTAAACAGTTGGCAGTGAGGCTTTTTGGTCCTGGAATTCTGCCAGTTAGAAGGAAAATTAAGTTTCATTGATGGTGGACCAGAGTAGGTAGCCTAATTGAATTCCTAGTTTTCATTTCAGATCTGCATTCTACGTAGGCTACAGGTATAGTCTTTCCCATTAACTGTCTTGTAGCCCCCGAGTTGCCACAATCACACGACATCTTTGGTGGCCAGTCCCCAGGTGACCATCTGCAGGCTGGCGTAGCATCAGGAGCGTCTTGGATGATTAACAGATGTGCAGTCAACTTTAAACATTGAGGTTGTCTGTCTAGACTCTAGACAGCCAGGCAAAGCTTTTCACATCTCCCAGGAGCTCTGCCCGAACTCTCCCTCCCTCCAGCTGTGGAGATGACTGACACTTTGGAATCCTTAGGGATGTATACTTTCATGGAGTCTTAAAACAAGAGAAGGGAGAACTAAATGGAGATTGTAGGACCTCCCTGCTGCAAAGGGTTCACAAGGGAGAGGCCCTACAGTCTGTGACACAATATAACTTGAGCCCAGGTCTTTGGACTCTGAAGCCAGTGCCATTTCCACTCTCTGGCTTGGATATTGAGGAATATTTTGCCATCTTCCACACTTAACAGAGTATTGACAGCCTGTGAAAACAGGATTTTTCAAGCCATCTTCTGCACCTGCACTGGGGGCACTTAGAGGCGCCCATTCTTTAGAAGCCCACATCTCAGAGATAGCAGTAATCGTCCACAAGGCAACCAACCGGTTTCAAGCATATGAAAATAAATTTTGCATTAGTTCCCTAGGGCTATTGTAACAAGGGTCCACGAACTGGGTGTCTTAAACAGCAGGAATGGTCGACTCACAGTCTGGAGACTGGAAGTTCTAAACCAAGTTGTTAGCAGGGTTGGTTCCTTCCAAGGGCTGTGAGGGAAAGGTCTGTTCTAGGCCATCTTCTTGGCTCGTAGATGGCTGTGTTCGCCCTGTGTCTTCACCTTGTCTTCTCCCTACGCATGTCTCTCTCTGTGTCTGAATTTCCCCATTTTATAAGGAAACTAGCCATACTGGATTAGGGCCCACCCTAATGACCTCATTTTAACTTGATTGCTTCAGTAAAGACCCTATCTCAAAATAAGACCACCTTCTGAGGCTACTGGGGATTAGGACTCAAACACATGAATTTGGGGAGGGGGGGGCACACAACTCAACCCACAGCAAATCCTAAAATGTATTTCCCAAATTTCCGTCATTTGTGTGTCATTGTCACACCCTTGCTATATTCATATGCCATTCACATGATCATCCCCTTAATATTTACAATCAACTTGTTTTACTATTATAAAATAGATTTATTTTAAAAGGTAACTCTATTTGTTATATGAATAGTAAACCAATTCTTTTCTAATGTACATTAAAATAATTATTAAAATTAGAAAGTCCTCACACCAACCAACATTATCTCAGGTACTGCCATCGGTATGCACATCGCTCTCTGGGGAACGCAAATGCAAATAAATGGTTTGTGATTGTGCAGGTTTGCACACACTGCATGTGAGATGGGGTCTCACGGGTATTTATTGAATGAGGCAAATTCCATTTAATTTAGGAGGTATTAGTTCCTGTAACTCCTAGTTCTCCAAAGCAATTCTCTGCATCTCTCTAGCCCGGTAGAAACAGCCCACCTAACTTTCTGCATGGTAGGATCATGAGAAGATTCTAAAAGTGAGAATGCAGAAGTCCCATTTCTTACCTCTTTTTTCTCTAGGGCTTTGTTTATCTGCTGAAAGTGACATATAGGAGAGCTATGGAATAGCTTCAGAGAGGTAAATCAAGGTGCAGTCAGGTACATTAACCCTGCAGCTCATTGGCTAACTGATTTCTGAATAAGTCCTTGATCCCTCTGCTGTGAAAGGCTTGGAGTGGGTAGCAGTGGGATAGGACATCATCTCCATCGCCTTCCCAGCTCACCTCCTGGACATGAGGCCACTGGACAAATGGAGACAGGAGAGTAAATGTGCCCCTAGAGCCCCTCCACTCCCATGGCTGACATGACCCATTTCTCTTGGACCACTTTACCACTGAGCCCTTAAGGACTTCAAAATTATTTTCAACACAACACCTAGGAAGCCACTACCAATTTCTCAGCATTGCACGCTGCAAGAAAACCAACAGGCATGGTCCTATTTGGTGGTTCAGGAAGCTTCCTCTTACTCCACAAAAGGCCAGTCCTATAAGTAGCCACAGAAAAGCTCTTCACCACCCTGTTCACCTGTCCTCTCCATTCCCTTCTCACCCTGTCTTTTTTTGCCACCTACGACTCAGCATAAAAGCACCTCCCCTAAGAGACCTTTGCTAATAAATCCCTAAATGCTTCCCATTATTCCATACCCCAGGTTTTTGTTGGATTCCTTCATATCATTTACTATGACTTATGATTATTTATTTGCTTGAGTACTTATTGTTTTATTAACAGTTTTGTCCACTGGCGTGTAAACTCCCTGGAAGTAACGTTTACATCTGCCTTGTTCACCATTCTATCGCCAGCACACACTAAGCACTCAATAAACATTTGTTGAAAGGAAAAATAGAATGAAAAAAAAAGGAAGAAAACAAAAAGAATACAAAGGAAGGGAAGAGAAAAGGAAAGGAAAAAGAGGAGGGGAGGGGCAGGGAGATGGGGAGGGAGTGGGGAGGCAGAGGCTGTTGCCTAGGCCACGGACAACTGACCACAGGGCAGTAGTGCATAGTGATTGGTCAGCAGTTTATTTGGGAAGTGGGTGTGATATAGAGGGGTCATTTTTCCATGGCTCAGAATCTTCCCCCAAATTAGAAATGCCCCCTTCTCAGAAGTATGGGGTTATGGGAGGAGTGGGAGACCTCTACCCTCCCCTCTACCTCCTGCTGGCTCTCCCCTGTGAGGAGGAGTGACTTATCTGCTTGGTGAGGTGGTCACACTCTGCAATCCACTGATGTGTCATTCTCTGCGGGGCAGGGTAAGGATTTAGTATAAAGTCAGTGTTTGCATGGGACCCAGTCTCTGTCCTGTCTTTCAGGCCTCTGATCTCAGCACAGTGTGGGCCTGGCCCTGTCCATCCCTTGGCTGGCTGGAGGGCTGTCTGCTGGGTAGACCCACTGTCTCCATGTTCTTCCCAAGTCTAGACTTCCAGACTTGGTGGGAGGGAATAGGATGCACAGTAGGCCCCTGGTCAAGTCACGTTCTTCCACCAGCTTTGCCAGTTATGACACGGATATTTTGATCCCCGTCTAACTCAGCCGTCTATTTCCCAAAAGGCTTAGAGCACCAAGGGGAGAAGGACAAGATTAAGTACCCCCTTCAAAAACTCCAACAGGTAAAGAGAAAGAAAGATACTGTCTGATACCAGCTCTACTTTCCAGTCCTAATAACTTAAGTGGTAGAACCTAGAGGCCTTTGGGCAGCCCAACAAATAGTTCAAGACCACTCGTTTGCCATCATGCTTCCTCCTCAGACTCTTCCCGAGCTTGTGATGGGAGCCCTCCAGAGCCTGATAGATCAGACACGTCACAGGAAACACAGAGAGGAATGGCCGTGGAGCCAGGTGCTGTCATTTCAGAGGGCCTTGGCTCGCCGTGGGACGGCTTTATGGACGAGTACCAGTAAGACGGATGTCAGGCCCTCTCGAGGCAGAGGCCCCTGTCAGACATTGAAAACATTAATGCAAACGCGGAATATTCCCGGAGTGACTTGCTACGGCACTTTATGGGATGTGGGAGTAACTGTTTATGGTTGTCAGGAATTTGGGGAAGCTTTTCGGTATGGCGGCCGCCAGCGTCTCCAAGGATGCACGGAGCTGTTCCTAGAGTGGAGTTTGCTTTTGTCTTTCCAGATGTGCTATGCGTCTGTAGACACATAAGTGAGAGAGACTGAAGACATTTCACAGGAAGAAGAAAGTGATTTGAAAAAAGGAGAGGCAGAGTAACTCACCTCACCCGTAAACCTTCCCTGTCATCACAGAAAATAGTGACTTCCTTGATGTTCTGCCCCGTGGATCTTAGGGCCTCTTGCATTCCAGGCACCTCCCTCCTCCTGTTTAGGGCAGTCGGCCTCCCAGACTGTCAGCTCACACGGGGGAATCATGAGTTTATTCCTACTCGGCTTAGTACCATCCCATCATCAAGCACCTTGGCCTGGAGACAGTAGAAGCAGTTTAAATAGTTTGATTTTTTTTTCTGTTTGGCACATTCCACATGCAAAAAAGCGGTTTACATTCATGAATTTCATACTTGCAATTTGCCTGCTTTAAGCCAGTAACTATTCTGGGATTTGAAGCTACCACAATATTGAGGATGATGAGGATACTACTAATAGCACTAAAATTAATAATGGTTATAATAGTTACCAGTAACTGAGTGCTTACTATATGCCAGGTGCCATTCTAAGTGCTTTACATATATTATCTCATTTTGTCCTCAAAACAACCCTATGAGGTGGTTATTATTAAGCCTGTTTCTCAAATGAGAACACTGAGGCACAGAGGGAATGTCTACCTTTAAGCAATTCACCCATTTGGTGAGGAGTAATCATCCTTTGGGGAATTCACTGTCTGGTGGGTGAATTAAAATGTAAAATAGTGATGATTATGATAATGGTATTCATAATATTAATAATGATAATCATTTGAATGCAGTTTTAAGTAAAAAATTAGGAGACCATACATTAGACACAAGGGGGTGTGTCAACTATGAGTGGGGGTGTGTGTTTAAGAGAGGAGAGAGAGGAGATGCAATTGAAGCGTACAGGCACCTCGATCAGATGAATGAGCGCTTCTTTTCTGCATAAATTTAATGGATGTGATCCAGTGATGCTGGTGAATGTTTAGCAACTAGATTTCCAGGTGTAGCTCCTGATGAATGGTGGTTGATATTTTCATTTACATTAATGAGTAAGATGAAAGTGAAATAAATAATGGAAACATATGTCAAAACTTCATTTGTTTGTGAAGGGTATGAGTAATGTCTTTGCTGAATAGGGCGATAGTTTTCAAACATTGGAAGGATATTTCCTCAGTTTTGTGCTATGTACAATGTAAAAACTATATACACAACAGCCTTTTTTTTCCCTTTTTTTTTTAGACAGAGTCTTACTCTGTCACCATGGCTAGAGTGCAATGGCATCATCATAGCTCACCGCAACCTCCAACTCTTGGGTTCTAAGCTATCCTTCTGCCTCAGCCTCCCAAGTAGCTGGGACTACAGATGCACACCACCACATCTGGCTGATTTTTTTTTTCTTTTTGGTAGAGACGGGGTCTCACTCTTGCTCAGGATGGTCTCAAACTCCTGAGCTCAAGCAATCCTCCTAGCTCAGCCTCCCAGAGTGCTAGGATTACAGGCGTGAGCCACTGTGCCCAGCCCACAACCACTTTTAAGTTAAATCTGCATTATTAACATGTTCTGTATCACTTTTTAAAGTCTAGAACAGTGGTTAGCAAACTACCAGCCCTTGGGCCCCTATTTTTGTAAAGCTCATTAGCTGACTGGTTCCCTCCGCCCCCAGCCTTTTTAAGAATTATAAAATAGGAGGATGAGGGGGAGGAAGAAAAGGAGGAATAGAAACAGAGACTTATATTCCTAGAAAACCTAAAATGTTTACTATCTCTGTGGTCCCCAACCCCAGGGCTGTGGACTGGTACCGGTCTGTGGCCTGTTAGAAACCCAGCCACATAGCAGGAGTTGAGCAGTGGGTGAGCGAGCGAAGCTTCATCTGTATTTACAGCTGCTCCTCATCCCTCACATCATCACATAACCTCCGCCTCCCGTCGGATCAGCTGCGGCATTAGATTCTCAGAGGAGCGTGAACCCTGCTGTAAACTGCTCATGCGAATGATGAGAATCTAGTGCCTGATGATCTGAGGTGGGGCCGAGACGGTGATGCTAGCACTGGGGAGTAGCTGCAAATACAGATCATCATTAGCAGAGAGGTTTGACTGCACAATAAATGCAATGCACTTGAATCATCCCGAAACCATCTCCCGCCCTCGGGTCTGGAAAAAGTGTCTTCCATGAAACCGGCCCCTGGTGCCAAAAAGGTTGGGGACTGCTGTACTACCTTTATAGAAAAAGTTTTGCCAACCCTTGTTCTATACAATCAACAAAACAATAAATCAAGTCTGTATTTTGCAGCACGGCCCCAGCACAGCACAGTGTGACCACAGGAGCAGCGGGTTGCCCTTGATATTCATGTTGGTACCACAGTCGTCCATGCATTCCTGTAAACCAGGCAGGCCTTTAAAGAGGATGCTCATTATGGCCTTGTTTATAATTGTGAATAGCCTTAGAAATATGGTAATATCTAAATATCAAGTGGCAGAAGAATGGATAAATAAAACATTGTATATTTGAGTTAAGGAGGTCATTTTATGCCACAGTAATCATGCATTAATTATCTCTGTATGTACTAAATGGATAGATCTCAAAAACAAAATGTGTGGAAAAAGGTTTCAGAAAAATATGTACAGATGATGCAATTTGTGTTGACTTAAAAATCAAATAACACAAACCTACGTATTGTTTATGGATGCATCAGCTTGTAGTAAAGGTACAAAAACGTGGAGGGGGAGGATGCCTCCCAAATTGTGTTAGCAGTCACTTCTCTGAGGGTCAGGAAGGTAGGAGAGAAATGGAATGGAAAGAGTGAGCAAAGAGAACTTAAACTTGAGCTATTTACAACTTTTTGTTCTTTTTTTAAAAAAAATTAAGCAAGTAAAACGAATGTTGACAATTAATATTATATGGTGGGAATAGGGGTGTTTGTTATATTTTTACCTGATTTTAAAATTATACAAGCATAATTTTTAAAAACCTCAATGCAATTTAGAAGATTTACACCTGTCACTTTAGGTCCTGGATTGTCCACTCTGCCTCACCCGGGGAGTTTCCCTGCCATCCCACAAGATCTGAGCAAGAAGACACACACATACTGTTTTCAATCGATGGCAGCCTGTGCAATGCAGATTCTGCACAGACCTGCCACCTTATTTTAATCAATGTGGAAATAGTTTGATTGGAGTATCTGGTTTTACAGGTTGGGCTGTGAATGGTCCTCACTCCCCAGCCAGTCATAGTCCAAAGTACAGCAAGGACTCAGCCCCGCCATGGCCAGGTTTGGCGGGGGAGCCTGGTCTTTGCCACACATGTTCCCCTCCTCTGTTATGTCCGAAGAGTGCAAACCACATGGTACTTGTTCCTCATGCTGCAAGATCCAGACTTGCTCTCACTCACTCCAGAACTCCAGCTGTGGCCGAGGTGTCCCATCCACCTCCAAAGAAATGCCTGTTTGCCACAGATGCCTCAGTTGTAGCTGGAGTGCTACCCACTGGAGTCTTGCTAATTGCAGAAATAGGCACCCAAACAGGGTCACAAGAGTTGGGATATCTCCACTTGTTGCTGCCCAGGTCAAAATTCAGGGAAATCCAGCGGTATGAAGAAATGTGGTTGGGGCTGGGTTTCCTGTTCATGTTGCTGACACTGCAGCTGTTGAAACCACTAGCACAGTGTGATGGTGGTGGCCTCATTTTGGCCTGTTTAGATTCATGCCCGCTATCTGGGTTCCAGGACTGTAGTTGGATGCATACGTCAGGGCAAGCTCTAGGGTGCCTGTCAACTTACAGACCCATTGGCCATAAGTCCACTGGCCCAACTCGTTCCGCCACCAAGACGATTTTACCTCAGGGTGCAAGGATGTGTTCCTGCCCCAGAGGCTTGGCAAAGACCAACTGCAGTCCATCCTGATGGATTTCAATTCCTTTGGGTGTCTGGTAAGGGGAGTTTCAAGTGCTTTCATTCCAAAGGTGCTTAGGCTCCAAATGCACATATACCCATCCTATTCTCTGAATCTTGACGCTCCAATAAGAGTTCTTCTTGCAAAATGAACACTAAAATATTTAAGGGTGCCGGCTCTAGAGTAAGGGCTATACTTGAATCTTTTCATTTAGTCCTCACAACAACCTTAAGAAATTCATAGTCTTCATTAGCCCCACTTTGCAGAGAGGAAGAATGGAATGCTGAGAGGTAAAGCCACATTCTTAGTAAGTGACAGAGTCAAGACTCAAACTCTGAAGCAGCAATGGCCCTCTTCCTGTCCAATTGGAGCTGCCTCACACATCCTTTTAGTGCCATTTCTGTGCTTCTCATTCCCTGCGTCTGCACTTTTTCTTAGTTGCATTAAAAGTTTATTAAGTTAAACCTCTGGGTAATTTCCAGGACTCCAACTCCAGTTGAAAATAGTCATTTTTATTTTTAAATTACTATGAAATAACACACAGAAAAGTATATATGTACTGTATATGTAAGTTGTGAAGAATGATAGTTCTATTAGTAAGGGTCCTCCAGAGAAGCAGAACCCATAGGAGTTTCGATTATAGAGGACAAGCTGTCCCCTGATCTGCAGCCTACAATCTGGAGAACGAGGAAAGCTGCTTGTGTTGTTCAGTCTGATTCTGAAGACTTGAAAATCAGCGAGGTGGGGGGCGGGGGTGCAATGGTGTAAGTTCCTGGTCGGAGCCCAGGACTTCCTGAGAACCAAGAGCACCAATATCTGAGGACAGGAGGAGGTGGGTGGCTCAACTCAAGCAGAGAGGGCAAATTTCCTTCCTCTGCCTTTTTGTTCTATTCAGGTACTCAGCAGATTGGGTGATGCCTACCTGCATTGATGAAGGAGATTTTCTACTGATTTAAATGCTAATCTCTTCCAGAGACACCCTCATAGACACACCCAGAAATAATGTTTTACTAGCTATCTGGGCATCCCTCAGCCCAGTCAAGTTGCAATTAACCATCACAATAAAAAAGCTAGAACATTACCAACACCCCTGTGCTCCCACCCAATCTAATCCCCCCTAAACTTCCAAAAGTAACCATTATTGAGTTTTAGGCTTATCATTTATTTTTTTAAAGTTTTATGCATGTATCCCTAAACAACTTATTTATTTTTATTTTTATTTTTTAATTTCAGAGTTGTATGGGGGTACACACATTTTGGTTACATAATTTGCTTTTGTACAGTTTGAGTCAAATTTATAAGTGTGCCGCTCACTCAATTAGTGCACATTGTACCCATTAGGTGTGAATTTATCTATCCCCCTCCCCCCTCCCACCTACTTGATTTCCCTTGAGTTTTACTTTCATATGTGTACATAAGTGTTGATCAATTAGTTCCAATTTAGTATTGAGTACATGTGGTGTTTGTTTTTCTATTCTTGCAATACTTCACTAAGAAGAATGGTCTCCAGTTCCACCCAGGTTGTTACAAAAGATACTAGATCACCATTTTTTTTATGGCTGAGTAGAACTCCATTGGATACATATATCACATTTTATGAATCCACTCATGTATTGATGGGTACTTAGATTGTTTCCACATCTTTGCAATTGTGAATTGTGCTGCTATAAACACACTTGAGTGCAAGTGTCTTTTTTATAAAATGTCTTTTTTTCCTTTGGGTAGATACCCTGTAGTGGGATTGCTGGATCAAATGGTAGGTCTACTTTTAGTTCTTTGCAGTATCTCCAAACTACTTTCCATAGAGGTTGTACTAGTTTGCAGTCCCACCAACAGTGTGTAAGTGTACCTTTCTCTCCACATCCACACCAGCCTCTGTTCTTTTGGGACTTTTTGATAAAAATTATTCTCACTAGAGTTAGATAATATCTCACTGCAGTTTTCATTTGCATTTCTCTGATGATTAAGATGTTAAACATTTTTTCATGTGTTTTTTGGCCATTAGTCTATCTTCTTTTGAAAAACTTCTGTTGATGTCTTTTACCCACTTTTTAATGGGGTTGTTTGATTTTTTTTTTCTTGCCGATTTGCTTGATTTCTTTGTAGGTTCTGGTTATCAGCTGTTTATCAGATGTATAGCATGCAAATATTTTCTCCCATTGTGTCGGCTATTTGCACTATTGATTGTGTCCTTGGCTGTGCAGAAACTTTTTTATTAGATCAGGTCTCATTTATTTTTGTTGTTGCTGTGATTGCCTTTGGGGTCTTCTTCATAAATCCTTTGCCTAAGCTGATATCCATAAGAGTTTTTCCAACATTTTCTTATAGAATTCTTAGATTTTCAGGCCTTAGGTTTAAGTATGTTATCCATTGTGAATTAATTTTTGTGAGTGGTGAGAGGTGTGGATCCTGTTTCAGCCTTCTACATGTGGCTATCCAATTTTACCAGCACCATTTATTGAATAGGGTTTCTTTACCCCATTGTATGTTTTTGTCTGCTTTGTCAAATATCAGATCGCAATATGAGGATGGATTCATATCTGAGATCTCTGTTCTGATCCATAGATCTATGTTTCTATTTTTGTACCAGTACCATGCTGTTTTTGTTACTATAGCCTTGTAGTATAGCTTGAAGTCTGGTAGAGTGATGCCTCCTGATTTTCTCATATTACATAAGGTTGCACTGGCTATTTGGAGTCTTTTCTGGTTCCATACAAAGTGTAGTGCTATTTTTTTCTAGATCTGTGAAAAATGACATTGGTATTTTAATGGTAATTGCATTGAATCTATAAATCACTTTGGGTAGTACAGACATTTTAGCATGCTGATAACAATTTATTTTTATGGGCTTTATAAAAATAATATACTCTATGTCATCTTTTATAACTTTTTTCACTATGTTATTAATTTACCATGTAGATGGATATTTGGCAAAGATTAACAGGTCTGACAACAACACCATCAATGAGAATTTAGAGCAATGTGCTCTGCTGACAATAATGTAAATTAGTATAATCACTGCTATGGTTTGGGTGTGGTTTGTTTGTCCCCACCAAATCTCATGTTGAAATTTGATCCCCAGTGTGGCCATGTTGGGAGGTGGGACCTAGTGGGAGGTGTTTGGGCCAAGGGCGTGGATCAGTCATGAATGGTGCGGTACCATCCTCACTCTAATGAGTGAGTTCTTGTTCTCACAAGACTGAATTGGTCCTGCAGATTAGATTAGTTCCTACAAGCGTGGGGTGCCCCTCGGGTTTTGTCCCTCTTCACACAGTCTGGCCTCTGCCTTCACCTTCTGCCGTGTTGTGATGCAGCACAAAGCCCTCACCAGCCCCCAAGCAGGTGCCGGTGCCCTTGGGTAGATATGCAGATCTCTGAGCCAAGTGAACTTCCTTTCTTTATAAACTACCCAGCCTCAGGTATTCCATCACAGAAACACAAAACAGACTAAGATAAGCACTTTGAAAAACAATGGAACATTATTTTGTAAGAATCAACAAACACATTTCCTACTTTCCAGCCATTCCTCTTCTAAGCCTGCATGCCAGACCAATTCTTGCATACATGCGCCGGAAGACACATGGAAGTGTTCATGGCAGCATTGTTCCTGATGGCAAGAATTGGAGGTGAAGTATTCTTGATCCTGGGGATTTTTCCTATACTCTACCTCTGAATGGATGATTCTTGAACAAAATAACATATTACTTGCTTTAGGATAGGACTTACAAAAAAGTGTGGTTTTATCTATTTTAATAGTAAAGCAATTTGGACTGTTACTAGAGTATGGCTTGTATGATTGTATCATGTCTTTAGGCAAAACATTTTTAAAATGCTAATTTGTAACTCTTGGAAATCAATGTAGTTGATGTCATCACAATTTAGTAGCAAGGTCTCTGAATCAGTGTGTTAGAGGTTGGAGGGGGTAGAGAGGTGACAGAGAGGCAGATTGAGGGAAAATAAAAAGCTTATAGATTTAAGACCTAGGATCACCCCCCAGGCCCCCATCTATCCATCTGTTGAGCATCAGAGTTTGTCTCCAGTGCAGAGAACCATGTTGTTGAGTCTGAAAAATTATTAGATTAATTTTTTGGCACTTGTAACCTATCTAGACGTATAGACATTTTGACTTCATATTCAACCTCGAAGGGTCTCTTCCTTGGAAGAACAACTGAGAGAAATTTGAGGTTTGACCTTTCCCCTCAGACGATTTTTTGTGAAAAAGAATAATTCTTTTCAGACTCTCTGCAAATGAGCCACATAAGCACAGAATTCCAAAATCTACTGCTTTCTCGGGGTGACTATTCTGTGGTTTAAGTGCAACACAGAGGTATGTTGTCCATGTACAAATACATGAAGTGTTAGAGTAGAGTATATCCCCCAACTTGCAAGACAAAACTCAGCTGTTAGGAAACACCCCATTTCCACCCCTCCCCTCTAATTGCCACGAGAACCCCATGCCAGCTTGCCCCAGCACTCACAGCAAGCTGTCCTTGCACTTACTGCTGATGTTCCACGAAAGAGAAGACTCAGCCCCTAGGAGGTCAAGTGTCTGCCCATGACCTCTGGGTGAGAGTCAGGCTTGAGACCAGAACCCAGACCTGAGGAAAATCTTAGCTCCTAATCAGGCTGCTTCCTGCTCCTCCTGCAGTTTTCACATACAATTCTCAGGAAAGGAAATGATTTGTTTTTATTTGTTGTTTTGTCTCCACTACTTCTCAGAATGCTTTGAGAGCTGCTCTTAATTTGGCTCCTTGGAGACTTTGTTTGCGTTTTCTTCAAATGAAAGGGAGGCCTGACAAGTTCACCTGATAAGCCACTGTGGCAGTACAAGAATACCAGTCACCACCCTGATTACCAGGGTGGTCCTCCCTTGTCAATTGCTTCCTCCCTGATAACACGTCCCACCGATTCTACAGATGGCAGGCCGGGCTCGGAGGTCCACAGTGCAGACAAAAAGCTTCCTCCAGATTGAAGCGGAAGATTTTCACAAACTTGTGCCCCTTCTACCTCCTGCCCTGTCTGTCCCCTTCCAAGCATAACCATAGACTTGGTAGCAGTCTTTTAAGTACTGACTGCATGGCGCAGGTGGGGCGGGGCCTCCATGAAAAATGGCAAGAGGATGCTTCCGGCCATTCTAAGGACTTCAGCTTTTTTCTACACTGGACACAAGGGAATGAGAAATTCTCATTGTCATAGAGAAGGATGTGACATTAACTGCCTACCCTCCAATGCACCATGCATACACGTGTGAGCGTGCACACGTGCACACACACACACACACACACACACATACACACACCCCAGAGTGCAACTAAACTGTTTTGCAAGATGTGAAATGGCAGAACTTAATACCTTCACTGTGGTTTGAGAACCACTGCCCTGCAAGGGAGTCTCCATGGTTTAAAAGGAAAAAAACGTTTCCCTACAGGTAGGCTATAGTGTCATGGGAAAGGCAGGATTAGGAAACTAGGGCCGTAGGAAACTGCTGGAAAATTCAGAGGGATACCTTGAAGTCAAGACAAGTTGATAATTTACCTCTCACTTAATCTGTTTGAATATTCTCTGCATCCTGGTACACTGTGGGGAAAGAAGTCTGTGCTCTTAGCCCATGCCAGGCGGGATATATGCATCACGCAAAGACCAAAATACAGTAAAGGACAAGGCTGAGCATCCCTTGAGTCTTCAGAGAAGAAATTCTCCCAACATCCTGAGAGGCCATAGCATGAAGATGCCCAAGTGGCCCTGGAAACAACCTAAGAAGCCTTCAGTCCTAGAGGCTGCCCCAGGCCATAGCATATCGTACGTCCTGCACTCCCCAGAACACATTGCCCCAGATCAAATAGCCTCGTGTTCTTCTGGAAGCTTCCAATGCGCTGGTGAATTTAGCAGAAGCAGAAAGGATTCAGAGGGTCCTTTGTGTGGATGAACAAAGCTGATGAGCTGGATGTCAGAATCAAAGTGCAAACATAGAAATATGCTGTTCTAAGGCCGTCAGTGAGCACATTTGCAACTGTGTGCAGAAACATCTCTCCCAGGAAGAATTCACTCAATGGGACCTTTGAGCAGGAAGCCTTGTTACCACAAAAGGTTATGTTATTCTGGCAAAATCACTGTGGACACATAGATTCATGTTCAAAGGAGGAATGGTTCTTTCAGCTCTGGGCTTTAAAAAAGTCCCCATATTGGCAAACTTGTTGAAGACAGAGACCCCAACCCTTCCTTCTCAGTGGTTCACACACTTGGAAGAGGCGGGTAAGGGCTTCCTCACAGGGTTTTGATGATTAAAGGTGACAAGCTTTCAAAAAAGACAAGGTATCACAAAAATGGACCATCTATGAGCTAGAGCAGGAGTTTTGAGCTCTTAGTTCCCAGATACACCTCAGTCAACCAAGAGCAGCTTTCCGGTTATGTAGAGTGGGCAGTCTCCTCGGACAAGCCACCAGGTAACAGGGGGGCAGATCTACTTTTACGAAATGTGCACTAAGTGCCACACCTTATGCTGGGACCTTTTATGCACCTACATCATTTAGTTCTTGCAAAACCCCTACAAGAATACGTATTATCATTCCTACTTAATAGATGAGAAACTGAGCCTCAGATTGGAGAAGGGCTTGGCAGGTCAAGGGAGCTGGGAGTCACCACCCTTTATATGGGAGACTACAAATGCCAGGTGCTCACTTTCAACCCCTCCATGTGACATCTGGCGGTCATCCCACAGCCATGATGACAGACAGCACCAGCCACTGCTATTGGAATCGGCCACTGATGCCAAGGTGAGGAAGCATCACTGTGATGACACAGATGGGAACAGAGGCAAACAGGACGAAGCATGTCCCATTACCCTTCCCCACTCTGATGCTTCCCCCTGGTGCCTGTATTGGCAAAATCTAAAGAGAGCTGCTGCAAAGCAGAAATGCGTTTTTAAAGTCCTAGCCTCAGCATCCCAGAGCAGAACATAGAAGAGAGTACTTGAAGCTTTGAGACATTAACCAGTGCAAAAGGTACGTTAGCTTTCTAAGGCTGCTGCAACCAATTACCACAAATTGGGTGGCTTTAAAAAAAAAACTGGAATTAATTTTATCACAGTTCTTGAGGCTGGAAGTCTGAAATCAAGATGTTGGCAGGCCCATGCTTCCTTGGAAGGCTCCAGGGAAGAGTCTTTCCTTGCTTTTTCTAGCTTCCGGTGGTTGCTGGCAATCCTTGGCATTGCTTGGCTTGTAGCTGTGTCAATCCAGTTTCTGCCTCTGTCTTCACATGGCATTCTCGTCAGGACACCAGTTACTGGACACCACTCTAATCCTCTAGGACCTCATTTCAACTAATGAACATCTGCAAAGACCCTATTTCCACATAAGGCAAAATGCTGAGATTTCAGGTGGACGTGAATTTTGAAGGGGACGCTACTCAACTCAGTACAAAGTTTTTAGTCTTTTGAGGCAGGATTGGCAGCTGGGAGGACCCCAGGGCTGAAGTGAGACTCCATTTGCTGAATTATGTGTCTGAGTAAGTGGGCAGTGATATAACAGACCCAGAGAAGAAAGGAATTTCTATTTTTATGAGAATACAAAGCTATTCCTAACTCTGTTCCAAACTCAGGATGTTGGCTCCTTCAAATGGGATACAATGGTCTACTTATATTCCAAAACTAAAGCTGAAAAAAAGAAAGAATGGAAGAATTAAATAGCCAAGTAAATATTAACTAAAAACATAGAGTACAGATGGAAGAAATGAACTTATACTAAGAATCCACTATGTGTCAGATTCTTTGCGTAGTATCTCTGAGGTCGGGCTGTTCAAGAAAAATGCCAACCCTGCTACATGTACTAGGTAAGGAGGTAGGTCAGAAAGCCTTGGACAGCACCTGACATGAGCTGGTAACTGTGCAGTGTGGTGCAAACAAGGGACACAGAAGACATTAATGAATTAACTTTAATAGTGGAAGATACTGTATTTAATATATTTAAGTTATTTTCAAAGGAGACTTTTCCAGACTATCTGGATGCAAATCCTGGTTCTGACTCCTACTACCTGTGTATAAGTGCCTTAGCCACTCTGAGCCTCAGTTTTCAAATCTATAAAATGGGACTAACAATAGTGTGCACCTCACAGGGTTTTTATAATAACCCGAGTTAGGTGACATTTGTAAAATACTTAAAACAATTCCTGGCGCATATTTTTGTTAGCTTAAATAGTGTTTGTGAAATAGATATGGTAGGTGACATAAAGTAATTGTCTGTGATGTTAGGATGAGACCCTAAACAATTATAATTTGTCGGTGTTGCCATATTTATTTATTCTTATCATGAAGTTTCCTTTAAAAATATTTTAGCCAAGGCTGTAGCAAGATGTCTGTGTGTGTGTGTGTGTTTGTGTATGTGTGTGTGTGTGTGTGTTGGGGTGGGGCAGGGCAAGTTTCAGATGGTATAGGGTATAGAATTGACAGAGATGGATCAGTCCAGCAGACTTTTGCATTCTCTTCCTCTGATACCCATCCATTTACATAGTCCATGTGGTCCTGTTGGGATTATCAGTCACAGAGGTCCTTTCTTTCCTTTGGATCCAGGGTTGTTAAGATGAGAACAAGGGATTGCTAGCTGCTGTCTTTCCCACTACATATAAAAAAGCCTAGCTGAAAACATCAAGTGGGAACCAAAGGCAAGAGATGAGAGAAAGAGAGTGATCATTGATTTCCTCTGATCCCCTGGATCAGACTGTACCTGAAGCTCTTCCTTGGGTCTCCTGGTAACATCATCCATTAATTTTCCTTTTGTGTCTATGCCAATTAGGGCTGGGTTTCTGTCTTTTGCTACCAAAAGAATACCATCGAATATACCTGAATCATTCGTTGAAAATATTTTAAATTTCTAAATGGCTTGGATAAATAAAAATTATAGCATTCTTACGAAATAACCGAAGCCCAACCAAAGAATCCCTGACCAAGTTTCCTACCGTCTCGATACGAGTTCAGAATTTGGCTTCTTCATGGAGGACTTTCTCAGATGTTCTGTTTTTCACAGAGTTTGCGCTTACCCCTGGGCCACTGCGGGGTGATGTCTCTGCACAATCAAACCATTCTCCCAGGCCCCTACACCAACTGCAGCCCACTTAGAAGTCCAGGCAGGCAACGGAACAATCAGAGCCCCAATTGGCAGACTTGAGGGGACCCCTCCTAACCCCTATACCCCATCAAACTTCACAGTGCACTGAGTTGATTTATGAGAAAAGGTTATTAAAGCATGTAAGAGCTCCTGCTGGAGAGAAAATTATCTGTATAAACAAAGTGTTCTTATGGGAATCAGGGAGGCTGCATGCGGGAAAGGTCATTAAAATAAGAAAAAAACCCTGGTATATCAGTCTCTTCTAAGTCACTAATCTCACATGAGAGAAGCTAAGTATCTTTATACCTCACAGGTTTCTTTTTGATCATTAGTCTTTCCAGCTCAGAAGGGGACATTCTCCGATGCTAAACTATTGAGTACTTTAAATTAGAGGGGATTTCTGAGACATCACTTGTGAAGTTGGGTTTTTGAAGGAGAGCTCAATTAGAGACTGCCTCGTAGTACAGGGCAGGCTTTGGAGTCCCTGGGGTCTTATTTTCTCTTCTACAAATGAAAGACTAATTTTTTTCCTTTGCTTCATTTGACAGAATTTGATATTTTCCACTCTTTCTCCTAATGAGGGGAACACGCAACACTCACACTATAGACAGTGGTATATTTCACAAAAAAATGGTTTTCGGGCTTTGGGTTAAGAAAACAAATCCCCTTAGTAGATTAGTTTGCATTGAAAATTTTTTTTGAGTGAGGGCCAGATTCCTCTCATGGAAATCATATCAGTAAACAGTTGGTTCCATTAAGATGTTTTACTTGAGTTGGGTTCTCTGAGCCAGATTCCTTTGCTCTTAACAAGGGATTTTGACAGCCTGGTCCAGACTTCTGATCTGTATTCTTCAGGCACATGAGCAATATAATGCGCCTTTGATTTCCCCTGTATTCGTTCTTTGGATATTTAATTCTGGACCTTAGAGACAGTGATATTACAACTAAATGTTCTCAAAAACTTGTGTTTGGAATGTATAATTAGGTGCAATTAAGTGGTGATATGAAGATATTATGGTGGTATTTTAGCCAGCAGTCTTAGCTCTACTGACATTCTTGCTTGGGTACACCACTATTTCTCTTATGATGTCTCCAAGGGAGATATTAAACAGAGGAGGCAAAGAACAGGGCTTTGACCCCAAATGGCAAAGCAGAAGCAAGCAAGCTGGGCTAGAATCCATAGAGAGCTCCTGCAGCCAAGGGAGGCAGGTTTGAAGGGACTAGGAGCAAGTGGAAAGGCTGTTCTATCTCAGCAAAGCCCAGCTAGTTTGAGTGCTTATTCCTGCAAAGCTTTCAGTGCCTAAAGCTGAACTGGGCATCTTAGATTTGCTCTTAGTTAAAAGTCTGAGAAGCCATGAACTGGACATTCTTGGGATCCACTGGAGAAGAAGCATCCAAAGAGAGATGCCTGGACCTTCTCCCAGTGTAGTAGGACCCGGCCAGTATATCACCCAGAAGGAGAGAAGATGGACCTTTTAACCCTACACAGAGACTCGATCCAAATTGGCCAACCCTACTCATAATTCCCCTTTTCAGGCGGAGGGAAGGGGTTGAAATGAAGGAGCAAAAAGGCTCTGAGCCCTTCTCCATTCCCAGAAACTAAAATGTAAAAATCATTCACACCCCAGCCTAATGTATGTTAACATATGTCATCTTGGTTCATTTCTTCCTTCATTCATCTTGGTCCACCATCCCAATAGCATTAGTGCTGCCTTTTAATATAATGATAGCCATTGTTCATATCCAACCTGTGGGTCTGGACACACAACAGAACAGGACAGAACTATAATATGTGCTAGAGTCCCCACACATGCCAAAATTCTGCCAAATCTATAATATTTAAAAAGCAATCATGTTGTGAACATCCATTACTTCATTGTCTGGAGTCTTTTAACCTATCTTCACCCAATTTTCCCACTTTCAACCTATGCACTTCTAGTGTAGTTAACTCCACCTCTAACTTAAGAGTGGGGTGGATGACCCAGACCCGACCAAGCAAAGTTCCGAATCCTTATGGCATCAGTAATTAAACCAAGGATGAGCATATGGACTAACCTGATCCAGTCATACTGGACCCTAGAGTTTTTTCTGGAAATGCTGGGATACATATGCTCACTCTTTTTCACTGGATGTCAACCTAAAATCATGCAGTTATGAGATCTGATGACAGTTGCCTCTCAATCATGAGAAAAAAAAATCACCAAGAATAGAAATAACATCAAGGCAATATAGCTAAGAAATGTACAGAAAAAAAATTGAGTTCTGGTGACATAATTTGGGCTCTGTATCAAGCCATATTTGAAGCTGTTATGTCCCCGACTGCTTGATTTACAAGAGACAATAAATTCCTTCCCATATTTAAACCAGTTTGGGTTGAATTTTTATCTTTTATAGACAAATAAGTGGCAAAAGTGTACATTTCATAAAAATTACTGAAGACAAACTAATATTAAAGGATAAAGTAAAGATAATTCTATAACCTACCCACCCTGATAATAAAAATCAGAGCTAAAGTTAATGGAGTATTTACTGTGGGCCAGGCAGTGTTTTAATTTCACTATGTCTTAACTCATTTAATCCTAACAACAAATCCATTGGGTATGTGTTATTATTTTTTTCTTTTTACAGACAAGGAAAATGGGACATAAAAACTCAGGAGAACTGCCCCAGTTCACCGTGTAGGAAGGCAACACTCGAGTACTGGCCCGGGCAATCTGATCTCGGGGTTTAGGTGCCAAGCTGCTACATTCTGTGGCAAGGAGCCCCCCCCAAAGATACTTTTCCACACTAGCCAGCTAAAAAGATGTCTACCTGAGAGATCAGGGTCACTTTAATATTGTAAATACCGAAGGTAACCTTACCGTGAAAATGAAGAGCCTCAAATAAAGATGTACCTTTTAATCGGCAACATAACTGGTGCCCATGGAACAATCTCCATGTTCAGAGAACGTGAGCATGCCCTCGAGCATCAGTCTGCTCAGACGTGGGCACAGAGACAGCTGTCGGGAGGTCTTTCTCTGTGGGATGGTCAGTGGGGAGGGGCATGTCTTAGCCTGTTCAGGCTGCTCTAACAAAATACCTTAGACTGGGTGATTTATAAACAACAGAAAGGTATTGCTCAGAGCTCTGGGACGGGGAAGTCCAAGATCAAGACACCAGTAGATTTGGTGTCTGGTTGGGATGCATTCCTCACAGATGGCACCTTCTATGTGTGATCACATGGTGGAAGAAGCAAGGAGCTCACTCAATCCTCAACTAAGGGCACTAATACCGTTCATGAAGGTGGAGCCTTCATGACTTAGTCACCTCACAAAGTCCCCACCTCTTAATAGGATTACACTGGGTCTCAGGTTCCAACGTGTAAGTTCCAGCATATAGTGCATTCAGACTACAGCAGGGTAGAAGTCAGGGTATGGGGCGATGGGGCATATAAACTAAGGCCTCAGTTTCCAGCTGGCTTCACAGTCAAAGGATCCCCTCCTGTAGGGTAGCTCAGGACAGCGGTGCATTCCAGCAGGGCCAGGAGTGACGATCACAAGCAGTCAGATATTCTCCTGGCAACCTGAGTAATCAATTCATTGGCAGCAGGCTCTCAGTCCCTGTGGTGGGCTGGCTGTGTTCCCCCAAATTCACATGTTGAAGCCCTAACCCCCAATTCCTCAGAATATGACTGTATTTGCTGATAGAGCCTTTACAGGCAATCTATTAAGTTAAAATGAAGCCGTTTGGTGGGCCCTAATCCAACATGACTGGTGTCCTATAAGAAGCAGAGATTAGGACACACAGAGGTACCAGGGACGTGTGCCCAGAAAGAACAGGGAATGTAAGGACACAGCTAGAAGGTGGCCGTCTGCAAGCCGAGGAGAGAGGTCTCAGAAGAAATCAAACCTGCTGACACCTTGGTCTTGAACTTCCAAACTCTCGAACTGTGAGAAAATAAATTTTTGTTGCTTAAGCCGCCCAGTCTGTAGTATTTTATTATGACAATCCTAGCAAACTAAGACTGTTCCTATCTGGGGGTTCAGGGTAGAAGTTGCAATAAACCTCATAGGTGGGAACTCTGAATCCATGTGGATAGAGTTTACTAAAATCTGGGCAGGATACCCCAGTTCCCAACCAAAAAGGCAACTAGAATGCTAACCAGTATTCCCAGGTAAAAGCAAAATTGCAAGAGCAGGCCAGTGAACAGTGTTTGAGAGGCATTGGATCTGACACCCAGAATAAAGTCCTAGCTAGCTCCACTGCCTACTGGCTGTGTGACATCGTGTGTCTTTAATGACGCTGGGCCTAAGTGACTTCATCTGTGAGGCTCCCTACCCCATGGATGTAGCAAGAATTAAATTAAAAGAGATAATATAGAGATACATTTAGTGTGGTTCCAAAACCATGGTAGGTACTCAGTAAATGGAAGCTATGTGGTAGCTGGGTTTTGGTGGATGATGTGCGCCAAGCGTTCACCCCAATTAGAACCTACAACTCACTGACTCACTGCACAGCCCTGGCTGGTGGGCCCAAGCCTTCTGGCCTTCTGTCTGCCCTGGTGGAGATCAACTTCCCTACTCAGTTGTGCTGGTGAGGGCCACATTTCAAGACCCATAGCTGAGCAGGCTGAAAAAGCCAGAGCTGAGATTTTTTTCCCCCATGTCCTCACGCATAGATAGTAAATCTATCCAATAGGGTCATCTTTGAACAAAAAAGGACAACAACAGGCATGAATTCCAGCATCCTGTTTGGTGCCCCCTTCAAAGCACCCTGACCCTGTAGGCCTCCCTTGAATATTGGTGGGAGAAAGCTCCAGATGGAGAAATACAAGTGCCAGTCTGCAAGGAAGAGATTATCATTTTGATATGTGGGTGGCATTTGCCTAAAAAAACAGCTTTTGAATACTCACAAACAAACCAAAGAACAGCAAATTAGAGCTGCAGATCAGAAATGCCCTAGATCACCACTACAGTGAAATTAAGAAGACATTTTTAGTCAATCATGATTCTAGGAGAGGAGTTTTTTTAAAAACTGTAATCCTAGCACTCTGGGAGGCCGAGGCGGGCGGATTGTTTGAGCTCGGGAGTTCAAGACCAGCCTGAGCAAGAGTGAGACCCCGTCTCTACTAAAAATAGAAAGAAATTACACAGACAGCTAAAAATATATATAGAAAAATTAGCCGGGCATGGTGGCGCATGCCTGTAGTCCCAGCCACTTGGGAGGCTGAGGCAGGAGGATCGCTTGAGCCCAGGAGTTTGAGGTTGCTGTGAGCTAGGCTGATGCCACGGCACTCTAGCCAGGGCAACAGAGTGAGACTCTGTCTCAAAAAAAAAAAAAAAAAAAAAATGGAAGCTCGATTTTAAATCACTTCTTGAAATTCAGACACACTGTGTATGTGGGAGGGGTCTTTCCTTAAGGTGCTTCCATCAAAAACGACTTTGTTTGCTCTGAGTAAGAAACCCATTTACAATGCCAAACCATGAGAACAGACCTATCCGGCTATGACAAATATCATTGCCCTGGCCAGTGGTCCACGCACTGCAAACTGTATTTAACAATAAACATTTCCGGAACCACCGAGAAGGTACAAAAACAATGAATGCCATTTCCTGTTCAAAGATCTGGAGCAAGCTGAATGGGAGACCCACACAGTGTAGGTCTTTGCTGTTGAATTGGTGGAGTGGGTACTCAGTGCATCTTGACAGAGCATGGCTGGAAGTGGGGAAGGGGGAACCAGAGTCATGGGAGAGTCCAAATAGTCACCAGGAAAACAAAAGCAAATGTTAAAATAGAAGCAGGGGGGCAAGGAAAGAAATTGGAAGGTGGATAGCAATCTCAGCAGATACGAAGCTAAAGCGTAAGTGAGGGAGAAGTGTGACCTCAGGACCGGGGCTGTGAGGAGCATACACTGGCTTTCTCTATGAGGTCAGGTAAATAAAGCATGTCTGGACAAACTGAAATCAATTTCCTGATATACATTGTTGAGAAAGCCTATCTTATGGAGGGAGACATTTATTGCACAAAACCATCAAAAAGAATTCTAAGTGATATGCTGAGTTTCTATAAGAGTAAAGAAAATTTCACTTTGAGTATTTATGCCTACAAAAATATGAGTGCAATTTTTAGTCTTAAAAATTCCAATGAACTGACGAATTTAAGAACAGAATGACTATAAACCAGAGGTTGCAAATTGGGTATCTGTGTTTGCCCTGCACAGCGTTTTAAAAAGCCAGCTAATTGCTATCAGGGTAGAACTTCCATTCCCCTGGCCTTACGCCTTCTACAGGCATACCTCATTTTATCGTGCTTCACTGTACTGAGCTTCACAGATAGGGCATTTTTTGCAAATTGAAGGTTTGTGGCAAGCCAGTGACAAACAAGTCTATTGGTACTGTTTTTCCAACACCACTTTCTCACTTTGTCTCTCTGTGACACATCTGGTAATTCTCACAGTATTTCAAACTTTTCCATTATTATTATTATTCCATTATTATATATTCCATTATTATATATTCCATTATTATTATATTAATATTTGGTGTAGTGATCAGTGCTCTTTGATGTTACTATTATAATTGTTTTAGAGCACCATGAGCCATGCCCATATAAGACAACTTCATTGATAAATGTGTGTGTTCTGACTGCTCCACCAACTGGCTGTTCCCCCATCTCTCTCCCTCTCCTCTGTCCTTGCTATTCCCTCAGACACAACAATGTTGAAATCAGTCCAATTAATAACCCCACAATGGCTTCTAAGTGTTCAAGTGAGAAAGAGTTGCATGTCTCTTATTTCAAGTCAAAAGCTAGAAACGATCAAGCTTGGTGAGGAAGGCACATCAAAAGCCAAGATAGGCCAAAAGCTAGGCCTTGGGTGCCTAACATTGAGCCAAGTTGTAAATGCAAAAGAAAAGTTCTTGAAGGAAATTAAAAGTACTACCCCCAGAGAACACACAAGTGATAAGAAAGCAAAACAGCTTTATTGCTGTTATGAAGAAAGTTTTAGTGGTCTGGATAGAAGACCAAACCAGCCACAACATTCCCTTAAGACAAAGACTAATTCAGAGCAAGGTCCTAACTCTCTTTCATTCTATAATGGCTAAGAGAGGTGAGGAAGCTCAGAAGAAAAGTTGGAAGCTAGCAGAAGTTGGGTCATGAGGTTTAAAAAAAGAAGCCATCTCCATAATATCTAGAACTTTGATAGGCAGAGAAGAGAAATCAATGCCTGGCTTCAAAGATTCAAAGGACAGGCTACTTTCTTGTTGGGGGCTAATGCAGCTGGTGACTTTAAGTTGAAGCCAATGTTTATTTACCATTCTGAAAATCCTAGGGTCCTTAAGAATTATGCTAAATCTATTCTGCCTTTGCTCTATAAATGGAACAGCAAAACCTATAAACACATATATTTACAGCATGGTTTCACTGAATATTTTTTCTTTTTGATTCTTTCTCTTTTTTTAGATCTTATTATGTTACTCAGGTTGGTCTTGAACTCCTGGGCTCA
This sequence comes from Varecia variegata, assembly GCA_028533085.1. Lineage (NCBI taxonomy): Eukaryota > Metazoa > Chordata > Mammalia > Primates > Lemuridae > Varecia > Varecia variegata. Next base: position 7,030,136 of record CM052447.1, on the reverse strand, counting down.
AGCAATCCTCTTATCTCAGTCTCCCATGTAACTGAGATTATAGGTATGCATCACTATGCATGGAGATTTATTGAATATTTCAATCCCACCATTGAGACCTACTGCTCAGAAAAAAAAACTTCCTTTCAAAATATTACTGCTCATTGACAATGCACCTGGTCACCCAAGAGCTCTTACGGAGATGTACAAAGAGATTAATGTTGTTTTCGTGCCTGCTAACACAACATTCATTGTGCAGCCCATGGGGTCAAGGAGTAATTTTGATTTTCAAGTCTTATTATTTAGGAAATATTTCTTAAGGCTAAAGGTGCCACAGATAGTGATTCCTCTGATGGATCTTGGCAAAGTAAATTGAAAACATTCTGAAAAGGATTCACCATTTTAGATGCCATTAAGAGCATTCATGATTCATAGGTGATCAAAATAGAAACACCAACATTAACAGGAGTTTGGGAGAAGTTGATTCCAACCCTCGTGGGATGACTTTGAGGGTTCAAGATGTCAGTGGAGGAAGTAACTGCAGATGTAGTGGAATCAGCAAGAGAACTAGCATTAGAAGTGGAGCCTGAAGATGGGACTGAATTGCTGCAATCTCATGATAAAACTTGAACAGATGAGGAATTGCTTCGTAAGGGTGAGAAAACAAAGTGATTTTGTTGAGGTGGAACCTACTCCTGGTGAAGATGCTCTAAACATTGTTGAAATGATAACAAAAGACTTAGAATAGTACATAAACTTAGTTGACAATGCAGTGGCAAGGTTTGAGAAGATTACTCCAATTTTGAAAAAAGTTCCACTGTGGATAAAATTCTATCAAACAACATTGCAAGCTACAGAGAAATTTTTTGTGAAAGGAACAGTCAATAGATGTGGCAAACTTATCTTATCTTAAAAAATTGTCACAGCCACCCAGAGGCTTCAGCAACCACCACCTGACCAGTCAGCAGCATTGAGCCAAAACCCTCCCCCAGCAAAAACATTATAACTTGAGGAAGGCTCAGATGATCATTAGCACTTTTTAGCAACAAACTATTTTTAATGAAGGCATGTACATTGTTTTTTTAGACATTATGCTATTGCAAACTTAGTAGACTACACTATAGTGTAAACATGGCTTTTATATGCACTGGGAAATCAAAAAACTCACGGGACTCGCTTTATTCTGATTACTTTATTGCGGTGATCTGGAACTGAACCAGCAATATCTCTGAGCTGTGCTTGTATTGTCGTGGGTATATCAGGGTGGTGTTGGGATTGGGGGGCATTTTTACTCTAGAAGCTCTCTGAACTCGTTCCCTGATGGGTAGGAGGTCAGTTTTGATATTCATCGGTCTTCGTTTCTTTATCAGATAAAGTTATTCTATTAACAATCTGACAGCACCAAGGCTCCTCTTTCTCACCTTTCTCCCCTTACCAGACAGTTCTGCACACCCAAGATTTCATCTGAGAGTGGTAATTAGAAAACACATTTTGGCTGCTGCTTCCAGCCTTGTTCTCCAATCAGCTCTATCAGTAGTAATGTTGACATCTTAATCTCCATCTGTCTCAATCTTGTGTCATTTCTCAATTTGTAACAAACTCAAGAAGAGAAGGGGGAGGTGTTATTAATTGGCTCCCTCAAACGCCAAGAGATTGCCAACATTTAAACATTGGGAAATTTCATATAAAGATCTAGATTTCTGACTTTTGTTGAAAAATGGATGGTCTGGCAGCACTGGAACATATTTGCACATGGTATCAATTTGATGAAGCTGAGTAATGGATGTCACCTTTAGATGGGACATGAATGCTCCAATTTGCCATAGTCCCCTCCACTCCATATTACCTTACACCTGGGCCTTCAATTAGCCATCTCATCCTGGCATTTAAGTTTGCAGTTCCTACTATAATCATATAAATGTCCTTGTTTAGAAAATAGATTTTTCTAAGTTAGTGAAATCCTAGTTATTGGATAGAATAACTAGTAAAAATTTTGAGAACCAGTGGTCTGGAAGATCTTGTATCTCTAAGTCTGATTGCAAAGCTAGTGGTGTGGCATTCTGGTTCCTGACTCAGAAAAGCTACAGATCTCTGTTGTTTCACTTTACTGCATTCTCAATGCAATGTAGACCTACATCAACTATTTTTTTTCTACTTTTAGATGAGACTTCACCTACCAGCAAAAACAAAACAAAACAAAACAAAAAAAAAACGCCTATTTAAGCCTTAGAGTAAAGAAGACCTTCTGTCTATAGGTTGTGTCCAGGCATTGTAGGTTGCATCTTTCTGGCCAAAACAAAGTAGAGGATTGGAAAAATTATTGAACTAGTTCAAGAAAAACACATGTCAAATGACACAGGTAATTTCCAGAAAAGCCAATGTTTTCTCTGAATTAGACTACTTGGATAATTGCCCCAACCACCTGTATTGCTTAGGTCATGGAGACTGAGACTGTGTTTTCACAACTAAAATAACCATAGTTGAACCAGCCATGGAGGACTGTCTCAAAAAAAGAATCTGCTGCATTGCTGTGCATCAAAGTACCTTTAACACAATCAGTTGTGGGGAGAGTAAAACATATTAATGTCATTGTTCTAAAGCAATTTAATCATGTTACTTAGATAGACTAACCTTAAACTTTTTCCCAGTTTCATTTTATAAGACAGCAAAATGACTAGTCAATCAACCAATTGTCTGACCCAAATGATAACAACAGCTTGTTTGACACTGGTATTTAATTGACTGCAAGTTTGGGATTCTTTTAGATACTCTCATGGTGTAGATGCCATAAGCTAAATTTTAGCTTCCTTAATTATTTTTTTTCCTTTTTTATAACCTAGTATTTGTCTACATCATATATCCTGATTGTATGGCTTCTAAGTAAAGCTAAATTCCTCTGTTGGCCTCTCTCTGGGGGTTCTTGCCCCTGTCTTTTCTATTTAAAAATAAAGTCTCTCTTCTGGTTTACCTTCTGAGAGTCTGACCTTGATCTCCTTTGCAAGGTGAAGCATCCCCTAATTATACCTGGAAACCCGGCCACCACAGTAACATTCACTTCAGAAAATAAATGCAAAGTAAATATGACTCCAGATTTAAATTCAGCAACTCGAACAAGCTTCACATACCGGAGTGTTTGGCTTTATTTCTTGCAGTGAGTCAGAGCCAGGAGGTTCCCATTAAGGTGTATATGAATTCTATTACTCCACGCTGAAGTTTGCCTGTAACGTAATGTTGTAAGGCAGCCAAGTTCTTCTAGCAATCTCACGGACCAATATTCAAAACATATCAGTCTCTCATTAGATCCTTCATTTATAAAAAGCTTTACATTCTACTCAGCAAGCTATAGTTACAAAGCTATTTTGTTTTAGGGTAAAGTAAAACCCGTTTTAAATAAGTTTATTACTTCCATTGTATTGGTACCTATCAGGTAGGCACATTCATCTGGAATGAGTTGCCATAAAAAGAGGAAATAAATGCACAGAATTATGCAGGGAGTGTGCTTTGATGTAGTTCAAAGTAATAGGAGGGGCATTTTCAGGGAAGATTTGTTCTACACCCCTATCACTGTTGAAAACCGGGGGAAATTTCCTCGAGCTAACTTACGTGGCAGTACAAAAACTGTTCAAATAAGCTCAGATCATGAGGAAAAGAGGCAACAAATACTCTCTCTTCAGCTTCAAACCTCTTTCTTCTCCTCTTGCCCCTTTCTTTTAAATGAATCCCTAAAGAATTTTAGGCAAATATATTTTGAAAAAGTGCTGAATTCCAAAAGACTTAATAGTCGGAGGAAAGAGTTGACTGCTAATTCCTTTCCCACATCTCCTCCTTATTCTTCAAAAACCACTTCTTCAAATGACAACTTGTGAAGAAGACACCCCTCAGCATTAGGTCACCTCTCACCCCAGTGTGTCACCACCTTCAGAGATGAATGACCTGGGAAGAGGATGAAACCTACTGAGGTTCAAAAGCTCCCATGGCCTGATGGTCCCAGCCTGATGGTCCCTAGCTGGAGGGTTTCTTGCCTTGTCTTCCTAATCCTGGTATTCTGTGCCGAAGGGACAATGATTATCTCATCAACTCTGGAAGCAAGACGCGAAGGGTCAGGGCTGATAGACTTGGCACTAGGGGATGTAATCACGTGCTTTCTAGGGAAAAAAGAAGGAGACAAACACACCAAAAAAGAAACTGAACACAAAGTGAAAAATTAACACTAATATTAAACCTCTAAAGAGTATATTATTGAGAGGCCTTGGGGAAGTCATCAGTATACTCCATGGTCACTGAGAAAAGTAAAATAAACTGACATTGATATATCAGGAGAAGGTTATATACTAAGCAGAGTTCCATGACTAGGCAAGCATCTTCTTCCAAATAGGTCTTTAAGATTGAAATAATAATAATTTCCTGCTTTAAGCAAGCAAGTGAGCAAACACTCTAGCAGAACCTCTGTATTCCCTATTCTCCTACTCTTCCAACCTATTCAATAAGTCTGACTGCTAACAGGTGACAGATGGGTTTGCCCTTGTGTGTGTGGTTCCTGTCATAAGTTGCCATACATTGTCTCTCTGTTTGTACATGCCTTATTTCTTCTGCTGGATTGAAAGCTTCTAAAGGAAAGAGCTAGTGTCTTGCTCACCTTTGCAAGATTATATTATGAAGACATATATTATAAAGGGTTGACTTTCTCACAACATGAAAGGCAAAAATCTCATCTGGCCAAATCATTCTTGGAAATCTCTTAGGAACGGGCAATTTGGAGACCATGGGTCATTAAGTCCAACATGGCCATGTTTCCCCAGGGTTGGAACAGGTCAGTGCATAATTAAATCATTTACTTGTATGAAGCTTTACATTCTACTGTTTTGGGTTGGCCACCAGTTGGCTTGTAATTAGGCCTATATTGTTTGAAAGATATAAATATAAACATTACAATCGCATTCAATGTTACAAGATGTCTCAAGCATGATGAATATACAAAATATGATGCTGAATGAAGAAAAAAAACATTCATGGAGTGGAATAACAGGCAGAATTTCCTGCCCTATTTATGTCATTTTTCTTTCTTTTTTTTTTTTGGCCATAGTTGGATTCCAGTAAGTTAAATGTATGCATGATGTGAATTCACTTTTTCTTATAACCTCATAGTTTGTTAGCCCGATACCCTGCATATAGCACGTGATTAATGGAGATATTGAATGGATGAATGAAATCTTTTGGTTTTTTGGTGCTAGCGGGATTTTCTCTGATTATTAGTCCTGTTTAACTGCCATTGAGAAATTAGTCTAGATAAAATATACAGGAACCTAAGGGTAAACTCTGTCATAGTTCACTGACGTTGCAAATGTATCTGTCCAAACAGTTCAGATGGTTTCTATCCCTGACTATATCCCCTAATTCTCCACTTCAGATTCACTATGGAAAAAAAATCTCTGCAGCTAGCTACACTTGCATAGCCTAAGAGTGACATCCAGTGGCTTATAGTATAATCACTTACTGTAATACATCTGGAAATCTAATCAGCTCTCTATTATCAATATAAATAGAAAGGAGCATAATATATAAAACCCTTAATAGAAGATGAAACTTAAAACCATTAGATTTACTTTGGGAGGTTATTAAAGTAGATTTGCCTAGCTAGTTGTTTGAGACCTCATATTGAAGTTCATTTGTCTTTTTTTCCCTTTTCTGAGCACATGCCTATTATAACTCTGGTGATGTCTGCTAAAGGCATGGGGTGGTGGGCAGAAAAGGAAACCGGAGGCAGGTAGGACTAGGATTGAGAGAATTAACCAGTGTGAGACCTGGCTCCCAAGACTAAAAGTTTAATATTTGAGGCCCAAAATGATGTTGAAAAGTCAGCCTAGATCCAGGCTTAAACTAGTATCTAAAGTTGTCCAGTCTGGCAGTAGAGCCTGTCTGTACTGAGCTTCAGAAAGAGATCATTTACATACTTAGAGTTAGGTGGGCTCTTCACTCAGGGTCCCGGGGCTCAGGCTACTCAAGGAGGACTCCCAGCCAGCAGTTGGGACAAGAGAGACTGGGATCGGCAGCAACTAAACCGTCTCAAGTTCAGGATGCTGCATTCAATGGCAGGAAGCTGAAGTGATTGTTATATAAGGCTTGGGAAGTCAATCTTATTCTAGCATAGACATGGTCTCAAAAAAATAAACCAACTCCATGTATGTTCTAAATTCTCCTCCTTCTTTCTATAGAATAGTCAAAGTAACCAATGACTCCATCACAACATCTCACACGTAAATGAGCTAGGAAGAAAAATCTTCTCATCTCTGTTTAAATGGACCCTAGCCTAAAAATACAACCAATTCAGAATTCACAGTGATTTGAATATGTTCTCCTGCTCAAAGGAATTCATCTCAGACAAGCTCCTTCCTCATTTAAGAATATTTTCCACAGGAAAGCCAGCAAAAATGTATTTATTCGTAAATATGCAGCAGTGACTTCAAAGGAAATCTCATGGTGGCTGTAGTTAGAACTATTCAGACACCTCTTTGATTCAGCTTGATTTGGGAGCAGGATACTAAGAGTGAGTTGTGAATATGGTTAGTATAGCTCGTGATGTCAATACATGGTAAAAGATTTGTTGTGGCTTTCTTCCATGTAATTAAATCCCACAAGGAGGTGTGATATATTTTTTGACTCTGAAGTCTGTAAGGAAACAGTTTCCACAAAGTTTTCTTTCCTATTACATCAAAGTGATAGGCAGAGTTAGCCTCTCCTATGGAAATTTCCATGCATTTTTTAGAACAAGTAGAATCTGCAAGCCAGGACTATGAAAATTTATAGATTCTTGCAACATCAAAATCTTTTTCTCAGTGAGAATGTGCTGTCATGTGACAATGAGGAGGAGGAGAATGGTGATCTTACCTTTTATCAAGACACTTCTGTGAAAAACAAGAAACTCTCAGCAATCAAGTGGAAATAATTTCAAAGTCCAGACTCATAATGGTAATGTTTTAATTATCAGAGAAAAGGGAAATATCTGAAACTTAAATCGAAACTAGATGATACTCATCTTTCACCTTTTTCAATTACTCTGACTTCACAATGGCTGGTTGGCCAACAAAGTATAAAGTCGATATTTCAATTAAAATAGAATGGTAGTATTTTGCCTAATGTTTTTTTTTCTAAAAATGCTTTTGCAAGGACATCATATTTTAATAGGAAACAGATTGTGTGTCTCAAATGTAATCAACAAATGCAAGAACTTTTGTTTTCCCCCTTTAGTTTATTGTCCATAGGCAGACTGCCTCTGTGTTTTGTTTACTTAACCTTGTGCATTTTCCTACCAAAAAGGAGACCACAAGAGAGGTAATAAATCTGAGAAATGCTCCAGAACTTGACATGCCTTCATGGCTTATTCTGTGTGGTGGCAAACACAGTGATAACAGAAGACGCTATTTGGGGAGACCCCTCAACTCCATTCATTCCATCTCCACTGATGGCTCAAATCCGACTGCATGTCACTTACTGCACTGCTGACCAGCAGCCCTCATGACCCCCTTGTCACACACCAGTGGGGAAGAACTTCAAGGGGAAAACTCACAAGAATCTGCAAAGAGGTCAAAGTTATCTTTCAGGAATTGACTTTAACTCAGTGATAAGACTTTTTAATTAATTCGTGTCTTCATAGAGAGCGAGAAAGGTCACTGCTTAAACAGATAATGGAGAGTTGAAATGCAGGGGAAAAAGTATTTGCCTGAGGAAGTTGTACAGTGCATGGAAAGATGAAAGGAAGATTCTAACTGAATTTCTCTTAAACACCTGATTTAGGCATTCTACCATCAGTTTACCTGAGGGACAAAGAACAAAATACCTTATCAAATATTTATTTAAGATCCAATAGAGTATAGATTGCACTGGGGTATAAGCAGAAAGAATATTTGCCAGGAAAGCACAATATAATTCTACTAACAGGCACAGCCTAGAAGCTCAAATTCTTTCTTCTCTGGAAATGAGCACAGAGTTGGGCCCTTATAAAAATAGCCTCTTTGCATATCTTGATGGGGACCTCTCAGGTAGTACCCAAGAGAGAGAAGGGTACATATTAAGCATGATTTCATACTTTCTGTAACATAGTCCCTGTTCACTCCATGCCTAGGGCACTCAGATGTGAATCCCCGCTTGCATTTACAGTAAATCAAGGTAAAAATACTTGACTATGCAGAAATTCCAGCTCTCTGGACCCAGTTGAGACACTCATCTAAATGAGACACTTAATATGGACACATGTGACCTTGAACAAATGACCTCTATGTTGAATTTCAACATTGTTCAAAAAGTGAATATGTTATAGTGGAAAAGAAAAAGGTAGCAAGATTAGTAAAATAGTCAAATTAAAAATTTTAGGGAAAAAAGAGTATAGGCTGATGAGACCTTTGAATAAACAAATTAAGCCAGAGGAGATGTGGTTTATGTGCTTGTGACCACAAGAATAAGCATAACCAAGAGCACTGTAAGAGTCCAACCAACCAAAAAGACCTGAGGAGGTCCCAGTGAGAAGGAATCTGGTCTCCACTCACAATCCCCTGGGCAATGGACCTCCTCCGCATGCTAATTGCATCATTAGAAGACAAGCCAAATGCAAATGAAATAAACAGTAATTTGGGGCAGAGCAATATGTGGACTAGTCAACTACTCCTTGGAGATGGAAGAGGGGAGGGGTTTTAGAGGGTCTGCAAAACAGAGGATGAGATCATGGAATAAAAGGATAAATTGGGCTTGCAAGCTCAGACGTTTCTCAAGCCCTAAAGAGGTGCCTGTCACATGCTCTGCATTTAGTCATGGTCAAGGTAAATAATGAATCAAATGCAATGAGACTCCTTTTACCTGAACCATCTCACTTTGCAATATACATGGTTTTTGACCCAGAGAATGCATTTTTAGGGCTCTATCCCACAGAAATATTTGCACATGGACACAAAGACATATAAACAAGGATTTCCAATGCAAAATTATGTACAATAATAACAAATTGTAGTAACTTAAGTATCCATGAATAGGGGAATATTAAATAAAGTATGGCATATTTATACTAGGAGAAAGTGTAGTGACTGTGGCAGACTGGAGTGAGACCCTCCCATTGGCCTTGAGGAAGCAATCAGCCATGTGTGAACTGCCTATGGAGGGGTCAGGTACAAGGACGTGAGGGGTGGCTATCCTTACTCATAGCCAGCAAGGAAAGGGGGATTTGTCCTGTAATCACAAGGAACTGAATCTTGCCAACAACTTGAGTTTGAAAAAAGAACCCAAATCTGAGCTGAGATCACAGACCCAGCTAACACTGTAATTTCAGACTCAAGAGACTCAGGAGACCTTGAGCAGAGGACCCGGTTAGCACATGCCTGGCCTCCTGCCCTCTGGAAACTGTGAGGTAATAAATGCATGTTGCTCTAAGCCACTACATTTGTGGTAATGTCTTATGCAGCAATAGAAAGCTAATACACGTGCATTTTTTCAATTATTGATATTATTTGGTTAAATGTTTAGAGAATTTCTCTAAAAATATTGGCAGAGTTGTTGGCAAGATAGAGTAGGATAGACAGATTCTAGTGTTAAGAGGAATGGATTTCTGAGTGAGAACAAATTTTATAAATGGTCAGCTCATTATCAAATATTTTATTTAATATTTTAATTCTATTATGATTTTTGCTGCCCTAAGCAATCCTGTAACTATAAAACAAGGGATACTTGGAAAACAAGGACTCTTTTCCCACATGGAAGACAGAATCCCTAGCCTCAAAAAATTTTAATTTATACCTTCAACAATGGAAAAATAGTATGTTTAAAATTATCTCTCTTCCTACTTCTTCTTATTTCCCCTCACTTTCACAGGTCTTGATCCTAAGGTAACCCTTTAATAAACATCCTATATAACAAGCTCTGTTTCAGAGTCCTCAGAGTCAGCTTTCCAGGAAACCCAATCTACAAACCCAAATTTCTACAATAAAGTCATCTGCAATTTATTTCAGAAGATCTGAAACACACACAGAGAATAAAAATATGAAAAATATTAAAAATTGTTGTATATTGGTAAACATATAGGTTTTATACTATTTTTTCAAATTTTCTATATTTTTCAATTTTTTCAAAATAAAAAGAGGACAAAAGTAGACAAAGAAAAAGACATTCCTATCAAGGAAGCCAAAAAAAAAAAATACTGACTTCTCAACATAAATGATGGCAGTCAGAAGACAATGGAACTTTATGTAAAAAAACATGAAAGGAAAATAACTGTCAATTTATAATTGAATCTTCAATAAACTTTTAAATGAAGGCAAAATTAAGACATTTTGTACAAATACTGAAAGAATTTGTCAGCAACAGACTGATAATAAAGGGAATAATATAGAAACTTACTCAAGTGGAAGGAAAGTGATCCCATATTGCAACACGGAGATTAAGGAAGTAGTGAAGAGCAAAGGTAAATATGTTAATAAATATATTTATAAGTCTTAGTTTCACAAAGCAATAATTTAACACACTTAAAATCTCTTACCTGTTCATTTTCTTTTTTTCTCTTTTTATATCTTTTTTTAGATTGTTTGTGTTATTACATTTTCTTTTTCTATTGTCTTATTAGTCATATATTCTTACTTGATTCTCCTGGAAAATACAATAATCATTTTTAATGTATTTAAATACAATATAAATGAGTACTTTGGCTACTTCCCAAGAAATTCAAGGAAGTAAATAACTCTATTTACCTTCCTCCTGACTTTTTACTTTCATGCTAGTGTGGTCAGATACATATTCTGTTAGAGCTTTAAGGCTGGTGCAAAAGCAGCTGCGGTTTTGGACTGTGAATTTTAAATCATTATAACTAGGCTCAAGCAGATCTTTATTAATCAAAATAGGAACCATTACAATCAACATATTATTGCCAACAAGAAATAAGTTTGTTTATTCCTGTAGCATAAAAATCCATGCTTCGGGATTCCACAAACTCCTGGAAAGCATTTTCTGCATCCTGCTGGCTGTGGAAGTGTTTTCCCTGCAAAAAGTTGTTGAGATGCTTGAAGAAGTGGTAGTTGGTTGGCAAGAGGTCACGTGAATATGGTGGATGAGGCAAAACTTCATAGCCCAATTCATTCAACTTTTGAAGTGCTGGTTGTGTGACATGCAGTCGGGCGTGGTAGGGAGAAGAATTGGGCCCTTTCTGTTGACCAATGCCAGCTGCAGGCGTTGCAGTTTTCGGTGCATCTCATTGATTTGCTGAGCATATTTGTCAGATGTAATGGTTTCGCTGGAATTCAGAAAGCTGTAGTGGATCAACCCGGCAGCAGACCACCAAACAGTGACCATGGCCTTTTTTTGGCACAAGTTTGGCTGTGGGAAGTGCTTTGGAGCTTCTTAGTCCAACCACTGAGCTGGTTGTCACCAGTTGTTGTATAAAATCCACTTTTCCTCGCACGTCACAATCCGATTGAGAAATGGTGTGTTGTTGTATACAAGAGGAGAAAATGACACTTCAAAACGATGATTTTTGTGATTTTTGGTCAGCCCATGAGGCACTCACTTATCGAACTTTTTCACCTTTCCAATTTGCTTCAAATGCCGAGCAGCTATAGAATGGTCCATCTTGAGTTCTTGGCAACTTCTCCTGTAGCTGTAAGAGGATCAGCTTCTATGATTGCTCTCAATTGATTGTTTCCCATGCCTGTCCACTGTGCTCCTCATTGTCAAGGCTCTTGTCTCCTTTGCAAAACTTCTTGAGCCACCACTGCACTGTGTGTCCATTAGCAGTTCCTGGGCCAAATGAGTTGTTGATGTTGTGAATTTTCTCCATTGCTTCACAACCCATTTTGAACTCGAATAAGAATATCACTCAAATTTGCTTTTTGTCTAACATCATTTCCATAATCTAAAATAAATATAAATTTTTTTTTCTTGCTCTGTTGCCTAGGCTAGAGTGCCATGGCATCAGCCTAGCTCACAGCAACCTCAAACTCCTGGGCTCAAGCAATCCTCCTGCCTCAGCCTCCCAAGTAGCCGGGACTACAGGGACATACCACCACATCCGGCTAATTTTTTCTATTTTTAGTAGAGATGGGGTCTCGCTCTTGCTCAGGCTGGTCTTGAACTCCTGACCTCAAGCAATCTTCCTGCCTTGGCCTCCCAGAGTGCTAGGATTACAGGTATGAGCCACCACACCTGGCCATATAAAACAGCAAATAACAAGTCATTAGCAAGAAAACATAAATTGAGAAATGTGCATTCAAATGATGTATAACATAACCACATTTACTTAAGAATATTCCAGTAGCAAACAGCAAATTTCAACAATGCTAAAACCACAATTACTTTTGCACCAACCTAAATATATGCCCATTCTCTATTGGATTGCTTCTTTTCATTATTGATTTGTAGAATTTTTATTTTTAAAATTCTGGATATTAGTCCTTTATCAAATATTTTTTACCAATGTATGTTTTCCTTTTTTAAAAAATGGCCTTATTGAGGTATAATTGACATGTAATAAATTGCACATATTTAATGTATACAATTGGATGAGTTCTGACATATCTAAACACCCATGAAACAATCACCACAATCAAGGTACTGAACACGTGCATTATCCCTGAGTTTCCTCATATCCCTGTCTAATCCTTCCCACTCCTATCTTGCCTTCCCCACTGCCATTTGCAGGCACCCACTGATGTGCTTTCTGTCACTGTGCATCTTCTAGAATTTTATATGAAAGGAATCATACAATACATACTCGTTTTTGCCTAGCTTTTTTACTCAGCATGATTATTTTGAGATCTGTTCGTGCTGTTGCCTCATTCCTTTTTATTGCATTGCAGAGTAGGAACCCGTTGTAGGGACATACTAAAGTTTGTTTATCCATTAACACATTGATAAACATTTGGGTTGCTAACACTTGGCATTAGTAGTCTTTTAAATTTTAGCCATCCTAGTGGGTGTAAAATGATGTCTCATTGTAGATATGACTGATTTATTGAGCCTTTTTGTATGCTTACTAGCCAAAATGTCAGCTTGCATCTTTGCCCATTTTTAACCGGGTTGTTGGTCTTCTTATTATGGAACCATAAGAGTTCTTTGTATATTCTTGATATAAGCCCTTTGTCATATAAATACATAGGCTATAGTCTTTCCTCTTCTGTGACTTGTCTTTCAAAGAAAATACTTTTTCCTTTTTTTTCTGTACATCTTCGCAGCAGCAAATCATGCTCTGAGTATTACTTGAGTAAATCCCAGAATCTGAGCTCAATTGTTTATGCTATTATTTGAACAAGAATAATTATTCTCCTGTGTTTCCACCAGTGAAGTATTGACACAACATCTCCCTGATGTCAAATAAAATACTGTCTAGAACTGCACAAAGGGCCCTTAGTTCACTGTCACGAAGTTGTTGACTTTATAATACAAGCCTCTCAAAAGTAGCGAGGTTGTTATGTTGAAAATCTGCGATTGATTTAAAGTTTAGAAGTTATCAGCTCTAAATAATAAACTGAGCTCATCCTCCAAAAAACAGTTTCAGAGACTACAAAAAAGCAAAGACACTCTTAACTTGTTATGCTTAATTTGAGGCTGCTACTTATGCTTTTAGCTAAATTAGGCCTATGTGAAAGGAATTCACTTCATTACCAGGGCCCTGCAAATTTTCATCTGCAATATCACTGGTTTCATACCTGATCCACATAATTGTCCTTCAGTGTCCAAAAAGTAGCTCCAAAAGTCAAGTGAAAGTACTTTCTCTCTGGCATCAATTGCAATCATACACCTGCAGGAAGGGAATCGGAAAAGAGCAAGGCTAGAGAGAAGAATGTTGTCCTCCAGGGACCGAGTTCTCTAAGGCAAAACAAGGTGACACTGGGGGTGATTGTCAAAAACTTTCCCAGCAAAAAATCCACTTTAATGGGAGCTACAAATCCATTTTTATGTAATAATGTTGGTCAGGATAATAATTGGAAGTGTGGCTTCCTCCCCTCCAGTCTTCCTTAGCTGGCATTCACTGCTCACGGGATAGGCATCTAAAAGCAAAAATGCAAATAGTGACTAAAGAATTGATCTCTTGGCTTCCAAGCTTCAAAAATCAAGGACTAGGCCTAAAGAAGAAAATGAGTTTTTCCCTCCTCACTTTCACCTCCTCTCCTTCCCTGCACTAGGTAATCCTTTGAGCTGTTACTCTTGATTAAAGGAGAATAAAGATCCACGATGACTAAATGCAGGGTGTGATTTAGGATTGGATCCTAGATTAGAAATGAAAAAAAAATCTAAGAAGAACATTGCTGAGACCACTGCAAGTTCTTAGAAACATATGTATGCTAGTAATAGCATTGTGTCAATATTTATTTCCCATATCCCCTATTTGATAAGGTAGAAGAATGCCTTATTCCTAGGAGATAAATGGTGAAGTATTTCAGGGTGAAATGTCACAATGTAGGTAACTAACTCCATTGATACAGGGGAAAAAAGTGTGTGTGTGTGTGTGTGTGTGTGTGCATGGAAAAAGAGAAATAAAACAAATGAGGCAAACAGTTAACTTGGTAGCCATTGATGTATCTAGATGAGAGGTATACAAATGTTCATTACATTAGTATTACAACTTCTCTGAAGTTGAAGTTTTCAAAATGGAACACTCTTTTTGAGATGGTAGAAAAGAAATAGTATCAAAAAGGAAAGAAAAATAGAGAGATGCTGGTCAGGGACTCTCAGCAAAGGGGCTGGTGTTTTTTGCAAAAGGAAAAGTGACAAAACGGCCAGATACGCTGGGGAATGTGATAGTAGAGGGGACCTGTACCCCACTTCCCACCTGGATTTGTGGGAGGCAGCGACCTTGTATGAAGGAATAAGGGAAGGAGAGCAGCAAGGAATGTTGAAGGCCAAGAGGGCTCACAGCAGCCACCCCTATCCAGCCACCCAGAGCAGGGCAGCAGGGCTTGTATCATCTCCCACACTGCAGAGGAATCTGTGAACTGCTAGCAGTGGGCTCGTCTCCCTGATGCCACGATGCCACCTACCACTCCAGGAAGAAGGATGGGGAGAAAGAAACAGTCAACCTGCTGAGTTTAAACCTGGAAAGACTGACTTCACCCACAAGTAACTGATTTCATGTTTCATTCCACTCTATGGAATGGGGGCTTGATAGTGACATGAGTTCAGTGCTTAAGAAAAAAAATGGAGTGTTACATTCCTTGTACTCCTGTGTTTCAGTGGCATGAATCTGTATCCACAACAGTATTTTCTCTCTAACAAACAGATATTGCTTGGATGGTAGTACTTTATTCTTTACCTTGGACATTGGTAATTTAATCTGTATTCTGTTCCCAAGGATTCCTTGTGCTCAGTATTAATGGGCTGGGGCAAGAAGAGAGGAGAAGGTGACTTCACATTGATGAGTATCAAATATGAGGACTCGGCTTTTTGTTTTCCAGCAGTCAAATTCCTCTTCTGGGAAGTGCTTCTCTGTTGAAATGACAAACCCTTTTAAAGTGACCAATACCTTTAAAAAGTAGTACGTGGAAAGGCTTTCTAAAATCAAAATTCAATTTTGGTGATTACACAGTTGTTTCTTTAAGCTCAGACAAGGCACCTTAGACACTCATAGAGTTTTGGAAGAATTTATAGTTATAATTATCAGCTTAAATTGTGTTTTAAACGTCAGCCCTCTAAAAACAACCCAGAAATATTCCTTGTAGTTTTGTCATTAAGCTGGATTTTTACTTGGCAGCACTCAAGGTGGGGATTTTTGCAACATTAAGATAACAATCTCTTCTCTGTAGATTTTTAGTACCCCAGGGATTCAAAGATCAAGTTGCTTAGAGACTCCATGGAATTTGCAGAAAAAGCAAACTCTAATCTTGACATCTGTAATTAACGTTTTTATCTTACTCTGAAAGTTTAGTTTGCTGGCAGCTTAGCTACTCTTTGGAGCTGAATAAGGATCTTGCTACACCACATCCCACACGACTTTCCATCCTGAGGGTGGGGTGGGGAGATTTGGGTCTCTCTATGGGCGCAGTGTCAAGCTGTTGCTCGTGTTATGCAATAGTTGCATATGCCTAGGTTTCCTTTCACTCAACCTCCCTGCAGGTTTGCAAAGCTAGGCTAACACTTGCCTGGTTTCTGAAGTTTTTTATATTGAGGTCGAAGAACAATGCCTATGCATGCATAGAAGGTTGTGAAAATATCTGTGGAATATGTTATTCAGTGAAATGTGAAAAATACCTGTATAATTCCGGTACAATTAAAGAATATATCTTTTCCTCAGTAACTCAGATCATTGGCCACTCAGGCAAAAGCAAGTGAAAGAAACCTAAACTATATGTGTACACACACACACAGACACACACATACACAAATATGAATTTTATTGTGGCTAAGGCATGGGCCAGTTCTAATTGCTCCAACATCTTTTTCATAACTTTTCGGACTGAGGTGCACTAGTGGTTGGCTAACATACCAATCGATACCCAAATAAGAAGAGAGAATCCATCGTCCCTCTCACTGTTAAAAGACAATTTATTGACTTGACTAAGTAGCCAAAGTTGTTAGAGAGAGTGTGATGGTCATCTTTCATGCATTCAACAACTATGTGTGGAACTCCTAGTCCGGGGCCTGCCATCCTCACTGAGGACACCCCAGTGAACAAGACAGCCTGTGTCCCGCTGCCTCCACATACTAGCGAGGGGAGAGGGAAAACGAACGAGGCATAAAATTGATAAAATAATGGTCAGATGGTGATGAAAGAAGAAACTAAAAGGGAGTGACGTCACCGTGTGACTGTGGGGCAGCGTCACATTGAGGGGTCAGGGAATGTCCCAGTGGAGGTGACTTGTGAGCCGACACCTGGATCACAAGAGTTCAGGATATAGCTCTGTGCTCTAATTTTTCAGGTTGTTTTACGACGTGGCCATGAGAAGCAGATCTCCTTCATATACATTTAAATGAAGTGATTAGGATACACATCTTGTGGATGGGGTTCTGTATTATACTCTCAGCTTCCACCTACTGCCTTTTTAAGCTTCATTCTAAAATGATGATACTGCAGGAATCCATTCTGGAAATGCAAGTGGCAAACTAAACCCATTAACTAAAGTGACATAGACCCAAAAAGACGTCCTAGCAGGGGCTGAGCTGGCCTTTTAGACAAAATTAGTGAGGTCATTGCTGTGCCGCATCTGTCATAGGCTTGCACATCTCAGCCTTTATCAGTGACCAAAATTATCCAACAAAACAACTCCTTAAGTGCTTATGATGAAGAACAGCTACCCACACACCCAGGCAGACATTCTTACATTCATATCTCCTGTGAATCCATCAGCCAGCAGTTCCCATGCTCAGGCTAAGCAGCAGACGTATTTCTTGTCAGGCAGTTTATCTATTGAGACGCTGTAGGATGTTCTTTATCTATCATCTTGTGCTTCACGTACCATAACTCTTCTGGCTTATGACTTGTAGACAACAGAAATAGCCACTTGAAGGTGTCTCATGCAAAGTTCTGCTGTTGATAAAAGATAATAACCACTAGTCATATAATGCTGTGCTAATCATTAGTTCTCCCTGAATATTAATTTTTGTGTTTAAAAAGAAGAAATTTAACATGATGAACTCTAAGTTCTAATTCTAGGGTCTTAGGATTCCATGAAAATGATCCCAACAATATTTCTTTGCAAGGTAAGATATAAAACATTTGTTTAAATGCCAGAAAGAATAATATCTGAGCATTGTGAGCACTGCATCCACTGGGAATATACTTGGCTGTAACTAATGAAAAAGTTAACAGTGGCTTAAACAAATAAGGTTTTATTTTCCCACGTAATAAGATGCCTGGAAGAATGCTGTAGCTGGCGTTGGTTCAGCAGCATCACAATGTGAGGGTCAGCTTATCTCTCCATCTCTCCCTCATCTTGCAGCCTCAAGTTTACAAACTGGCTGCTGTAACTACAAAAATCATGTCCTCATAACTGGCCGAAGAGCTGGGAGATTAGTGGAGACGGGAACAGTGCCAGCCAGGTTTGACCTTTCTATCTAGAAAACAAGGTATTTTATAGAAGCTCCTGCAGCAGCCAACTCCTTTGGTCTTACGTGCCAGGTGGTCAACTGTAGGTCCAGGGTGG
Organism: Varecia variegata; assembly: GCA_028533085.1. Lineage (NCBI taxonomy): Eukaryota > Metazoa > Chordata > Mammalia > Primates > Lemuridae > Varecia > Varecia variegata. The sequence continues at coordinate 7,012,053 of CM052447.1, read as the reverse complement.
CTGCCATCTTGCCTCTCCAGCCTGACAAATGGAGATCTCAGTTTCTTCAGTGGTTCTTGGGTCAGTCAAGCAACCATGTCTATTACGATCATTTCAGTATTATATCTTCATATCCCTACACATCTCCTAAATTACAATTCCCAGGGTAGTTACCTAATATTTCACTAAAATATAAACATACAACCAACATTAAACTATTGAATAATTGAAATCTGTGAAGGCATTGGCTTGTAGAAAATGTTAGCAGGGAAGAGCGATACCAATTGAGTCAAACAAGAATGCCTCAACATTTGCCAAAACAAATTAAGGCTAACGCTTGGCTGATTTTTTAAAAATGTATTTTCTACTTGTAAAAAAAATACAGACTTATTGAACAAGAATTTTAGATTATAGGGATTTATAAAGAAGAAAGTGGAAGTCATCTAAAAGTAACCCCAGATATGTTTGGTATATACCGTTTCCAACATCAATATTTTTCTAATCATTCAACATATTTTCTTCCTTCTTCCACTTCATTCTTTCTGTAACTATGCTACATTCTCCTGAAATCTGCATTCTTCTCCTAAATATATCCTCGCCCTCTTTCAATATGGTCGTTGTGTTACATTCCACCATGAAGTATCAGTGTTAGAAGCACAGGCTTGAGCCAGACTGTTTAGACGTCATCCCCAACACAACCACTTACCAGCTGTATAACCTTGGGCAAGTTACTCTACCTGTTTGTGGTTCAATTCCTTCATCTTTAAAATGGTATAATAATACTATGTAGGCAGAGGATTGTAGTGAAAATGAAACGAGTTAATCCCTGTAATGCACTCAGTACAGTGTCAGGCAAATAAATATTAATAGTAGTGCTCAATAAATATCAGCTATTTTGTATTGTATGAAAATATGTCAACTAATTTTATTAATCCTGAATTGGTAGATATTAAAATTATTTAAAAATATGTGATCTTATAAATAGCCTATCCAGTAATATCCTTGAAAATACATCTTTGTCCAATAATTTCTTAAGGATACATTCCCTCAAATTTCTGGACCAAAGGATACCCACACTTTAAATTCTGACATTTATTTCCAAGCTGCTTTTCAGAAGACTTGTTCCGGGCCATGTACAGAGTACCTGTTTTGTGCAGAACAATGCCTGTTTTTCCACACTTTTTCCAATGCTAGATATTAATTTTTGAAAAGCCAGTTGGTGAAAAATCTCATTAGTCTTTTAATTTGCATTTCTTTGATTAGTAAAAAGGTTTAAGAATTTTTTAATATTTTAACCATTCATATTTTTAATGAATTATTTGATTGTATCCTTTGAAGCTTAACTGATTGTTTGCTGTGTTAGTTGACCTATATGTCCTTTAAATTAAACATTCCAATGGCAAAAATGAGTCTGATAATTTCCCAAACATTTCTTTTTGCATTTTTAGTGACTGCTACCAAATTTTTCTCAGTTTGAAAGAAATATCTAATCAAGAGGAATTTTCAGCCTTTATGAGATGTACATCTGGGAAAAAAAAAACCTATAAAAAGGTACATAGTAGAAAAGTAGGGAAAAAACATGAAGAGGATTATTTTAAATAAGAATGAGTTACTGAGTTAACTATTTGATTATTTTTTTTATTTTGATTATATTTGATTTTTCTTATTGTCATTTTGATGTCTTGAATTGCCAGAAACAAAGAATGAGACTCTTGTTTGCTAAGTATTCCCAGTGTACATCTTTGCAGGGAATGTAAGTCACATAACACAGCTTTTTCAAAACTCTTTCCTGATACCACTTGCCTCAGCACCACTTGAAGAGCTTAAATATCTGATTTAGGCGTTCAATCTTACACTAAGGGTAAGTGTCTCTAAAGATACAGACTGGAAAGCTGCAACTCTTAAAGGTCTTTCCCAGGGGATTCTTACACATGCCAATGTTGGAAGAACTTTGGAAAATACCAGTTTAGTAACATTAGTTCATTCAATTGTTTATCCATTTGTTTAAAGAAAAAATGAAAAGAATTACTGAGCACCTACAAAGCGCCAGCCACTGTTCTGGAGACACAACACTGAACTAAACAAAGTCCATGGATGCTGTCATGGAGGAAGTCAAACAACAAACAAACCAATGTGTACTGTTGTGCAAGGTGGTAAGCGCTATTACAAAGAAAAAGTCAAAGTAAGAGGAAAGAGAACAATGTAAGGTGGGTACTTCTTTAGATTTATTAATAATCAGTAAGTTTCATTTGTCTCTTTTGTAAACAATAAAGTTACTTTAATATCAATCTTAGAGGCATTCCAGTTTCTTGGTTCACCTGAGTTTGGGGCTGTCTCTCCACATGTCCTTGTTTCCTTCCATCCCCACCTACTGGAGACTACTGGCCCCATGGAGTATTAGCAAGGGATGAACTCAATGACCAGAGGGCTGGCCATCTCCATCAATAAGATCACGAACAAACAAGTGTGTGGTAAACAGCACAGACAGCAATCAAGCAGTGGTAAAATATGAACCAAGGCAATATTTACAGTCTACCTAAACCTAATAAATTATCAACTAAAATCTTTAAGAAACGCACAGGCCAAGTCACCTGGCATCTACAGCACATGGGACAGCACCAGCAGCGTGGTGAGGTGTGGCTGCTGAGGTTCTGCTGGGGAGCTGCCACTTCCTGAGCTCAGTGCTTGGGCCAAAGGAGAGTCTAGGGGTGGGAGCTGGAGGGATGAGCCGAAAGCTCCAAAAGGCCTTGAAACAAATCTGGTTAAACCAAGCACTGGTCTAGAAGCTTTTAGACTCTAAACCTGAAATCCAGCCAGAAACCCATACCAACAATTCCTCCTCTTTTAGAAGTAGCTGCAATAACAACAGTAATGGAAACACATATCTGGCAAAATGTCATACACAGATTCTTTGGCAGTTAGAGTTGACTATGAAGCCCTGGGGATTCAAGCAAGGGACTGCTCTACTAGGATCAGAGTTTCTTAACTGGTATCCATGCATTGACTGGTCCATGAACCCTTTGATGTAAGCAAACTTTCTCTCTCTCTCTCCCCCCACTCCAATTGACCATTGTGTGTGTGTGTGTGTGTGTGTGTGTGTGTGTAGCAAGGAGACTGTAACTCAATAAAGCTTAGGAACTGCTATCTTGGATCAAGGATCAGCATCCTTTAGACCTTAAGCAGGAATATCTAATTCAGCCACAGAAGGCTCCTAGTTAGGATGGATGACATGAAATCCTATTTCCACACAGACTCTAGCACACTGACACTCTCCCTCACAGTTATAAAATCTCTCAATCCATGTGAGTTCGGCCCTTTGGACAGGATAGTAAAAGCTTTATCTTTGTTATGTATGAAGACCTATGTTAAGCATTTTAAAAACCACATCACTGTGTTAGCTATCTAGCAATGCATAATAAATCACCCACAACATAGTAGTGTTATTTACTCATGATTCTATAAGGTCAGTAACATCAGTAACATGGACTGGGTTCAGCTGGACAATTCTTTTGGCTAAGAATTACAATGCCTGCTTTTAGAATCCCATAATATCCTTTTTGCCACATTCATCAGTCAAGGCGTATCACAAGGCCAGCCCAGACTCAAGGGTGCTGAGAAACAGGGTCCACCTCCTGACAGGAGGGGCTGCAAGACACATTGCAAAGGGGCTGCACACGGAAGAATCACCGTGGCCTTCTTGAAAACAATCTCCCACACCTGCATGCTGAAGAATGTGTGGTTAGAACAATACATTGTCTGTGATTTGCTTGAAAACATCCCAGAGAAATATCAGCGGGAGAATAGTTAAAACAAAAATGGCCCAAAGTGATCACTGTTGCAGCTTGATGGGCACATGGGGATTATCTACATTAGTCTCTCTATAATACTTTTGCGTGTGTTTGTAATTTTTTAAGTAAGAAGACTAAAATTAAATTATCAAAACGCATGCTCTCAGTCTTTAAAAACATTCTCTTCTCCCTTTTTACGTATGTGGACAATAAGATAGGGAGCAGTCATGTGACTGGCCTTTGCTAAGGTCACTCACATTGTAATAGTGGCTAATATTAATAAAACACACAGTGTGCCAGCACCTTTCAACCACATTGTATGTCATATCTCATTTAATCCTCACAACACTATGCGTCAGGTGGTATTATTATCTCCATTCTTCAGATAAAAAATACCAGAAAGCTGCCCAAGGTCACAGAATAAGTGCTGAAAGCATGATTTGGATCCAAGAAATGTGGTTCCAAAGCCCCTACTCTATAAAGAAGTGAAGCTAAGATTAGAATCAAGCTTTTTATGGCCCCAGCAGTAGACTTTCCATTTCACGGTGCCAGGCTGGGACGTTCAGAGCTGGGTCCTTCCTGGGTCACATTCTGTTAGTCCACTGCCTGCCTGAGTTTTCCCTCCCAAATCTGACCATTAATACCCCACAGTCATAAGGAATGCGACTAAATGGCACAACCCATTTCCCATAGGGGGACTCCCTATTTTCTTCTACTACATATAATAATATAATATATCTGTAAATGCTTTAAAAACTGTAAGGTAATATGGAAGGTTCACTCATTCTCACTTAAGTAGCATGTTAAATGAACAAATATTTGAAAAATTAAGTTTAAAGACTTTCCAAAATCTCGTGGTGAAGTTCCCCTTCGGAATTCCCCTTACCAACATCTGCAATGGTTCGTGTGTTCTACTTCAGGGTGAGACACATCACTGCAGGGGGAGAAGCAAGAAGACTCATGAATGAGGGGAATTTAGGCTATCAAAGTTTGTTTCTGGGCATAGCATGAGAAGAACTGAATGGAGCAGCCTGGGGTTTTTCAGTTACTCTTCCTTCTAAGTGGATATACTCTGTACCACTTCTGAGTACTCCCCTGTCTACTGTCAGAGCCTCAGCCATTCCACCCTGAGACTATAGCTCCTCACTCCTGACTCTAGGGAAGTGAGAGAGTGCAATTTACCAAAATACTTAGCAGGGAAACCGGAGGAGGGATTTGCTCCCATGTCATGTGAAGAAGCATCACTTGGCATCGCCTGGGGACTCGTTTGTCCAATTTCATCAGCGGCAGCATCACATCCCAACTGCACTGGGAGGTCTACAAATTCAGATCAGAGGGGTGTGTGTGTGTGTGTGTGTGTGTGTGGTCATGACTTACCTAGAAACATACCATACTTGCAAGGGAACATTCCCTCTAAGAGTTAGCTAGTGATACAAAAACCTTGACAGAATATTGCATTGAGATTCAGAATTGAAATTGTTCTTCTGGGGTCCTAAAATATCCTTTTGTAAGATGGGCTTGTGTCCCTTCCATGACAAAGGGAAAGTAAGTAAAAGAGTGCCTTCCTCACATGGACAGAACATTGGCTTTACTTGTCAGCAGTCGTCTCCCAAGCACCCCAGCTTTGCAGAGAGGACATTAAAGGATTGAAAACATTAATTGATTGATTGACTTGGAGCTATGCAATGTTTTCTGATGCTTCTTTTTCATAAGAAATCAAAATTAAGATGCATGAGAATGCAGAATCAGCTAATTACAAAACAATTATTATATGTGTATGTGTATATATAGTTATGTATATACATGGAGAAAGAATGGGAGGGAAGAGAAAAGAAAGAAGAGAGCCAGGCAAGCTCCTTTCAGACAAGCTCCTTAATCACCCAGGTCTCAAATGTAGGCAATTACAATAACACATAAAATAGTCAAATATTTAATAAAAACACAGTTGGAACTTGACCTCAGATACTCGTAGGTGCATTGTGTGTATCAGGTTTCCCAGAAACAGGAGTCATAAAAACACACTATTTATAAAGAAGTATTTTCTCTCCCCATCCAAGTAAACTCTTCCCCTGGTAACCATGCAGCTGTTGCCTTTGGGGTAGGGGTCGGGTACGGGTGCAAACTTTGCTGCCTTTAAATTTCCTAAAACTAGACAAAAGTAAATCAAAATCGGAATTCTCCCTGGCATTCCGAATTTCAGAGAAAATAGAAGTCCATACCCGAACAATGGGCTGAGTCGATTAGCCAGATACTGTGAAGGGATCGTGCCTGAGAGTTGGAACTGCTGGGTTTTTAATTTTAAAGCTGGGGCTACTCCGTCTGGAATGCGCTCGAGGTCACAGCGCTCAGCACATGCCCCCTTGAAATCACGGCCACCAGACATTTTTCTTTCACTGTGGGAATGTGTCAACTCCTTTCTCTTTCGTGTGTGCATATTTGAGTCACAGGAAATGGTCTTTACATCCTACTCATAGGAATGAATGAGGTGTGAGAACATTTTAATTTCACACAAATGCTTCATGTCTTTATCAGGCTGGGTTTGCCTTTTATATAGCTGCTTAAATAGCCTAACAATTATAAAGTGATGTAGATTCATTACCGAAAACTTAGACACACAGATAATGAATGGAAAGAAGTAAGGGAAGCCATTTAAAATCACGCAAAGACAGCTACTGTTAGTATATCCAGTTTGGAACCTTTTCTTAAAATATGAATTATAAATTTTTCATTATTAGGTGTCATCTGTATATTTTCAAGAAAAGTGCCTATGAAGTGATTGATTTATAATTTCACCACAAATAATTCTGATACTTATAAATATAGAGCTATGACAATGCTATAATTTTATTGTAAATAATGCTTATTGTAATAAATAAACACCACTGAAAACTGAGAAACAAACCTGAAATTGTATCTATAGAACTGGAGGCAGTTAGGGGAATGGATATAACATTAGCCTTGGTTAAATTCAAAAGAGGTTTGGGTCTCAGCTCTGACTCTAATTCTTAGTGTAATCAAGAAGAAATCATTTTACCTCTATTAAGTTCAGTTTTGTCTATGAAATGAAGGGGACAGATTTTACTTATAAAGGGCCCTTCTAGCATTACAGTTGTCTGATACCAGGTTGAGCAGAGTCAACAGTTGAGCACATCTTTGCTAGATTTTACTTGTACATGCAACCGCTTCTGAATATTCAAATTACTAATTCCACTTTTCATTTATAGATGAGCTCATCCCAATGATCACTCTAATTCCCCATCAATGAAATCATAGCCAAAAAAGAAAACCAACTTAAGAGTTATTCTCTTGGTCATAAATTTGCTCATGCTCTAAGCAGACTAAATTGAAATGTGACAGAAATGACTTTTAGAGCTACAATATAGTCAAGTTCTTTCCTCAAGCAGAGTATCAGATAATCTATAACAATATCAAGAACTCCATTTGTATAAAAGAGAAGAGTTATAGAATCAGCTTGGAAGACATTGGAGTGATAATATAATCTAATCTTGCCTCATGGCGTGGATGGCAAATTCAAACGCATACAGGCACCATGCACGCAGGTGATATAAATGTCTCTTTATATCTGACCCGTGTCATTGAATGAACAAACCCAGTGATAACATGACAGAGGCTGTGTGAACTGGAAAAAGCATACTCAGCACAAAACACAAAGATCCAGTGGCCTGTTGGTAAGAGGAATGTAGGTATAAGATAGCCAAATCTTCTGATTTTTCAAAAAAAGCTGGTAATCCAGATTGTGTGTTTGTGTTTGTGCGTGTGTGTGAATTCCCAAGTTTCTAATTTTGGCCCAAACATTTTTTTCCCCTGCACTGTGTGTGAGCCAAACAGCACAGGGGTGGCCCAGCAATTTGCAAACCTCCAATTTATATAGAAAAAACCGACTTCCACCATTTTCTGGAACTGCATGGTGATGCCACTGAAACATTCAGGTAAAAAGCGGAAGACCAAGCCAATAATCTGGGGGAGGGAGGCCTAAACCCACATTGCAATAAAACAACCTCAACATTTAGACCCACGGAGATACATTTTGAAACTATTTTCTCCAAATAGCTTCATGTTTGTTTGTTCACTCATACATAAAGTAGCTGATGATGATTGGATTGTTTTATTCCTAGGAGAATAAACATGCAGCTCTTTGCTTTTCAGAATAGGCATCCTTAAAAAAATAAATTAACCCCTTTTAAATGAGCTTGGTAAAAAGCCTTATAATCAATATATGCAATTTCCTTGATTCAGGTTGAGGAATAAAATTATCCCAAAGCCTCTGACCATCCCCGCCACCCACTGCCAGCCACAGTGAGAAAGGAGGAACATCACTAAAAAAGATATTCCGCTGCTTTACCGATGCATCGAACATTAGAATGCTTGCCCCTCCCTCTTGTTCCTGTAAAAACATCTGTGCAAAGTGAGCCCAGCTGGCTTGCAAATATATTCCATGATGAAGGCCAGCTTTCAACCCCTTCCTAGCACCCCTTGGTCGCCTTTCTGCCAGTGTGCCTTTCCCTATTAAACATCTAATGCTTAGTGAAAAAAATCAATGTTAACAGGTTAAAAGTTAATGTGCTTCACCTGTTTCACCTCCTTCCATTAGTAAACTTGGACCAGCGAAGGGGGATTTGACATATTACCTGTTTGCCTATCTCCTCCACGGAGGAAATGATGAGGAGTGCTCGGGAGTTGTTCATCAAAATGTCAGGCTCCAATTTGGTAAAATCATTACAACACCTGCTTTCTGGGAATTACCGTGAAATCTCACTCCTTTTCCCTTTGTAGACAGCCTGCTGTTGGCCAAGAAATACACCCACCCACGACTTTTATTTACAGTTTGAGGCCTATTTTGGGATAATGGGAAGGAAGGAAATTTCAGAAATCACCTAGTGGGGAACAGTCCTTAGAGGTTGAGGCAGAAAGGCATCCAGGCTGCTTGGGAAGTCTCCTGTGATTAGGGGGTTCTTAAAACATTGTCAGGGACTTCCAAAGTTTCCATTAGTTCAGACTCACTAAGCTATGAGAACAGTTCCACCTGGAAACTATCTCAATTTCAGCCAAGCCAGCGAGCATCTGATATGCAGATAGATTAAGACGAAATAATAATGTGCAAAGAAGGGAGGAGGAGTAGTCTGAGGCACTTGAAACCATTGAAGAGGTTTAAAACAGCAAAATGGTGATCTTAGAGAGCACAGAGCTCGGGTTTCTGGAACCAAAGCCTATACCCAACATTCAGGTCTTCACCTCTTTCTACATCCCATTTTCTTGCACAGAAACACCCCTCCTCTCCTGTATTTCTCCCCTGCTCCTCACATAATGATGCCCTCAGCAAAAGGATAATGTGGGTCTTCTTGGCTCACTGGGGGATTTTGAGCAGTTTTTAATTCCCAAACTGCTGATGGTTTTTTTCCTACCACGTTGCAGCAAGAAGGTAAGCACTAAAAGATAGGCCACAAACCCTGAAGATTCAAGTGATGGCTCTCTTCCGACCCAGATTTAGCTGCTGACTTTCCCAAGGCTAAGCCATGATCTCACACCAATTACTGTTGCCAGCTGTAGCAAATGAAATTACAGGGTGCCAGTTAAATGTGAATTTCAAGCAACAGTAAATAATTTTTATTGTCCATCCCAAACATTACATGGGCATACTTGCACTAAAAAATATTTATTTAGCTGAAATCAAATTTAACTGGATATCCTGTATTTTATCGGGCAACCCCGCTACCAACGGATTCAGGAAAATGGTTGGGCTTTATAGCCTAGTGAACTGAAGAAGAAAATTCGTTCAACAAAGCTAGTGAATAGGAATTTTAAAAATATATAAACCTCTTACCTGCCAGAAAAATGCTAAAAAATGTTAAAGGATCCACCTTATCCTACCTCATCCTACCTCTTTAAATGAACAGCTAATCTAGGGATTCTCCCCCAAGGATGCTCATTAGAGTCCTGCAGGAAACAGCTAAACATTTCTGATGCCGACACCCTGCCCTAAACCTAATGAATCAGAGTAATATTTTTTAAAGATGCTCCATAATTCTAATGAGCAGTCAGGTTAAGAAGCATTGAGCTAAAGAGGCAATGAAGAAAAGCTGAGGTGTGGTAGCCAATGTGTAATTGTTTGAATTCAAGGTTCCTAGACCTTAATGCACATTGGATTCACCCAGGGATTTTTAAAAAATTACTGAAGCCTGGCACCCCAAGACAATCTGATTTAATTAGTGCTGGGTATAGCCTGGGCATCAGGATTTGTAAAAGTTCCTCAGATATTTCTAATGTAGAAAAAAGTGTGGAAACCACTCTTCAAACCTAATATACCTCTGTTTCTTAGGATGAGAACAGCACTAATTACTTTTGTGGGAGTAGGAATGAAATCTGACCTTCCGACCATATTTAAAATTCAATTAGATGTTACTTTTTAAACCTATTTTTCCATGTTTCCTTGAAGATTAAAAGCTTATGAATGAGATGTTGTTTTCAGGAACTTAACTCTGGCCCTGTTTATAGGATGGTTATTAATCCTTTTGCCAGTTTTATAGATAGGAGAATGACAGTCACCCAAGAACCTTCCATTAACTCCTTGCTTTAATCATATACAATAATAATGATTGCACACCCACATAACTCAGGAGCCATATTTTGTTTGTAGGGAGAGATTGCTCAGTGCACAAACTGATAGACTGAGATAAGGGGAAGAGAGTGATGCCAACCTCCAGACGAATCCACAAGAAGGAAAAAAAAAAAAATCTGGGCCTTGATAATTCACATGTAGTCACAAGGGACACTGACCTTTCTTACAAATTGCTAAAGGCACACTGGTCCCTGGAACTGTTAGTCCTTCGACATTTAAAAGCTTACTCATCCCCAGGAGATTATTCAGCCCTGATCTGACGCAGAATGCAAGAGCATTGCTTTAGCGCCAAAAGCCGATAGATCTAAATTTCCAAAGAAGCATGATTTGTGGGAGGATGTAGGCTTTACCCCAGCTGCTTGAGTAATCTGAGAGCCAAAGGAAGATATGACTGTCAGAGAAGACACCTGATGAGTTCCAGAACTTCAGTTTAGGGAAGTATTTCACAAGACTGAACAATTTATCAGAAGTGGCCAAATACTGCCAGCAGTATGTAGTGTGTCATGGGTGAGTTGATGGGATTCGTTTGCGATGAAGACAGGGTCCCAGCATCCTGCCAGGTAGTGGAGAGGTAAACAGAACCAGTAAAGCAATGACTAATACAAAGAAAGGAGCACATCTGTTATCCTGGCTGCCTCAAGTTTTATCACCCCGGTAAAAAGAAGGGGGGATTTTATTGTCTGTATGGGGTATTTCAAGCCCACAAAACACTTTCTCATTCCTCATATTTTGGGAAAACTTTGGAAACATAAAATTATTTTTTGAAAACATGTAACATTTCTCATGACTGTGCTTTTGGGCCTTGTTGCTTGCTTAGTTAATCATTTCATAAAGTCCTTCATTAAAGGACTTTAAGGATCACTGAAATTATACACCCTTTTTAATATTTTCTAGTTTGGAAATTAATAGAGCAACTTGTGTCAGATTTGTTTTGAAGGAGATACATAAACCTATCCGTGACGTGATAAAATGTTAGGAAAACCTGTGTTTTAAAACTTTAAGTTCATCAAGGGTAGCTCTTCCTTTAAGAGAATGTAATATGTGAAATTCAGTATTTACATAAAAGTGAACGTTGGCTTTAGCTAAGGATTCTTTGCTTTACAGGTCTCTCCAATAGGGTCATTTTATATACCAAGTTCCCTAGCAGATTAAGAATGTTTGAATTGCAGATACTACATCGATAAATAAATTCTCAGTGAAGAAGAATTGGTTCAAGTGGGGGACACCTATATTGTCATAGCTTATGAAGCAATTAAAGTTTCAGAGGGTATCAAATACCTCAAACTACTTATTTGATTTACTGTCTTAGGGACATCTAACTTACGTAAACTGATTAAGAAGTGGTCAGCCTTTTTCACTCAGGATTAAGAACAGCAATTCCTTTACAAGTTTCTTTGATCTCCCCAAGAGATCAAAGAGTGAGTTTATAGATTCCCCTATTTAAATAAATGAATTATATGTAATACTAGTGATTTGAGTATGCATTGTTTTCATTCATTTGTCAAACTTAACTTTAGCACCTAGCATGTCTCAGGCACTGTGACAGTCGCTGAGAGAAACCGAAGTGAGCAAAACAGATACAGCCTTTTCTATCGTCAAAGATCTTACAGTTTAGTGAGGAAGTCAGACATAAATTACACAAATTATTACAACCTATTACAGGTGTTCTGAAGGATAAGAACAAGGTGCTATGAACTGTATGAAGGGGACATTCTCTAGGCTAGGGATTCAGAAAAGGAGTCCCAGTGGGAGTGGCATTTGAGCTAATACAATGTTCTTAGTAATAACAGCTCCCATTTACTGACCTTATGCTAAAAGTGTTAGCTTATTTAAGCTTCATGATGATCTATTGAATTAGGTACTTTGATTATCCCATTTTGTACATGGGGAAACTGAAGCTTAGCAAGGCCAAGTAGCTTGTTAAAGGTAGCCACATCCAGGAAGTAGCAAAGTCTGCAATGGAACCCAGATGCTTACTCCAGAATGTGTCTTATGTATTGCATGCTTAGCCATTATTCACAGGGCCTCTCCAGGGAAAAGGATGAGATGAGTGAAGTAAAGGGAGGAAAAGAGTGTTCCAGATGAGGGATAACTAAGACCCCAAATGACTAAGAGTGTAGGTTATAACAAACTTGTGCATTTGGCTAAACTAACTGAAACTATCAAGTAAACAGCTCCCAACATAGTCTAATTTCTGTAACAGAAAGATGCTCCCTTCATATAAAATATTTGCGAAGACTGTCACCTAGTGGCAGCAGGTGGGAGGTAGCTTTTGGGCTAGTACAGGGGTGGGGAACCCGCAGCCTTAAGGCCACATGTGGCCTTCTAGGTCCTTAGGTGCAGCTTTTTGACTGAATCCAAATTTTACAGAACAAATCCTTTTATTTTTTATTAGTATTTATATTTTTAAATGAATGTATTTATTAATAAAATACCAAAGAATAAAAAAACTTTCAATGAAATAATCCCCCCAGATTGGTCAGCACAATTAGAACAACAGTCAGCCACAAGGGCTAAATCAACAGCTCTACGCTCGTGATTTAGTTCTAACTTCCCCTGCCTGACTGGTGCCAAAGGCTGGTTGGTGAGAGTTTATGGGGGTCAAGTACGCCAGTCTGTTACCACCTTTTGACAGCAGTGCACTGTGTTTCTGTTTGAAGTGGACTCTGTGAATAGTTGCACAGCTCAACAGTATTTTTAATTCCGTCTGCTTAACAGCCCATAATGTCAAAGAAGACCAAGAGAACACTGAAGGAAGAAAACAGATTTTTTAATGAGGATTGGGAATTGCAATATTATCTTGTTTCTGCTAAGGATAAGATGATTTTTTCCTTGCTTTGTGAACTGAAATATCAACATTAAAGAAATTCAGTGCTCATCAGCATTATAACACTCATGAAGACCACAAATATTTTAAATTAGAGGCAGAGGCACAAAAGGTGCTATTGCAGAAATTAAAAGATGAAAAGCAAAAGCAAAGACAATTTTTTTCGAGCAGCAGTAAGACCTGGAAATAATGCCATTGAAGCAACTTATAAAGTGGCTTACATACTTGGGAAAAAAGGGAAGCCATTTAGTGATGTAGAAATTGTGGAAGAATGCATTGTCGAAGTTGTAGGATGCTTAGACCCCTATAACGTTTCAAAGTACAAACAACTGCCTCTTTCAAGGAAAACCATAACTGATCGGCAGCATGAATTAGCCTTCAACTTAACAGAACAACTTCATGCAATACTTCAAAGGAAAATATATATTATTTAATCTCTTTGGATGAACCAACTGAAACTCCTGACTTGGCACACCTTTTATACGGGTCATAACAGAAGATTTTCTTTGCTACAAAGAGTTACTCGCTTTGGGCACTCTTGCAAACAGAACATGGAGATTGGATATCTTCAACAACTTTCAAGATAAATGTGAAATTGGAATTAATTTAGTAAATTTAGTGAGTGCATGTACAGACAATGCATTTTCCATGACAGGAAAACATGAAGGGTTTATTGCACAGATAAAAATAAATATTAACAGATCCAAATGCTCTCATTTCTTTTCATTGTATCTTGCCGTCAGCAAAATCTCTGTGCTAAAGCTACTATTTTAAGTGACACTTTGCAACAAGATATAAGTGTTGTTAACTATATTCATGCAACTGCAACATGGCATCTTCAGTTTCCTAACACGCTAAAGTTGAAAGATGAGGTATTCAGTGTGGATTTGCCATATCATTCTAAAGTGCATTGGCTATGGCAGGGTCAGGTGTTAGTCAAAATTTTATCTCTACAAGAACAGATAGTTATATTTTATGAAGAACAGAATCAGCAATGTGAATTATTGAAAGAAGATTTTTAAAGGAATGCAGCATTTTTGTGTGATACGTCAAATCAAAACAACTTGAATATTTCTTTGCAAGGTTAAACTAAGTCTATATATAATGCATGACAAAAAATCCAAACATTTTCAAAAAAGCTATCTTTTTTCAAAACACTTCTTCTTCAAATGGAAATTTCAGATGAACATTTTCCCCATTAGCAAAGGTCACTGATGAGCAGAATGATATATGCAAATCATTTGAAGAATAACAGCTATTATAGACCTATTAATTGGTGAATACAATGAAAGATTCACTGACTTTGAGAATCATGACATCACACTAAAATTAGTATTTCAGTCTCACCCAGTTGCTATCACCAAGGCACCTAAAGAACTACAGATGAACATTGACTGAGCTCTCAGTAGATGACAATTTAAGTCATTGCTGCTAAGAAAGATCCAATTGAAATATGGAAAAATTCAGTAGAACATCCATGCCTTTGGCAACATGCCCCCAAAAATGCTTTCTTGCTTTTCAACCCCTTATTGCTGCAAATCTACATTCTCCTATCTCCTATCTGCCCTTAAGGTCACAAATGACTGATACCCATCTAGAAGATCAACTGAAACTGTGGACCTCCATGCTACAACCAAATATTCAAATGTTTTCCAACAAAAAGCAGACACAACAAAGTCATTAAAAGGTTAATTAACTTTAAAATTAACAAATAGTTTCCATTTTTTGAAATTATTAAATACACAGTAGTTAGATTTTTATAAAATAATATACATTTTAAAGTATATCTGATTGAAGTTTTTATTCAGTAACAGCTAAATTAATGTAACCTTCCAACATGAAAAGGTTTCCCACTCCTGGACTAGTATTTCTGAACATGTGTATCTAGCTACTTAGTTGGAAATGCGAATTCATCAATTTCTTTGCCTACTGTATACACTTCCAAATTGTTTTTCCTAAAAATAAAATACATTAAACTAATCATCATAACATCAAGGCATCAACCACTTCTTTCAACCAATTTGAAACACACACACACAGAAAAGTAATGTGACAATTTCAAGCCTTCAGAGAGAGAACAAGACCCTACATTTTATCCCATCCCTCTATGACTTGGGCCAACAGAATAGTGAGTGACATAAATCATGACTAATGAATATGTTTTATTCAGCACTAAAGATTTTGTCATTCTACTGGATAAAGAACCCCAATTAGTTGAGGTACTGTCGGAAAATAAAAGGAATATACAATGGGTACTGGAAGATAGGAATTCATAAGTATTAACAGAAAGTACAGTCTTGTGAATGGTTGCAAGATCTAGGGCTCTCATTTTTTTAATATACACATATATCCTTAACAGAGTGGGTATTCTTCTCAGCAAGTAAAATACATAACTGATATAAACATGCAGTCTTAATTCTAACAGGCTTAGTTAGGTGCTTAAGTCACCTAAAGAAGTGAGTTTAAATGTGGTGTGATGGTAACCTGAAGTGAGGCCAAGAAATGAATTATAAGGTGTTTGAATCTTTGTTTTCCTTTACGATCTACTAAACCCTTTCATTTAGGATAAACCTTCCTTTTTAGTTCAACCAAGGCAGTTTTCTCAAAGAAGTCATCCCCAGATTCTATCTCTGGAAATTAGCAACTTTCAGTTTTAGTCTCATAAAATCCTAAATGTAAAATGAGAACTTGACAGCTTAAACTTGACAGGTTAATTAAGATTAGTCTGCTCAAGCTCAGGCACAAGTATTACTGTGTGTATTGGTTAGAACTCTCTATGTTGCAAGCAACAAAAAAAATCAAATTGAAGACATTTGGTTGGAGCAAAAACTGAACAGTTCAGGGATAGTTCTAGCTTCATGACAGGCTTGATACAGGGCTCAAATGACATGACCAGGACTCTTTGTTCCCTCTCTATTTATCAGCTTTGCTTTTGATTCTATTTTCAAGGAGACTTGTCCCTTATGAACCCAATATGGCAGCTGGAAGCTCTGGGTTAAAAAGTTTAAGTACAAAGGCTGGATTAGTCTGCTGGGAAAACTCTTAACAGAATACCACAGCCTAGGTGGCCTAAATAACAGACATATATTTTCTCATAGTTCTGGAGGCTAAAAGATCAAGATCCAGGTTGGTTTCTGGTTTAGACCTCTCTCCTTGGATAGCCACCTTCTTGCTGTGTTCTCACATGGCCTTTCCTTTGTGTGTACGTGGAGCAGGGGTTGGGGAAGGGGAGGAGATCTATCCCTGATGTCTCTTCCTCTTCTTATAAGAATACTAGCCCTATCAACTAGGGCCCCACCTTTAAGACGCCATTTAACCTTAAAGGTCCTATCTCCAAATGTAGTCATATGGGAGTTAGGGCTTCAACATATGAATTTGGGGTGGGAGGAGACACAATTTGGTCCATAACAGAGGGGGTTAACAAAATTCATCTTTTCCAGCAGTCCCAGTGAAAAATCTCATTATATCTCATTGGCTTGGATTCAGTCACATGCCTATCTTTGAACCAATTGCGATAACCAGGGTGATGGGATATCCTAGAGATGAAGGGTAGGATCGGAATCCACATGGCTGAAAACAGAGGGCAAGATAAGCTTCCCAAAGAATAATCAGAATGCTTTTGGTGGGAAAAGGAGAAAGGAATTGACGCTGGGAAGTTAACTAAGAAAG
>CM052447.1:6950501-6994653 GCA_028533085.1 Varecia variegata | reverse complement strand
TTAGGTCATACAAAAGTAAAAGTTTATTTATTTTCCTGAGAAAGAGTGGGCGCGACACACGCACGGAGGAAGGAAATGTCGGGTGGTGAGGAAAGTTGCTTGGTGCTTTTAAAGAGTAGAAATGGTTTTTTTCTCTGCTTCAGGGGACTGATAACAAAAGCGGCTGTGAAGCTGCTGTGTTAGCCTTTTCTGTTTCTCACGTAGCAGCTTGATACAGAAATTAGTTTCTTCTTGATGGCGGGAGGCATCTGGTACTGTCTCTTCTTGAGGAAGCAGGGGAAGTTCTCACTCCTGTCCACTCGGGAACTTTTTCAAGGCTGAAAAAAGAACTCAGAGATAACAAGTTAGGCCACACGTGTTTTATTACAAAGGATAGTTGTGTTGTGAGTTTATTTCCCTTAGTTTCTGTTTGATAGTCTATTTTCCTCTGTTAGATAGGTTATTAGCAAGACCCCCTTTCAGATAGTACACAAAAAGAGTAATATCTCCTTAGTTTTTATAATGACTACCTGTTGAAATGGTAATATTTTGGATGTATTTGATTAAATAAAATGTTTAAAATTAATTTTTCACGTGTTTTTACTTTTTTAAAAATGTAAAATATGGTTTCTAGAAAATTTAAAATCACATAAATGATTAGCGATACATTTCTGTTGGACAGCGCTCACTCCTTCAGCTGGGTGTCAGACTCTGCCCTAATTGCTTTCATCCATTATCTGATTTAATCTTCTCAACAACCCTATTAGGTGGGTGTTATTGTCCCTGTTTTATAGATGATGAAACAAGCTATTAAATAACTTGTCCAAGTTCATGCAGCCAGTGAATAGTGGAGGTGGATAAGAACTCAGGCAGCATGATTCCCAGAGTTTCCCTATCTCTTAAATGCTGTTTTTGAGTGGCAGGATAGAAAAGTGGTTGGAGCACCAGGCTTTGCAGCTAGATTCTGGTTCCCATGTCACTTAGCCACTTACTAGCTGATAACCTTAGACAAGTTACTTAACCTTTTTGTGCCTCAGTCTGCATGTGTATAAAATGGAGGAAATACCTTCTACCTCATTGGGTTGCTGAGAGGATTGGATAAGACTATACAGAGTACCACAATGTCTGGTGCACATTGGCTGTAATTATTCAAGGGAGGCTACTCTAGGTTGAATAAGTTAACTTTTTGTCATCCATTAGATCTCTGCTGAAAAGTCACCTCAGGGAAGTTGTTCTTGCCCTCCTACTTCCCCCCACCCCCCAGATTAGGATAGCTCCCCCTTGTTATAGGCTCAAGTAGCATACATTTCTCTCTCTTGAATTTATCGTACTTGTAACTGTACAGTTTGATGTAATACCGTTCTACTAATAGACTGTAAGATTCAAGAAGACAGGAATATTGCTTTGGATTACCGTCGTATTATATACTCAGCATTAGTACAGTGCCTGACACATAATAGGAATTCTAGGAAATCTTTTAAATGAATGAGAGCTAATTTTTTGGCTTCCCTGGATATGCCTGGCTGGACTATCTTAAGGTTAACCCCGTTTTTTCCGTTGGTAGATAGAGAAGACTATACACACTTAACTCAGGCTCTTCAAGAAAATTAGATAAGATAATGTATTTGAAGCACTTGGCTTGCTAAATCCTCAACAAATACAAGTTATTATTAACAGTGCAACAATTAGCTGACTGGCCCTACCATTTACAGGCTTTGAAAAGGTCTTGCACTTAGAGTGATAACTGCCAGCTTGGGATAACGTAAGATACCCTTTTTTCCTCTCTTAAAACTCTGTATCTCTTTCTTTGGCTTCATTCTCAGAGACCTTGCTTCCCAGTTCACTGTGTTAGAAGCACTGACACAGACTCCCACATGTGATGCCTACTTATCATTTGTACTCATATGTTTTGCTTTCCTTTACTTTAGATGACATACCCATGCTGCTGTCTAAAACCAGGACCTCTACATTAAACCTCATCCTCTTTATTCGGAGACATCACTTTAGCAG
The DNA here is from genome assembly GCA_028533085.1 of Varecia variegata. Classification (NCBI taxonomy): domain Eukaryota; kingdom Metazoa; phylum Chordata; class Mammalia; order Primates; family Lemuridae; genus Varecia; species Varecia variegata. The sequence goes on along the minus strand of CM052447.1, from coordinate 6,992,664 downwards.
TTCTCTAGTGTCTGTCATCAGTTTTTCTTCTCTGGATTTTTCCCATGGCCTACCTAAGAAACAAAACACTTGTTCCTACTTCCTCTCCAGCTACTGCTCCATTTATCTGCTCTCCTTTGCAGCAAAATTATACTTGCTATCGTCTCCTACCATTTGCACCCTACTTGTATATCAAAACTGTTCTTGTGGTCACCATTGATGTCCATGAATTTAAAGCCAATCCCCAATTTTCTGTTCTGACCTTATTTGACTTAGCAGTAGCATTTGGCATGATTGTTCACTCCTACCGCCTTAATATATTTTGTTGACTGGCTTCTAAGACAACACCTAATTCTGATTTACCTCCTACCTCACTGATCACTACTAAATATACTTTGCTGTCTTCTTCCCTACTTAATAACAGGGTTCAATCCTTTTCTCTTTAGTTGTGCTCATCCTCTAGTGATATGAATTCTCAAGGACTTATGCTGATAACTCCCAAATTTATATCTCCAGCCCAGACCCCTCTCTTACTCTTACATGCAACTCCTTACTTGACATCTTTCATGCTCTAAATTTGAATTCCTAGTCTTCTTTCCTGATGGCAATTCCGTTTTACTAGTTGCTCAGGCCAGAAGCTTTGGGGGCATTTTTGAATTTTCTTTTTCACACATCCCACATTCCATTTGTCAGAAAATCATACTGACTTTACCTTCAAATCATATATAGAATCTGGCCATTTCTCACTGCCTCCTATGCTACCACCCTAGTCTGAGCCATTGTCTCACATGGTCTCTCTGCTTCCAACCTTTTTCCCCTCTTAACTATTCAACATAGCAGCCAAAATGATCCTTTTAAATTGTCAGATCCTCTACTCCAGACTTTGGAATGACTTTCCATTTCACCCAGAGTTGAAGCCAAAGTCTTTATAATGGCCTGATTTGCCTATTTTCCCTGTTGCCTGTGACCTAAATTCTATCTTGTTCACTCCTTGGGCTTTCTTCTGCCTTAGGGCTTTCCATAAGGAAGTAAGCCTGGAACATTCTTCCTTTAAATAGTTGCATGGCTAATTGTCTCATTTTCTGCCTCCCAGTTAAACTACCCATCTCTTCATTCAGCTCCCTTATCCTGTTGTGTTCTTTTTTCCATTTCTTCTTTCTTATATAATTATTATGCTATTATATATTGTTGTTTTCTTTGCTTGGAATGTAAGTTTCATGAAGGAGGGACTTTTTGGTCCATTTTGTTCCCTAATGAATCTGGAATGCCCAGAATGGAGCTTAGCATATAAGGCATTCAAGAAATACTTGTTCAGTGCATGACTACATTGACTTGAGACAGGGGGGAACATCATAATAATGACCTGGTGGCTTTAAAGGCAAAGGTGACTTTGAGTCTGGCTTAAGAGGCTGGGGCCAAGTAAGAAAAAATAATGAGTAAGATTGAGTTAAAGTAGAATGTTTCTGTATATAATGTTTAAGTCTTTGCTTGAAAATCTAGAACTAAAACAATATCCTTTAATTGCTCTGACTGTGGTTTCTATTTTGTATGCTTCTTATGAATACCTAGTAAAATATTAGTCTCTTTTCAAGAAAGCAGATTTATTATGCTCAAGAAGTTAACACTGTTGTGAAAAATCACGGACCTGGTATTCCTTGCTTTATCTTATGAACCTTATTCAAAGCTGCCTTTCTATATTTTAAGTAACAGTGATGCTAAATAAGTTTCTTGATTTTTTAAATTCTCTTTGATTACATGGATAGTGGTACAGTTATGAGACCAACCCTACCTTAACATTTAAGGAGGCTTAGCACACAACAGCTAAATAGTTTCCTGATGGTGAATTTTGTAGAAGCAAAATTAAATGTATTCTGCTCTGTTCTTTTTGATTTGGTCTCAAATCAAGTAGTAATATTATCAGAACAATTCTTGCTCTTGAAATAAGAATGCAAATTTGACTACAAGTTAAGAAAAAATGCTGTGTGCATATGGCATTATTATTGAGTGAATATATTTCTTTTATTGATGTCATTGTTTAAGCTTAAGTAGTTTTATTTCCTCTATTTACAGTAGGCTAAAAACGGGAAAAACATGGAGGCAGATATAGTTACAAATCTTCGACGCAAGCTCAAAGAGGCTGAAGAAGAGCGACTAAAAGCTGCACAGTATGGTTTGCAACTCGTGGAGAGCCAAAATGAACTGCAGAATCAACTGGATAAATGTCATAATGAAATGATGACCCTGACTGAGGTAGGACTTTGGACTTCTCTCTCTGCAAGGATGTGCTTAGCTATTGAAGATTTGTCTTGTTTAGCATTATATTTTATTCTCTGAGGATTTTAGATCTAGTTCCTATCCACTCCATCCCCATTAACAATGAATTAAATGAATCCCAATGTGTTCTGAGTTTGAAAAATCAAGTTATGATTGCTCTTTTTACCACATTTACCACCAAATTTTGTTGTCTGCACTCTTCCTAGGTGATCGTACTTCTTTCAGGCCTCTAAAAAACATCCAAATACCCCGTGACACTATACCAAGCTCATAGTTCTTCCCTGAAGTCTAAGTTTGTGTGTTAAACTGCCCACTGATGGACATCTCAAATTAACATATACAGACAGAATAGTTGATTCCCTGTTCACTCACCAAGTATTCTCTTACTATTTTTTTTAACTTATTTAGTGAATATAATAGCATTCATTCAATTGCTTGATCCAAAAATCTAGGAGTTTTTGTCAATATCTTTCCCTAATTTTTTTTATTCGTACATATTAGATGTACATATTTTGGGGGTACATGTGATAATTCATTACATTCATATAATCAAATCAGGATATTTGGGATATCTATCACCTTAAATATTTGTCTTTTCTTTATGCTAGGAACATTTGAATTGTTCTTTTCTAGCTATTTTGAAATATACAATCAATTAATGGTCACCCTACTGATCTATCAAACACTGGTTCTTACTTTTTCTATCTAAGTGTATATTTGTACCCATTAATCAACTTCTCTTCATCTCCCAGTCCTCCCTACCCTTCCCAGGCCCTTATTTCTCACATCTAATTCATCAATAAGTTCTAAGAACTTGCCCTAGGAGGTATCTATCTACACTATTGCCACTCTAGTCTAGACCTCCATCATCTCTCCCTAGAGTGACTACTGAGCCTTCCAACCAGGTCACCTGCTTCCATTGTTGCTGTTCATACCATGTATCTTCACACAGCAGCCAAGTGGTCTTGGAAAAACACACAAAAGATTATGTCACATCCTTGCTAAAAACCACACAACAGCTTTAGATTATATTTACAACAAAATCTGAGCTCCTTACTTGGGTTGGTAGATCCCTATGTGATCTGATCCCTGCCAAACTTCTGATCTCATTTCAAACTGATTTCCCTTATTCTTGGCTGTACTAGTCCCACTTTATGGACACTACACTAGCTGTTGCCTTCTGAGTTGTTCATCCTCCTGCTGCTCATAGATGGAATCCTCAAACTTCAAGTTTCAGTTAAATGTCGCCTCAACAGAGAGGCCAACCCTGACTATGTAATGTAAAGTCACCATGATTGCCACTCTTTTAAATCTCTGCATTACTAATTATCTCCAGATTATAAGCTCCTTGAGAGAGGGCATTTTGTCTGTCTTGTTTACTGCCATATCCCTAATGCCTGGCACACAAATATTTATGGAAAGAATGAATGGACAAATCAGTTTAATTTAGTAAATGCTCAGTAATATATTTAAATTTGGATCTCAACATTGTAAATATAACAGGTAAAAAAAAAATAGAGAACATAAAAATAACTAATAATGACAACCTTTGTTTTTCCATGTAGTATTTTTCTGGACCAAGAATTCAGTACCAAGTCATAAAGGCAAAGTAAAGATTACAAATCTCTCTAATAGTAGAAAATAACACTGTGTTATACTTAATCATTCTGAGTAATAACTTGTCAAATTGCAGTGTTATTTTAACAGTTTGCCGCCTTTGAAACTAGAATGGCTTTATGGGAGAATGGCTTAATGGGAGAATGATTTGAATGTTTTGAGTCTTTTTTCCTCTAATTTAATTGAATTTTAGTTTTAAAAGTTTGTTGAAGGAGTTCAAACATACCTTTTTTTTTAATCTGTAAACTTTAATGTGAGTAATCGAAAGCACTTTTAATTACTCCTTTGTCTCAGCACTGTATTCATTCTGGTAGACATTTTGTGAACATCTCTCAGGTGACTGACTGCATTCTAAAAGTAAGGGCTAATTCAGTATATCTTTTTTCACCTTTTTTTTCTTTTTAACTACTTATTTTGTTCAGAGCTACAAGTAGAGTATCTCGTTATCAAACTAATAATTCTGAGTAGTAAAACTTAAATGCTATTAACTCCTTTTTTTTTTTTTTCTAGCAGAGATTACTTGACGTGTTGACATACCATGGAGCATTCTTTACTTCTTTGATAGGGCATAGAAGCAGTTAGATATCTCAAGTATGGACTTCAACATAGTCTCAAAATACACCTCACAGGTTAAGACTGATTAGCCACAAAGTTATTCCAGGTTTAACATGTGATCGTTACTTGGAAAGCAGCAAATGTGTGAAACAGAAACAAAACAGTTGAAGGTGAAAACTGATTGTATGTAATGGCTTTAAACTATTTTTTCGTAATTGAATTGTAATTGAACCTGTTTTCAGAATTATGAACAAGAAAAATATACTCTTCAGAGAGAAGTAGAACTCAAGAGTCGAATGTTGGAAAGTTTGAGCTGTGAATGTGAAGCTATTAAACAACAACAAAAAATAGACCTGGAGAAATTAGAACAACAACTAAACAGAAGCCATGGACAGGAAGTGAATGAACTAAAAGATAAGGTTTGAATATCTGTGTATTTCAGAACAAAAATATTCCACGTTTATGCAGCCATCTGTAAACTTTAGATGAAAAAGATTTTCTTATAAGTACCAGTTATGCAAAATAGCCAGATCAAGGTCTACATTATCCTAATACTGGGAGTGGGAACACTGAGAAACAGGAGTTTACCTAAGAGACTTGTGTAAATAATATTATACTAATTAAATAGCTATTTAATTTTAGTAACTGGATATTTGTGATGAAGTTTTATTAATAGTTTGTTTAGTGACCAGCATGGCCTCCTTGCGTAGTACAAGTCCCCGTGCAGAAAGACTAGGCCTTTACTGCAGCTAGTGGTATGCTTTGTAATTCTGTAAAACAAGCCAGTAGTTTCTTATAAATTGATGGACATTAGAAATCGTACTTCATAATTTGGTTACTGACGATTAATATATATGATCCAATTCTCACAACAACTCTGTAAGGAAGATACCATATAACATGAGAGAGCCAATGTCTAGACAGATTGAGCAAATTGGACACAATTAGAGCTAGAAATTGTCAGTCAAGATTTGAACTGAGGCTGTCTTGACTCCAAAGGCTGTGTTACTTGAATGACCATGCTTAGTCTAACAACATGTTATAATAATACTAGCTCCATTTTTCAAACATAAATGCAATGATTGGTTAGCGATCATCCATTCCCTTTTGGTACTCTCAACTACGCAGTGCTTTCAGGTTGCTTCTAAGGAATCCAGAACTTTTATGGATCTTCTTTGTGTACAGTCTGTACTCAAATTTTTCCAGATACCTCTCTACCAAAACTCACCTGACTTTTGTCCTATCTTCACAGAAGCCTGTTTTCCAATTTTCAGTTTTTTGTGTGGCATCTTTTTTCTATTTCTGTATACCACATATTACTTAATTTCTCGTTAAATTAACTCTTTTTAAATGTTTTCTCATTTTTAAGTAGTGATATCAATGACATTACATATTTAAGCTGGTTTATTTTTTCTAATGTGCAGTAAAACAAATATAACTAAGTATGCTTTTGTGTAATACATGGAATCATCTCGCATACCACTCTGGCAGATAGTGATGCAGCTTGTCTGAAACTAATCTAAGACACTAAAAACTGGTAATGATGTATTCTTTTTTTTCCTCTAGATATTATTTTCATTTTAGTAGTAGCTTTGATTATATAGGGGGAAAAAAGGGCTAAGGCAAAGCCAATTTTAGAGGTGGCTTTTTTTGGTAGAGCAAAGAGTGAATTAGTCAAATATTTTTAGTTTTACTGATGTTCTCAAATCACTTGTGCCAAAATTTGGAGTTTTATTCCATATCTTTTTTTCCTCTTATTTCTCAAATTTAATCTACCAACAAGTTCTAAGAACTTGACCTACAAAACATCTGTCTACCCTACTGCCACTATTCTAGACCTCCATCTTCTTTCCCCTTGACTACTACTGTAGCCCTCTAATCAGGTTACCTGCTTTCATCGTTTCTGTTCATGCCATTCATTTCTTCACACAGAGGCCGAGTGGTCAGCAACACAGTGCCTTCAGGTTGCTTCCAAGGCATACAGACCTACTCTGATTAGTTGTATGGCTTATTTCTATGTTTGTAAGACAAGGTATGTCACTATCTATTAAAAGATGCCTAGCCTTGGACAAATAGGAAACCCCAATAGTCTAATTATGTAGTAAGTTTGGGTCAATCATTGATGTTTGTCAGAAAGAAAATACCTTTATAAAGTATTTTTATCAGACTCTTTTTTCTTTGCTTTAGATAGAAAAACTAAAAGTGGAATTAGATGAAGCTAGGCTTAGTGAAAAGCAGCTGAAGCACCAAGTAGATCATCAAAAGGAACTCCTGTCTTGTAAATCAGAGGAACTACGGACAATGTCTGAGCGTGTTCACGAGAGCATGTCTTCAGAGATGCTGGCTCTTCAAATTGAATTGACAGAGACGGAGAGTCTGAAGGTAATGGTTATGGCATGTGTTTCTCAGGGTTTTTTGTTTTTCCTTCTTTTATATTTTTACACCTTGTACTAATTCTTAAGAGCTAGTTTGGAGTCTGAATTATTTCTTGACGTAACTTTCATCTAGCTAAATGTTTTGTGGAGGATTTTTAGGTGTATTACTTCATAATACAGTTTTAGATTACATGATTATGTAAATCAGGCTTTACCTTTAAATTAATGAAACCTCTGGAAGAATTTAGAGGTATGTACTCTGATCCTAGTTTGTGTTATAAAATGTTGGTGCAGCAGAAGTCGAGATGCACGTGAACATGGCCTTTTCATTGCAGGCTAAGGTTAATTAAAAATTAAAGCCTTAAATTTATAGGGGAAAAAAGGCAGTCTCTAAATACTTTTATTTTGTTCCCTGCTAAAAAATGTAGCAATTTTTATTATTTTAATATACACCTGACAACCTTTGACTAGTTCATTAGTTTTAATTTTGGATGTGAACCACTACTGATAGACAAACTGAGCAGCTGCTGAATGAAAGATTATTCAAGAGAATTTTCTCTTTTTAAATTCATGTTGAATAGGCTGCCCTCAAAGAAGAAGTGAATGAACTACAGTACAGACAAGAACAGCTAGAATGTCTGAATACTAACTTAATGCGCCAGGTGGACCGGCTCAAAGAAGAAAAAGAAGAGCGAGAAAAAGAAGCAGTTTCTTACTGTAATGCCCTGGAGGTATTATGATTACAGTAACATCGTCTTTTTCAATTTATAATAAGTTGTTTTCTTGATAATCTAATCTCTATTAGCTAAATTGTTTTCTTTTGAATTTAGAAAGCTCGTGTAGTAAGTCAAGATCTTCAGGTGCAGTTGGACCAGGCACTCCAGCGAGACTTGGATCCCAATAGTAAAGGCAACTCTTTGTTTGCAGAGGTACTTATAAGTATTCTAATGATTAAATTGGCATTTCATTTACTACAAGAACAATCAAACATGTTAATATTTTCTAGGTGGAAGATCGAAGGGCCGCAATGGAACGTCAGTTTATCAGTATGAAAGTCAAGTATCAGTCGCTAAAGAAGCAAAATGTATTTAATAGAGAACAGATGCAAAGAATGAAGGTATAGAATTATCACTATAAATGGCTTATTAAACCTACTTTGTGTCAGCATTACATGTACACATATATCAAAGAAACCATCTTTTTGTGCAAAGAGTGTATTTATATAGTTATTTCTAGAACTGTGATTTCAAAAAAATGTTTTTAAATTGATCAAAAGATCCATTTATATTTTTTAAAAACTAATCTTGGAATAAAGATTTAGTAATAGTGTATTTAGCAACTATTGATTTTTTTGTTTGTTTTATTGTTTACTCACTAGCCTTGCCAGGGAGGTATAAATCTTTCTTTGTAGATGGGGGGGGGGGAATCAAAGTATTTCTTGCTCTTGGCCTGATGTCCCTCTAAGCATAGCCCTAGGGTTCCTATTTCAGCTAAAACTAACTCCCTCACCATTCCTCTGCTTTCTCACAAAGGCTTATTAGAGAGTGAAATTTAAATTACTCAGGGTCCCCTTTCCTTGTCACCCCTCAAGGCAAGTATAGAAGCCTTTTTAATTTCCAGGGTTTTCTTAGTCATCTTTCTAGTCAAATAAGAGGTAACAGAAAACCATGTGGAAGATAGAAAGATTCCAATGTTCTACCAATCTGTAGAATTCTGATCCCTCAACTGTTGTGCCTAGCTCTCCTGGGGTAGGATTTGGAATCTGGAAATCTTCCCTTCTTCTCTTCAGGATGGTGAATTTTATTAAAAAAAAAAAAAAAAAAAAAAAAAAGGTAGGGAAAGGTCAGGGATTAAACTTGGGAGTTAGATGGATTTGGGATTAAATCATAATTCTGTCACTTGCTAGCTCTGACCTTGGACAAGTTTTCAGAGCATCAGTTAACTTCATTTGTAAAGTGGAGATGATAGAACCTGCCTCTTAGAATTGTCCTAGAGTTAAATGAAAGTATAATAAAATACTTACATGGTACTTGGCAAATGCGTAATTGTTTAATAAACAATATCTGTGAGTTTTATGTCTAAGGATTTCTAGACAGTGCTGCTAGGTTTACTGAGATTCTCCCCTTTCTGGGAATGATTTCTTTGTAGATTTTCTCACATTTACTCTTTGTTTTCTTACAGTATCTGTTGGGTTACTACCCTTAGTCTCCCAGTGTTCCGTGATGACCCAGACTATCTTTAGAGACTAGAAGCATTCTGAATCTTCTTAGGCTAACTCCTCCCATCTGAAACAGGAACAAAAAGGATATCCTTAAAAATGTTAAAAGTCATCATTCCCCCTTATTCTTAAACATACCTGTAACCTCATATCATTGCTTACTCAAAACTGTATTTAAACTAGTTGATGCTTTTTATAACTCCAGAAATTTTTAAAGGCAGAAAGAAATGCGAAGTTTAGAGTCTAGTTAATTTCCCTCTGATTGCTGTGCAACTCCAGATTTAGGTGGAGTCATAATTAGGTAAGTCAAGTGCCACTCTAAAAAAAAATAAAAACATGGTACATTGAGGATTGCCCTGATAGATTGCCTTTTACTTTCCATCCTTGTCATTTGTGAATCTCACATTTGTGACTGTTAGTAGCTTAATAATTTCCCCCCTTAATTGAAGTTAATTAAAATTTTTAAGAAACCACATCAGGCCCTAATGAGTAATATGCAACATTTGGCCAGACTTATTTACCAGGTAAGGTGATGTGCTTTCAGACCACAGCCATGTAATTCAATTTTATGTTTCACAAAAGTACAAATTATTATGTTACAGACTTCAGTTATCATTCATAAAGTCAAAATAAATATTAATATTCAAATGTTATATCTATAATAAAACTTATTGCTATATCTTTTTAAATTATTAGACTAAGAAATGGTTAATTACTTTAGTTTCCAACATGAGTTCCAAGTAATATAATATAAAATATGAATTGCATCAAAAATAGGGTTGTCAGAATCTTCCACACAATTTTATAAGAGGGGATAATTTTATCTTTCTAGTTACAAATCGCCACATTGCTACAAATGAAAGGGTCTCAGACTGAATTTGAGCAGCAAGAACGGTTGCTTGCCATGTTGGAGCAGAAGAATGGTGAAATAAAACATCTTTTAGGAGAAATTAGAAATCTGGAGAAATTTAAGGTAGGTGTTACACTTTTTTTAAAAAATGCAACCAAATTTTGTTTTGAATTTGGTTTGTATTTTATGTTAAAAATGTCTTTATTTTTTTTTTAACTTAAATGAGTTTATTACATAATTCACTTTCAGTTTCAGTAGATTGACCCAATATTTAATTTTTTTTTTTTTTCTGGTCTCTTTTTGCTTTTCAGTATTTTTTACTGTTGCTTCTTTTAGTAGAGCCAAACTAACCTACTGCATTTTTGTTGTTACTGTCTGACTTTTGTGTGTAAGCATCCATATCTTCAGTAAACAACTCAATGAGTTTTAACATATAAGTACCCCCTTGTAATTTTCACCCAGATCTTGATATAGAACATTTCTGGCACTGCAGAAAGGCTCTGTCCAGTCCCTTTTTAGTACCCCCACCTCCTTTGTATCTGCAACACATATACAGATACTCTTGAACTTCATGTAAGTGGAATCATTTAGTATATACTTTTGTTTCTGTCTTCCACTCAACATTGTGTCAATGATATTTCTTCCTCTTGATGCTTGTTATCAGGAATTATTTTTCAATGCTGCCCACCTCCATTTTTTAATGGAGTTTTGTCACATTGTCCAACATTGTATGACAGCTGGTATTCATGGTAGAAGTCCTAATAAACTCCTAAGTTTGTTTTATTTTGAAATAAATTCAGACTTGAGAAAAGTTGTAAAAGTATTCTTATTATATACCCTTCCCTGAGATTCCCCAGTTGTCAATTTTTACACATTTGCTTCATTGCTTTCTCTTTTCTCTCTGTATGTATATATTTTTTAAACATCTGAGAGTAACTTGGAAACCATATGTCTTTTTACCTAAGAGTACCTCATGTTATCGAAGTCTATTCTCTTGCATAATCACACTACAATAATTAAAATCAGGAAATTAACATTGATACAAATTAAATCATACTATTAGCTGAGCTACTTTTTACATTTTATTAATTACCACTAATATCCTTTAGAGCAAAACAAAACAAAACAAAAAAAAAACAAATGCTTTCAGTTTTAGTGTCCAGTCCAGGATCACATATTGTATTTAATTGTCAAGACTCTTCAGTCTCCCTTAATCTGGAACAGTTTCTTAGTCTTTATCTGTCATGACCTTGACATTTTTGAACAGCACAGGCAGTTACTTTGATTGTCCTTCATTTTGGGTTTTTCTGATGTGGTTAGATTCAAGTTGTGTCTTTGAGACAGGAATGCTACAGGAGTAAAATTATAGCCTTCTCAGTGCATCACATTCAGGGACACATGGTATCTGTTTGTGTCAATACAGGTAGTACTAACCTTGATTGCTTGGTTAAGGTTTTGTCCGCCAGGTTTCTCCACTGTAAAGTTATCATTTTTCCTTTTATAATTAATTTTTCCTTTGTAATTCATCTCCCAATGAATACCTTAGGAGATGCTTTGAGGCTAAATAAATGCCTGTTTCTCCTTATACTTGAACATCCATTGATGATTCTTGCCTAAAACAGGTAATAATACTGTGATAATTGCCAAATGATAATTCTGTCATTTCTTCTACATTTATTTAGTTGGAATTCTAATAAAGGGATGGGAAACAACATTCTTCCTTATTTATCCATTCATTTATTTATATCATGATAGCCTCATGGATTCTTATTTTATCCATTATAATCCATTACTTTCTTTATTTACTCTGATATTCACATTGTCCCAAATTTGGCCAGTAGGGGCACTCCCTTATTCTCTGGCACATAATTCTTTGAGTACTTCCTTACTTTATGGCACAAGAAAGTATTCCTGGTTCACTGCCCCAGCCTGGAGTCAGCATTTGTGCAAGGAGCACTGGTTTCTTTTAGTGGAGACTGGTCTTTAGAAACCAACATCTGGGCACTGGGTGTGTTCATTGCTTCTACAGTGCCATCACTTCTAGACCTTCTCCACAGACAGAACCAAGAGTACATGTTTGTATATTTATATATGTGTGTGTGTGTGTTTATATATATGTATTTCTGATTATGAGTGAGGTTGAACATGTTTTCATATGTCTGCTTGTGTGTGCATATGTAGAAGAATTCACCCATGTTTTCTACTAGTACCTGTATGGTTTCACTTTTTTCATTTAGAAACACAATCCCCATTGAAGTTTACTTTATGGGTGATTTGAGGTATAAATCTAATTTTATCTTCTTCTGAATAACTAGGCAGTTGTCCCAGCATCTGGACATTTTGTTAAAAAGTCAGTCTTGGCCCCAGTGACTTGAGATGCTACCTTTAGCATATATCAAGTGTCCAGGAATACTTGAGTCTATTTCTAGTTATTCTATTCTGTTCCACTGGTCTGCTTATCTGTGTCAGTACCACACTGTTTTAATTATCGAGATTTTGGAGGATGTTTTGTCTGTTAGGGCTATTTCCCCACCAGAGCTTTTCTTTTTCAGTGTTCTCCTGGCTACTCTTGCACATTTGTTTTTCTCTATGAATAACTTGTCTAGTAACAAAAAATCTTGTTGGTATTTATATTAGAATTGCATTAAATTTAGAACTTTATAAATTAACTTAGGAAGCATTAATACCCTCTCACTAACATCTTAGGGATCTAAAGTTTATAAATGACAAATTTTTGTAAATGTTTATAACCTCTTAGGTATTCTAAATTGTAGCCATTAGTGTGTCATAAAATTTTAAGTTTCATAACTTTATTTCTCTCTTCTGAAAACTGTTAAAGGGCTGCAATTTTGGTTAAGTTCACAGTACCTCAGTTGGCAGGTGTATGTAGTCCACCAATGGGCTTAGCGCTATATTTTGAAAATTATGGCCTTAAATCAGGGGGCTTTTCTTTGTAATCTCTGAAATTTTTTTTTGCAAGTTTTTAAGCAGATTTACCTTTTTCCCCCCAGAGAAATGAGTTTCCATCAGAGTCTCAGATGAGGGACTCCAAAATAACTTTAAGAATCTCCTCTTTTTTTCATACTTTTCCAATGTGTGACTTTCACATAAAGACCAGAATTCAACTCAGCAAGCATTTATTTATTCCATTTTTAAAAGCCAAGTGAAGGAAACTATAGGATATAGCTGTGGTTAAGACCATAGGCTTTGGAGTCAGATCGGGGTTTAGGTGCTCTCTTCTCGATTTATTTCTCTGTGGTGTCTTGAGTCAGTTTTCCTATCTGTAAGAGAGGAATACTAATTCTTTCACCTACTTCAGAAGGCGGATGAGTTAAATGGATAGTTCTTAGCATAGTGCCTGCCGAATGATAAGTATTCAATAAGTGGGGTACTGTTATTAATAAACATACACTAACCTAATTTATTTTAAGTAAGAATTTTTGTGGTTTTTTAGAATTTATATGAAAATATGGAATCTAAGCCTTCAACCAGCTCTGATGCTCTGGAAGATAACACCTATTATACAGATTTACTTCAGATAAAACTTGATAACTTAAAGTAAGTGTCTGGGTTGGTGGATGGAAAGATGGAGACTTTGCACTTGCTTATAATAGTAGTAGGAGTGACTACAAATTTTTGTTTTGAAATTGCCAAAAGAAAATTCCAGAAAAGAAAGGCAACAAAAATATTTTATTCAAGATATAATAATTACTGATTATTGAAGAAAAAATACTTTTAATTAATAATTAAATGTTTTTGTGTTCAGCTTGTTATGTTGGTAAATGAAAAGAACTTTAACATAGAAAATGTTCTTAGAAATTTTTCAAGAATAAATATTATGTAATTTAAGACTTAAAGAAATTTATGCATGAATAAATTTGAAAAAGGATATTTCCCCCTTCGTTCATTTCCTTTAAAGAATGCATGGAGTTTTTTGAGAGCGGGGGTGGGGGCAATACTATTGACAAAGCTTATTTTAATTGTTTATTATTTTTTTGTTACTAAAACCCTAGAGAAATATATTTTAACTATGAGTTCAAATATGCAATAAAATATTTATAACACTACATTCATTTATATTGAATATTACTTTAATAATTCTTGGTTCTCCTTTTTTATTATTACAGCAAAGAAAATGAAAGCACTAAAGGTGAATTGTCCATACAGCGAATGAAAGCATTATTTGAGAGCCAACGGGCTCTGGATATTGAACGAAAACTTTTTGAAAATGAAAGATGCCTCCAGCTTTCAGAAAGTGAAAATATGAAACTGAGAGCTAAACTAGATGAATTAAAACTGAAGTATGAACCTGAAGGTGTGTATTTCTCACATATTTTTGTCTTTTAAATCATGAATAATTCTGAGAAATTATATCAAATTTTTTTCTTACTATAGTTTTATACAAACGCCATTACAAAATTGTTTGTGGTTATGGATCTGTAGTTAATAAAGCAAATTTACTGCTGTAAAATGTGTAGGAAAATTCAAAGAGAACTGGTTTCTGGGTATACATGAATGTAATATACTTTTTGGATGTCTAAATTCATCATAGAAACTTGACATTTGAGACTTTTCCATTTAAGATTGCAGTATGTTTTGTCATACCAAAGAGCTAATTTTGTTGAAGCAGCTAATGTTTGGGAGCTATACTAGTTAGGACTGTTTATAGAAAACCTAAAATAATGGAGATGTCAACAAGATAGATTGCCTGATGAAAGCCTGGAGGAGGCATTCCAGGACTGGTGAATCAGTCCAGTGTCAGGATTCAGGCTTCTTATGTCTTGTTGGTCTGCTGCCTTCCCGTTGAGCAGAATTGAGTCATGTGGCCTTACCTGCCTACAGGAAAGGCTGGGAAATACAGTCTTGATTCTCGGAGGCCATGTCCCCAACTAAATAATGAGAATTCTTTTATTAAGGAAAAATAAGATAGATATGAGTCAACATCTAACAAGTCTGATCACTGACATAGAAAATAGCCTAACCATACAATCTCTGCATGTTATCCACTACAAAGAGTAAATTTTACTGTATGTAAATTAAAAAATAAAAGGCCAAATGTAAAGAAGTCTGAGAATGTGATGATTCTAAAACACCTTCCCAAAATGTGTTGTTACATGTTTTAGGTTAAGGATTCTCAACCAGTGTTTGTCCCTATACTCTTCACATGCCTAACTCTTCATTATTATCTCAGTAAACCACAGTGATTACTCAGCAATATTGGGGAGGTTTTCAGAAATACGAAGGTTTTTATACAGTGTTAAAAGGCTTCTCTCATTCTTTTTCTCTTGCCTGATTCTAATAGACTGTGCTGATTAAGAATCATCCATTATGAATTTCAAAGGTCCATTAAACTGAACACAGCAAGGAGATAGGAGGCAGGGTGGTGAGTCTCTGTGATGTGGGATTAAGAGAAAGGGGAAATGATCGTCTAAAAGCAACAGTGTAGAGCAAGAACACCAACCTTTCCTACTACGGTTCCTCAGACTCCACTGACATTTTGATTTTGAAAATGAAACACACATTGATATGGGGTAGGGAAAAGATATTAGAGCAGTTAATTCAGTGAATGTGTATATAACCTGCATAGGGAATAGAATGATGTTAGACTGGGAAGATAGAAGGCCATCGCAGTAGTTTCCGATGAAACGTAGTGTGGTTGGCCTAGAGAGGTTTTCATTGTAAAATTAGTCAGATTCTGAATATATTTTATAAGTGGGAATAACAGACATAAATTACCAATATGCAGAGAGTTTGACCTGTTCCTATCATTTAATCCTTACAGCACATAATGCTGAGTGAAGTGGGTGCTTTTAATCCCCATTTTACAGATAAAGAAAATGAAGCTCAGAGAGATTAAATATTAATAATTCCTCATGCTCACCCAGCTGCTAAGTACTCGTACTAGAATTTGAACCTGGACTCTTTGCCTTTGGAGTCATCTCAACACTGAGATTTTAATGAACTCCCACCCCCTTTATCAAAACACCAGAGGAGGATATTTAAGTGTTTATTCCTAGAGCCAAATATATTGATTCCCAAGCAAAAATTTATAAATAAACTTTAAAAGATGATGGTTTATAGAAAAATGTAAAGAAGTATATAAATAACTAATTCTGCTTTCTTATGTTGATTGTGTCTTTGTTTTCTTTCACTGACTGGATCTTTTTTATGGTTTTTATTCTCAGAGACAACTGAAGTACCTGTACTCAAAAAGAGGCGTGAGGTGCTGCCTGTGGATGTAACCACCTCTAAAAATGGATGTGCCAGCAACAGTGCTGTCGCAGAAGTTGATGGATTACCGCTTCAGAAAGAGGAGACACAGTCCTGTCCTAACAATTTAGAAAATAACAACTCGCAGTTAGAAAAATCGATTTCTATAAACACACCACTAGTCAATCTCTTTCCTCACAAAAATCTGCCCATGGATACGCCACTAAGGAAGGAAAAGAAATGTGTGAAACTCATAGGAGTTCCAGCTGACTCTGAAGCCTTAAATGAAAGAAGTGGAAACACCCCCAACTCTCCCAGGTCAGTGTCCTCTTTTCTGCAAGGCAACCAGCAGACCTCTCCGTCTCTCCTCTCTAGCTGCATGAACTGTGCTATCTATTTCTTTGTCTATTTTCTTAGTATTGCATGCAGTGTAATCCCCCAGTTTCATCTGCCTGCCTTTAACTTTTCCAGAACTTTCAGAAAGACTAAAATGATTGCAAGGGGAAAGGACTCTTGAATAAAGGAATCATTTTAAAAGCTACACATTTCTGTGTTATGAAACAAATATAACAGTCTGATACATCTCTGAATGTTTTGTCAGTTTGAGTAAATGTACTGTTATTTTTCTCTTGGTTCAAGAGAAAAATAAAACTTACCTTGAAAGAAAAATTAACTTACCTTCTTAAAGGTAGTGTTACAGTAGTCTAAGAAATTTCAGCCCTCTAGAAAACTTATGTGAAATTTTTATGGCCTTTGAAATTGTTTATCCTAAGTCTTCAAGAATGGTCTTTGAGACATATTTTGACATTTTAAAATGTCAAAGCTAATTCATTTTCATTGTTTCCAAAGCTTGAAAGCCTCCAGTTTCTGCATAATTGAGTTTTTGACTAAAAGAAGTGTCAGACATGTGTGCCTGAAGGAATTAATGTTCCAAGGGACTTGTCCTTTAAAAAAATAAAAATAATGGAGGTCAGAAGGTAAGAGAAAGTGAGTAGAAGGGGAAGGCAGGTAACAGTGGCTGAGGCTGGAGTTCCAAATGTGCACAATAGGACCAAGAGTGGGGTAGGAAAAGAAGTGTATGAGGAAAATGGAGAAAGTAAAAGGAAGATGAAAGCTGTAGGATGTCTGCATGCAGTGGGATGATAGATGCGTTTATAATTAATGTCTTTATTTTAAAAAGTAAGAATATTGCTGTGATGGTAGTTGGCTTGGATTGTCTCCTATGAAATGATATCTTTAAGGTGCTACTAGGGCTACATGAGTCTAAGAGGAGTACAAAATAAGACATTTTACTAATGTGCATTTGAGTAGAAAGAGTATGATACAGCCCACTTTATATAAATGGGCTTCCTTATGTTTTATCTGATTTCTCTTCAAGTCTTCAGTGCTACTAAATGTAGTATTCAACAAAGAAAGCACTTCAATGATATTTAGCTGCCATTATTATTATAAGGAAGAGTAATTTATTACTCTCCTCCTCGAATTTTTATGTAATGTTACAACCTGCAAGTTACATAAAATTAAAGCCTGATATTGTTCAGGAAAAGTAACTGCAAATGAATGATATCTGCCACATACACATGATTCTAAATAGTTCTGAATATGCCTGTTTATATGTGATTCGTTGTGTGAATGTGCTATACCAGTGTATATTTCTGCAGGTGATTTCCAGACTTGATTAGTGCCAACCTTGCTATCTGTATGGTCTTCATTTCTTTTTCTGCCTCTTTTTGCTTGATAAAAATTACTTAAGCAATGTATGTAGCTATTGTTTGACTCAAGTAGCACGTTGGAAGTTTTTTGTCTTGCTAGTTAAGCAAAAACAAATAAAATACCACAAAACATTTGTTTTTGTGTGTGTGAGTCCATCTGCTAACTTAAGATGTTTCAAACCTTTTGTTTCCTACATGCCTAACTTAGACACACAATCCTAAGATAATTTTGGAATAATAAATATGGGTTTTATTGGAAACTTCACTATTGCATGCTTTATAAATTTAATTGATGCATTTGTTACAAAGAATCTTTACAGTGCTGTTTAAATATCTCCACTGTTTATTTTTTCTAAAACAATTATTCTGCTAGTTGAAATTCAGTTTTTTTAAATTTGAGACAAATACACATCTATTTTTGCAGCCTAGGATTCCATGTTATTTTTATCTTGCCCTTAGCCTTCTGTATGTCATGTTAACATTAAAATATTGCCCTAGCATTTTAATTTTTGTGTTAGGTGTCTTTATCATGGTAGGCACCCTATCATGTTTTAATTCTTTTGTTTTTTAGAGATAGGATCTTGCTCTGTCACCCAGGCTGGAGTGCGGTGGCGTGATCACAGCTAACTGCAGCCTCAAACTCTTGGGCTCAGGCAATCCTCCCACCTCAGCCTGGCGTGTTACAGGCATGCGCCATCACACTCAGCTAATTTTTTAATTTTTTGTAGAGACAGGATCATACTGTGTTGCCCAGGCTGGTTTTGAACTCCTGACTTGAAGCGTTCCTCCCACCCCAGCCTCCCAAAGTGCTGGGATTACAGGAGTGAGCCACTGCACCTGAACTTAATTCTTTAACTTTAGGCCTTGCCATGGCCTCTACTGGCCTTAAAGATATTCAAAAGTATAAACTTTTGAAGTATTGAGCCTATTGATAGTAAAAAGTTTCTTTTAGAGAGTCGGTGACTTAGTGTTTTTCATGGTATTAGAGTAAACTATAATTTTGTTCCTTGCATACATAAAAACATGTATCACCATGCCTCATTGGAGGCCTGTTGAACTAGGAGTTTGTTTCTTTGATTTTTCTGAACCACATTTGAATTCAGAGTGGATGCTTTAATGCCTGTAGGTTAGCTGCTGAATCAAAGCATCAAACAGAAGTTAAAGAAGGGAAAGAAACTGCAAGCAAATTGGAAAAGGAACTTTGTAAGAAATCACACCCAATTCTATACGTCTCTTCCAAATCAACTCCAGAGACCCAGTGCCCTCAGCAGTAAAGACTTTTCTTTCATAAGCATATGGTACCACTTGCCCAAAAGGTTACTGAGGTGCTTAATTAAGATCATCTTTTTGTGACATATACCACCTTCTGGGTTATTTATATCTGTTCATCATGCCAGGACCTGGCATTTTTATGTTCCTTTCACCACGTGTTCAAAATTTGATTGTGATTCTAACCTGGAAAGTTCCTTAAGTGATGACCCTTCATGGAGCTTCTATTGCAGTGAATAAGCTATTAACTGAAAGAAAATGCTATAATTAATATATATTTGCTGCATTGTATATGAATTTTTTAAGTGATGTAAACACTTGAGTAACCTACCTTCAGTTCCATATGTTTGAGAAGAGAACATTAAAATCAGTAACTATTATATTTTCATACTACTTTTTTTATGAACTTAGTATTTCACTATGTTGTAAAAATAGGAAACTTGGTTTAAAAATATATATTGTTTCAGGATTTTGTCAAGGTACCTATGTTTATCTCTATTTATATACATGATTTAAATTTTATGTCAAGCATGTAAAAAAACTAATTTTGAAATTTAAAATAAAACTAAACTGCAATAATTTCTGCCCTTTCTGTTTTTTTACTCAGTATCGATAATAGGATGTTATTAAAAGGGAATAAAGAAGAAAAAGAAACTTCAGGGATTCTTAATTCTCAGATACATATAATTTTGTATATTTTATATATAATTTATATATATTATTAGATGTATATATGCAGGTGGTCCCTGACTTAACGATGGTTTGGCTTAATTATTTTTCAACTTTACAGTGGTGCAAAAGCACTATGCATTCAGCAGAAACCGTACTTCCAGTACCCATAAGACCATTCTGTTTTTTACTTTCAGTTTCAGTAAAATAGTCGATAAATTACATAAGATATTCGACACTTTATTATAAAATAAGCTTTGTGTTAGATGATTTTGCCCAACTGTAGGCTAATGTAAATATTCTGGGCACATTTAAGGTAGGCTAGGCTAAGCTGTGATGTTCGGTAGGTTAAGTGTATTAAATATGTTTTCAACTTACGGTATTTTCAATTTATAATGGGTTTATTGGGACATAACCCCATTGTGAGTCAACAAGCATGTGTACATATATATTAAAAAGGTATGTACTTAAATTTCCAAATAAAGACCTTTTTTCATTTAAGTGATTATAGATTGGTTTATAACTTAATTTCATACATATATTCTATTAGGTGGGTGAATTTGGATTCTCTGGAGAAATAGAACCAATAGGGTGTGTATATATAGAAAGATTTATTTTCAAGAATTACCTCACATGATTATGGAGGCAAGTCCAAATGTGCAGGATGGGCTGGCAGGCTGGAGACCCAGGGAAGGGAAGAGCTGATGTTGAGTTCAAGTCTGAAGGCCATTTGGCTGGAGACCCAGAGAAGAGACTACTATTCAAGTCCAAGGGTTATGTGCTGCAGAATTCTCTCTTGCTGGGGGAGGTCAGTCTTTTGTTCTGTCTAGGACTTCAGCTGATTGGATGAAGCCCTCTCATACTAGAGAGAACAATTTGCTTTACTTAAAATCTACTTACTTAAATGCTAATCTCATCCAAAAACACCCTTGGGGAAACTCAGAATAATGTTTGATCACATATCTGGGCACCATGGGCCAGCCAAGTTGACATAAAATTAACTGTCACAATGGGTATTTGTTCCAGTTTAAGTCTATTGAAATATATTAGGTAAAAGGAAATTGCCTATAACATCTAAATAAATTAAAACTTGTTTTAATTTCCCACAAAAAGCATTCTCTAAGGAAATTAGAATGTTCATATTAAATAATATCTCTTGCAAAAAGAAGTAGCTGAAGGCACTAGGGAACAAATAATTCCAACCTGAGGATAATATCAAAGGAATGACCATATATTCATACTGCATATTAGAAAATGTAGATCAATTCCTTCCAACATTGAGTTCTTTTTTTTTTTTTTTTTTTTTTCAAAGTATTGTGAGGGTACAAACATTTTGGTTACATAAATTGCCTTTCCACTGCTTGAGTCAGAGCTACAAGCATGTTCATCCCCCAGACAGCACACACCACACCTGGTAGGTGTGAGTTTGCCTTTCCTCTCCTCCCCACTCCCATCTGCCCAACACCGGAATGTTTTTTTTTTTTTTTTTTTTTTTTTTTTTTTTTTTAGAGACAGAGTCTCACTCTTTTGCCCTGGCTAGAGTGCCGTGGCGTCAGCCTAGCTCACAGCAACCTCAAACTCCTGGGCTCAAGCAATCCTGCCTCAGCTTCCCGTGTAGCTGGGACTACAGGCATGTGCCACCATGCCTGTCTTATTTTTTATATATATATATATTTTTAGCTGTCCAAATCATTTCTTTCTATTTTTAGTAGAGATGGGGTCTCGTGCTCAGGCTGGTCTTGAACTCCTGACCTCGAGCGATCCGCCTGCCTCGGCCTCCCAGAGTGCTAGGATTACAGGCGTGAGCCACTGCGCCTGGCCTACACCCGATGAATGTTACTTTCATATGTGCGCATAAGTTTTAATCGATTTGTACCAATTTAATGGTGAGTACATGTGTTTGTTTTTCCATTCTTCTGATACTTAAAAGAATGGGCTCTACCTCCATCCAGGATAATACAAGAGGAATTAGTTTACCATTTTTTTATGGCTGACTAGGTACTCCATGGTATACATGTAACACATTTTATAATCCACTCATGTACTGATGTGCACTTACTAAGAGCTATGTGCTAGGGATACAAAAATAAACCTTCAGAGCCCACAGTTTAATGGACTCATGTAGATGAGTAGTTGTAGTGGTGGTATTACTAGTAATAGTTAAATTTAACATTTGGACAAATCTAATGTGCCAGGCACTCTTCCAAGCCCTTTCATGTATTACCATGTTAAGCCCTAACAATAGCTCTGTGAGCTAGATATTACACTTATCCTCATTTTAAAGAGGAAACCAAGGCCCTAGAGAGGTTTCTTGTCCAAGGTCACAGGTGTTAGTAAGTGATGAGAACATTAAAGTAGTAGAGGTTTTAATAGCAGGGTGTATAAAGTGCTATAGGAACAGATAGAGGGTAACAAACAGCCTAAAGCCTTCATAGATTTTTGTCGTCTCTAAGCTGAGGCTGTTTTTGAGGTTTGGTGAGGCAAGGAGAGAAGAGTATTACAGGTAGAAGAAATAGCTGTTCAAAGAATAAAGGCATGAAACAACATTTCTGATTCAGCAAACTGAAGACTTAGAAATGGCTGAAAATATAGAGCTTGTGAATAGCGATAATAGTAAATTAAATCTGTATAGATAGCTGGTAGTGACATCATGAAGAGCCTGAATTTGGGAAATTCTTTTACAAACAGAAACTTACACAGACATATAAACACACGAAGCAACACATTGAAGGTTGAAGAACAAGGATGACAAGGGAATATCTATCTAGCTTCTGTCTTACCACCCTTAAGAGACTGAGGCAATTCTACTGAGTCTTGAGTCTTCTAGGAATATATTTTGAAAAATCACTGCTGTAGGTGGTGAGAAGTAACTGAATAATTGGTATAAGCAAAATAATGCCATCATTCAGTTTATTTTTAGTAAAAACTCCAAGGGCATAATGGAAAATAGAAAAAGATAAGAATGGAGGTAAAGAAAAGACTAGTTTGTCCATTTGATAGTCCAGATAGGAAATACAACTACAAACGGGGGCAGTGGTAGTGGGAATGTAGAATGATAATTGGATTAAAGATAGTGTTGAAGAGAAGCAGAGTGGTCAGAAGCTGTAGACAAATAAGATGTGGGACTCTGATGTTAGTCGTAAGTGGCGGTGGTAACAGAAAACAGGAGGAGTGGAGGTATTTCAGTTTTGATGAACACCTTTATTCAAGTACCTGTGGGGTGTCCAAAAATACGTCTGTTTATCAAACTTTTATTTTGTAAGGAAAATGTAAGACTAACTTGTAATCCTATTCCAGTAGGCACATTTCCCCCCATCATTACTAAAAAAGTGACCTTGGTCAAATGTTTATAATCATAGGCTTGATTTTTTTCATTTTTCACTATTAGACATAATGAGCCCTTCATATGTCTAGGTCCTTCAAGTGTGGTCTTTTGATTGAATCTAAATTTTACAGAACAAATCCTTTTATTAAAAGGGTTGCAGCAAAGAAAGATGAAGCTTTTCTTGCCTCCTTTGGTACTTAAAAAAGAATAATCTTGAAATCAGAAGGCGGCAGGTTTCTTACCCCTGGAACAAAGATGGCAGAACAATTAGGTTTTGTCTCCCCAAGTAAGGTATTGGTGAAAGGGAACTAATGTTTATTGATTTGCTAGGTGCTTTACCTCTGTTATGCCTCTTAATGTTACATAGTTTAGCATGATGGTTAAGATTGTACCATCTGTGCTTAGACTATCTGAACTCAAATCTCAAATTCTCCATATAAATATTAGACCTTGGCAAGTTTATGACTCTGGGAATATTTTGTTTAGGTATTGCTTTTTAAATTTTTTTATGATTATGTAAAATATGTGGATCCAAAAATCAAATCTAGAAAACAAAGTGTATTTTAAGAAATCTAGCTGCCTGCTTTGGCCTGTCTCACATCTGAGGCCGTAAGCCTCTTTCTCCTAAGGAGGACCAGCAGAAGCCCATCGAATGCAGCTCTATCCAGAGCTAGAGGCGAAGAGAAGCAGACAGATTTGGAAGGACTTGAGACCGAGAACAATGATCTTATTAATTTGAAGGTGGCGAGGCAGAACGGTTCTGTGGTGCAGTTTAAGATTAAGAGGTATCTGCTACTTAGTCGCGCAGCCAATCAATGAAACAGACACACCCACACAGCTGGAAATGGAGGATGAAGAGACAATTAATGTATTCCAACAGAAGACAGGAGATGTCTGCTAAAAAGGGAACCTGCTACTTTACTCCAGAACTGTATTTTTATAGACCAAGAATACATTCTCAATTAGAAAACCACAATAGATTCTGCCACATCCTGACTACTACAGTATAGTTTTCTCTATTTCATTTTCTTATTATCTATTCCTTTTTTGTACATAAGGTAACCAGTGTATGTGCACAAGCATATTGCTTTTTTTTTTTTTTAACTAAATGGCCAATGATATGTTTTGATCGACATCAAATGGAGATGAGATGGGGAAAACTACTGGTTCTGTGAAAATACTCCCTTTCTCCATTAGTGGCTTGCTCATTCAGCTCTTTGTGTTCCAGTAAGTTATTTTGCTCTCATTATTTTAACAACAACAAAAATTCTTTGTTCAATTGGAGAATTTTAATGTTTTCATGTGTCATTATAAAACCAAGGTTGATTTTATAACTCTTTTTGTACATAGCTATTACATGTAAGGCAGTCTGTTTTTTAGTAGGGATAAATTACTTTCAAAAAATGAATCCCAGTTTTTCCTTCAAGTCAAGCATCTTGAAGGAAACTTAAATAAACTTCTTGTTTGGAAAAAGAAAGGAAAAAAGAAAGAAATCTGCTAAGGCTTTGGCTGGAATGTCGTATTTTCAGATGTGCCCAGACTGCTTAGAGGAATTGAGGTTGGCTTTGTAGAGCCCATAAAGAGTCCTTTGGGAAGACTGGCCTGGAACCTCGTATAACAAAGTTCCTGACTTGCAGGTAAGTAAAGAATGTCACTGTCTGACAGGCCCAGGAACCCCAAGTTATTTTAGGGCTGAAAAAGAGAAATTCACCCAATTCATACAGGTATTAAGTTAGTCTGACGGCAAATCCTTAGCTTGCCTTTGCAGCCTCAAAAGTCCAATCTGAGCTTCCTTAAGAAAAAATTCCAGCAAAGCCAATTAAAAAAAAGCCTATATGGCCAATAATTATTCTTATTGCACTTTATGCAAATAATTAGGCCAAGCATAATAAGGCTAAATTTTGTTTTGCAAATAAATTGGCCCTACTATCATTTGTCTTTGGGAAAAATGGGAAACTGAAGAGGGAAAAAAATATGTTTCAGAAAAAAAATTTGTACTCTGCCTGTTTATTAGATTTCAGCCTTGTCCAATTTTTTTTTTTTTTTTATTTTGAGTTTTTGTATTTCCCTACAATTTGGACTGAATCCTGCCTTCTACATTTTTCTTCCGTTTTTCTGACTTGGAATCACTGGAAAGTAAAACTTACGGTTTTTCTCTTTTTTTAATTTTAATGATATATTTTATTTACCCAACATATCTAAAATATTTTAACATAATCTATATAAAATTATTAATACATTATATTTTTAAATTTCAAAATATTAAGAGAGTGCAAATATTTTTGTTGCATGGATAGCTTTATAATGCTTTAGTCAGGGCTATAAGTGTGCCCATCACCTGAATAATGTTCATTGTACTAGTTAGGTAATCTTTTACTCCTCTCCTCCTCTCCCTGCCCTCCTTGATTTCCAATGATTTTTGCTTTTTTTCTGTGTCCATGTGTGCCCATCAATTGGCTCCAACGTATTAGAGTGTACATGTGGTGTTTGTTTTTCTATTCTTGAGATACTTCACTTAGGATAATGGTCTCCAGTACCACCCAAATTGCTGCAAAAGACATTAGCTCATTCCTTTTTATGGCTGAGTAGTACTCCGTGGTTTATATACACCACATTTAGTTAATCCACTCATGAATTGATGGGCACTTGGATTGATTCCACATCTTTGCAGTTGTGAATTGTGCCACAATAAACACCTAATATAGTGGGATTGCTGGATCGAATGGTAAGTCTAAGTCTACTTTTAGTTCTGTGAGAAATCTCCATACCGTTTTCCATAGAGGTTATACAAGTTTGCTGTCCCACCAACAGTATATAAGCATTCCTTTCTCTCTCCATCCATGCCAGCATCTGTAGTTTTTTGACTTTTTAATAAGAGCCATCCTGACAAGAATAAGTTGATACTTCATTGTGCTTTTAATTTGCATTTCCCTGATGATTAGTGATTTTGAACATTTTCTCATATGTTCATTGGCCATTTGTCTATCTTCTTTTAAAAAGTTTCCGTGCAAGTCTTTTGCCCACTTTTTAATAGGGTTGTTTGTTTTTTTCTTGCTGATTTGCCTGAGTTCTTTGTATATTCTAAATATTAGCCCATTGTTGGATATATAGTTTACAAATATTTTCTCCCATTCTGTAGGTTGTCTGTTTGCTCTGTTGATTATTTCCTTAGCTGTGCAGAACGTTTTAATTTAATCAAGTCCCATTTATTTTTGTTATTGCTATAATTGCTTTTGGGGTCTTAGTTATAAATTATTTGCCTAGGCCAATATCTAGGGAGTTTTTTCTACATTTTCTTCTAGTATTTTTATGGTTTTGTGCCTTACATTTAAGTCTTTTATCCATCTTGAATTAATTTTTGCCAGTAGTGAGAGATAGGGGTCCTGTTTCATTTTTCTGCATGTGGCTATCCAATTTTCCCAGCACCATTTATTGAATAGGGCTTCTTTTCCCCAGTGTATGTTGTTCTCTGCCTTGTCAAAGATCAGATGGCAATATGAGGATGATTTTATACATGAGTTCTCTCTTCTGTTCCATTAGTCTATGTCTCTTATTTTTGTGCCAATACCATGCCTTTTTGGTTACTACAGCCTTGTATTGTACTTTGAAGTCTGGTATTGTGATGCCTCCAGGGGGGTGGAGGCAGGTCTGTGCAGGCAGCAGATGTTCCACTGGCTCACAGACCGAGGATGCCAAGTCATGCAGGCCGGCGTCGGTTCCAGTAGCCCAGCGACCATGGAGTTCTTCCCACCTGCCCAGGTCCCACTGAGGCAGTTACCCAAAGCTTCCCATCTGAGCCTGTAGCACCTGAAGCAACTCCTCTGCTCAAATCCTACTGTGCTGGTGGGGAGGTGTGCTTGGCTCCCAGTCACAGGGTACAGCTCAGGGGAGCATCTGCTATGTCTGCTCCTTCCGCAGTCTGTTGGGGGGTGATGTGAAGGCTGCTGCTGCAAAGCTGAGTCCCTTGCAGACCTGGCACCATGCACCTGAGAGCTCAGGATGGTGTCGGCTGCAGAAACACAGGATGGGCTGCCACCAGATGCTTACTGCACCTGTTCTCTGGTGCAATGACTACACAGACTCTAGGCAGCTCCCTGGCTCACCCAGACAGAGGCCTGTGGCGGTCGAGGGAGCTCGAGACACTCCAGCACTCTATTCTCCTAATCTTCCCCACATGTGGATGCCTCCCCACAGATCCCTTTGATCTTGTCAAATGTATTATCCTGTCACCTTCTCTTTCACTCCGAATGTCCTGCCTCACTTCTCTGTGGTTTCACAATGTTCCTTCTGAGAAGAGCTATCCATAGTTAGGCATCTGCCTGCAACTTACACTTCTTTCCTTGACAGCAGCCTCCTTCTGGCTGCTTCTATTCTACCATCTTCTCCACCCAACCAAAACTGTGCTTTTCTTAAGGCCCTGCAAACTAAAGCTGGACAGCATAGACGTCAGGAGAAATAACAGCAACTTGTATATAAACAGTCCTTGTGCGTGCTAGCATGTGGACTTCTCAGAAAATTCACTGAAACACCCAATATAAACTGCAAACCAGGAAAAATCTGTCAGATCGCCACTATCTGCCCTCACTTCATCTGAAGATGCTTTGCCGGTTATTCTTTTTTTAAAAAAAATTAAACGCTGTAATAAATATGCTTGTTAAACAAGTCAACCTCCAGATTTGGCCTTTGGATGACAAGTTCTGGGTCTCTGTCAAATATCATCATTTCTAGATGAGTCAGTGCCAATCAAACATGGACAAGGAGCAGGGCTGATGTCACTTAGTAGCTTTGCAGAAAGAGCTGTGGGGACTTCTAGACAGAACAAGGAGCTGCAGAGTAAGGATAGCAGTTTATGAGTGTGGGCTGCTGTGGGTACCCAGGAGGGCTGTCTCACTGGAGGGGGAGTTGGGGTGGGTGGGTGTGAGGGGTGTCACCAAGAAAGTCTTCCCAGAACAGCTCAGCCTGGAGAACAGGAAGGGGTATTCCTGTTGCAGGAAGGACTAGAGCCCACAGAGATGTGAGAACCTCTGGCACTTTCAGGAGGCTTCAAACAGTGTGCTCTGGGAAGAGTGTAGGGGGACTGCGTGTGCGGTGCAGGTTGGTGGTGACAGGGTGGGCAGAGGAGGCAGAAAACGAAGCTGTGGAGGGGAACTAGACCTCATCATGAGTGCCCTGCGTGATGCTCTTAGGACTTTAAATAGCACCAGGAAGCTATGGAGGATGCATTGAGAGCCATTAATCAGCACCTCGACATCTTAGTCTTACAGTTGAGGTTGCCGGAACTGGTGCTCTAACCATTACAGGAATAGAGTAAACCAGGAAGCTTCTGATTCTCTCTTATCTCCAACCCTCACTCCACAGTTGAGTTTGGACATTTGACTGTTACTCTAAGGCTAAATCATTTGAGTGCCTACTTATCTACATAGCGTCTGTGTCGTTGTTGCTCTTTCCTTTAGTGTAGCTAATTGCTGTGTGTTACTCACATCCTTCTTACCTAGAGCTTTTGCGGTCCTGATAGGGACCTAGCCTCCTCTCTGGTAGTGAAAGTTAGATGCCTAAAACTTTTAGCTCCTGACTACTGAGCTGCTCATAACAGACTCACCAAAGCTGTTTGCCATGAGTGTTATGAGTAACACAAGAAGAGATGATGACACAAATGTTGAGTGATGCTGTGGGGGCTGCAGTTCCCACAGGCAGCCGCGTGATGGGCACTGGCAAAGGGTGAGCCTGAAGCCTCTTGGCATTCACCTGCTGATGTGCCAGTGCTGCCTGCAGGTAGACCTCTCCCTGCTCTGGGTCCAGGTGCACTCTGGCTGGGAGTGGGGGACACATGTGGAAGGGGGCCCACCCCCACGAACTATAGGGAAGGCACCGTGGTGACACTGGTAATGCCCCAAGAGAGCTTCCCAGGGCAGGAATGGGAGGAGGGCACTCCAGGGGCTTGAGGCAACGGCTATTTAGCAACTGTATGAAAATATTCCAATATTTAGTAATCATTACAGCCATACTAGTGAATTCCAGCCAAATCTCAGACCTGAAAATATGACTCTGGAAAAGACAGACATCAGAAACTTTCCCTTCTGCTGATCCTTAGGGAAAGGGATTTCTGAGATTTGCCCAAACACAAGTCCAGACCGTAGGACTGCTGGATCAAATGGTAGGTTTACTTTTAGTTCTTTGCGGTATCTCCATACTACTTTCCACAGAGGTTGTATTAGTTTGCAGTCCTACCAGCAGTGTAAGAGTGTTCCTATCTCTCTGCATCCACGCCAACATTTGTTATTTGGGGACTTTTTGCTAAAAGCCATTCTCACTGGAGTTAAGTGATATGTCATTGTGGTTTTGATTTTCATTTCCCTGATGATTAGAGATGTTGAGCATTTTTTTCACATTTATTGGCCATTAGTTTATCTTCTTTTGAAAAGTTTCTGTTGTCTTTTGCCCACTTTTTAATGGGGTTGTTTGTTTTTTTTTCTTGCTGATTTGCTTGAGTTCTTTATACATTCTAGTTAGCCTTTTATCAGGTATATAGCATACAAAATATTTTCTCCCATTCTGTAGGTTGTCTATTTGCTCTAATGATTGTTTCCTTGGCTGTGCAGAAGTTTTTAAATTTGATCAGGTCCGATTTATTTATTTTTATTGTTGCTGTGATTGCTTTTGGGGTCTTCTTCATAAATTCTTTTCCTAGGTTGATATCTACAAGAGTTTTTCCAACATTTTCTTCTAGAATTCTTACGGTTTCATGCCTTAGGTTTAAGCCTGTTATCCATTGTGAGTTGATTTTTGTAAGTGGTGAGAGGTACAGATCGTGTTTCAGTCTTCTACATGTGGCTATCCAATTTTCCCAGTACCATTTATTGAATAGGGATTCTTTTCCCCAATGTATGTTTTTGTTGCTTTGTCAAAGATCCAGGAATCCCACTACTGGGTATTTACCCAAAGGAAAAAAAGACATTCTATAAAAAGACACCTGCACTTGAATGTTTATAGCAGCACAATTCACAATTGCAAAGATGTTTAAACAACCCAATTGCCCATCAATACATGAATGGATTAATAAAATGTGGTATATGTATACCATGGAATACTACTCAGCCATAAAAAATGGTGAACTAGTACCTCTTTTATTAACCTGGATGGAACTGGAGACTATTCTTCCAAGTGAAGTATCACAAGAATGGAAAAATAGACAACACATGTACTCACCATTAAATTGGAATGAATCAATCAACACTTATGGCACATATGGAAGTAGCATTTATTGGAAATCAAACAGGTGGCGGAGGGGAGGAGAGAATGGGTAAATTCACACCCAACAGGTACAATGCATACCATGTGGGGGATGGGCACACTTATAACTTTGACTCAAATGTGGCACAAAAGCAATTTATGTAACCAAAACATTTTTACCCCTATAATATTCTGCAATTTAAAAAAATGAGTCCAAGTAGATTTCTTTGGCCTGCACGTGAGGCTTTGCATGGCTCTTTTCTGCGGAATATCTTGATTTCACAAAGGTAGTAAAATCTCACGAGTTATCACAAACCTGCTTTATTTATTTTTTCTAGCTTATTCTAGGAGTTTGTGGAGATCACAGTTGCTTGGGCAAAGGGTTCCAGAGGTACCAGGGAGAAGAGATTGGAAGGAGACAAGGGTGGAGGCAGGGAGCTCAAATGCAAGTTTCAACTGAGGAGGATCGTAACAAGGTAGTGGCATGGGGGAGAGGGCAGATTCAGCAGCTGTTTTTAAATCATCATTTAGATTGAAAGGAAGGTTAACATGAGTCGAGTTTCTGACCCAAGTGAAATGCGGCATTATGATACCGTATGCTCAAAGGCAGTCATAGTGGTTGATGGCTGTAATAAGGGGTCTCACTTTGCTGGTCCCAGTTTGCTAATTAGAAAAATGGGGGTAGTATGGTACCTATCTTGGGTGGCTACTTTGAGGATTAAATGACATAATGCATGTGAAATGTTTAAATCGGGGACTGCCATGCAGCAGTTAAAGGAGCTTAGAAAGGTTAGATAATTTACTCCAACCCACACAGCTGGATGAGTGGTGGAGTTGGGGTTCCAGCACATCAGCTGGAGCACATGGAGGCTGGTCACTTCACCTGTTACACAGAGTAGAAACAATCAGAAGAGAGACAGGTCTACAGTGTGGCTATGGTGATGACCTTGGTTTTGGACATGGAAACATTGAGGTGGGGCAGGGGGGGATGTCTAGGAGGCAGGTAGACACATGTGTCTGGACTCAAGAGAGATCTTGGCTGGAGATGTCCTTTTCCCCACAGTCATCCCTCAGAGTACATGTGAAATTATAGTCATCAAGAGTACACTACCTAATAGCCAGGTATATGACAGATGGTGTTTAATAAAATTTTGTGGCCAAGATTATTGTAAATTCTTTAAGTGATTTTAGTCAGACTTTTATATTTGACTATTGATCTCTCTTGCCAACATTTTTTATGATGCCACAGAATTGTTAACTGTAATGAAAAGCCTATATCTCAGAAACATAAAAGCCATTTCCTAATCAGTAAGAAGTTTAAAGATTTCTATATTAAAAGCCACCCCATTAAAAAGTTAATTAACCTTTAGTCAAAATAACTTTCTAAACTTCATCTCCTTCAACTACAAGCATTTTTTCAACTCTTTTAATATGCTGAATAATTTGTTTGTTTAACATTATTTAAGGAGCAGATTCCTAGTATAAGTTGTGTCACAAATGAATGGAGAAAAAGATCTTTAGTGCTCATCAAGTGCAATCTTATTTGCCTTCTGGCATCACCACCCACTGCCTCCCATCAAATATTTTACCACACTGTTGATGTGAAGTTGTCTGTTTGTATGTCAGAAACCTAAGAAGAAAAAACAAGTATATTTACCTGGGTGAGTTTATGAAGACCATACAATTGTGTATAGCAGGGGATGGCAAACTATGGTTTACACATGAAATCTGGCTTGATGCATGTTTTTGAATGGCCCATGAGCTAAGGCTAGTTTTCATTTTTTTTTTTTTTTATTAGAGACAGGGTCTCACTGTGTTGCCCAGGCTAGTCTCAAGCTCCTGGCCTTAAGTGATCCTCCTGCCTCAGCTTCCCAAAGTGTTGGGATTACAGGCGTGAGCCACCACACCTAGACCTAGTTTTTATATTTTTAAATGTTGAAAAAAATCAAAGAAAGAACAATATTTCATAATGTGTGAAAATTGTATAAACTGCAATTTCTATTTTATGGAAACACAGCCATGCTCATTCATTTATGCGTCATCTATAGCTGCCTTCATCCTACAATGGCAGGGTACTTGCAACAAAGACTGTACATGGTGCACTCACTGCTTTGCATTGCTGTTCAGCAAACTGCAAATCCCGAAGATGAGGCTACAACTCCACAGTTTTCAAGTGCCATGCATATCATTGTACAGTAACATGGCTTTTCTAATTATCAGTGCTATAACCACCATGTCAAAAAATAAAAAATAGAATCTGGCCAAAAAAAACAAAAACAAAAACGAAGAAAAAAGAAAAAAGAAGAGAATAGTGAGGCTCCAAATGTCATGATTTTAAGGCACAGTGGAGTGTGTATTAATTTGTTGTTGAATTTAGGTGGCACTATGATTTGAATGCTACCCCCAAAGTTTGTATGTTGGAAACTTCATCCCCAAGGCAACAGTGTTGGGAAGTGGGGCCAAATAAGAGGTGATTGGGTCATGAGGGCTCTGCATGAATGGATTAATGCCATTATTGTGGAAGTGGGTTAGTTATAAAGGGGGTCATAGCGGGTTTGCTACAAAAATGAGTTTGGTCCCTCTTGTTCTCTCACCCTCTGCCACGTGGTGACACAGCAAGAAGGCCCTCACCAGATGCCAGTACCTTTATATTGGACTTCCTGGCCTCCAGAACCATGAGCCAAATAAATTTCTGTTCATTATAAATTACACAGTCTGTGGTATTCTGTTAAAGCAGCATAAAACTAAGACAGATGGGAAATCATTGTGTTAATTATGCAGTGATACTACGATTGTAGTAAAAGAATGCAATATAACAGGTTTAGCAGTCATCACAATATTCCCCACTCATACGAAAGCAATGGCTAGAAAAATTAGAAAATTTAAAGCATAATACTCATCACAGCACAATTTCTTTATAAAAATAAAAATGAGACTACAACCAAATAAGTTTGTTCTGAGTGTCTCATTTATTAGTCAAGCAAGGAAAGATATTTATTGATAATGAGCTAATTAAATCATGTTTGATTATAGCAGAAGATGACACATGTCCAGTGAAAATAAATTAGTTTAAGACTAAAAGCCTTTTCACGACAGTTGTTTTCTTGAAGAGTTGAGGACCATTGGGAGCAACATCGATAGTTAATTTAGAAATGAGTTCTAGTGGTTTTCCTTGTTTCTTGATAAATTGACAAATGTTAGTGATACAGCTCAATTGTTTTTTATTTGAGGAGTCAATACTGAGTTTCAAGTGAATGAATTAATTAGCTTCTATGAATGGACTGTATTGGAAAAACCATGGGAAATATTATTTTCAAAGAAAATAAGGAAATACTAATTCAGTGCAACCTGAGGTGGAATCTGCTAAGATGTGTTACAACTGTTTGTGTTAAAAATATCTGTGGAGCAGAAAAGGGCTTTTGGGGCAAATTTAGAAAGCCTGTGAAAATGTAAGATGTTTAAAGCCTATGATTACTTATTGTTGTGTAAAATATTTCAATCTATAATACATTATTGAACCAGTAGTATTAAAGGTGAATTTCATTAAGCTTTTTTGGACTTAACCATTGTCCATTTTGTAAATTTTTATCATAAACAGAAGCTAAATATCCTGTCACACCAGCATTAACAGATGAATACCTGCAATTAATTTTGATGACAGGGAACACTAATTTTGGACTCCAATAAAGTGAAATATTATCTTGTCCCCCAAATGTATTTTTCTCAGTATTAAACCTGTATTACAAAAGCATATACTCACTCACTCATATCACATTTTGAATTTTATCAATAAAAAATTGTGGAAGCTTGTTTTCTCTTGTTGTATAAGTATCTACATAATACCCTTGATTTTGCCTCTTGGATTGCAAAAACTAAAATATTTACTATCTGGGTCTTTATAGAAGATGTTTCCCAGCTTCTGTTGTATAATCTCAATTTGTGATACTGTTGTGATGGTTGGTTTTGATAGTTAACGTGGCAAGGCTATAGTTCCCAGTTATTCAATTTAATACCAACCTAGATGTTGGTACTGTGAAGTACTTTGTGGATGTAATTTACATCTACGATGGTTGCCTTAAGTAAAGGAGATTATCCTCAATATATGGCTGGGCCTGATCCAATCAGTTGACATGCCTTAAGAGTAGAACTAAGGTTCCTTGAAAAAGAAGAAATTCTGCCTATGGATAGCTCCTGCCTGGACATTTCCATCCTGCCCTCCTTGACTGCCTGGACTAAAGATTTCAGTCTTGCATAGCCTGCCCCACAATCACATAAGCCAATTCCTTGCAATCAATCACTCTCTTTCTCTCTCTCTTTCTTTTTTTCAGAGTTGGGGTCTCACTATGTTGCCGAGGCTGGTCTTGAACTCTTGGGCTCAAGCAATCCTCCTGCCTTGGCCTCCCAAAATGCTGCCTTGGACTCCCAAAAGGCATGAGTCTCTGAGCCTGGGGCCAATAAATTTCTTTATATACATACATATACTACTGGCTCTGGTCCTCTGGTGTTCCTGTGAAAGACACCACCTGATTTGTGCTGGTAGAAAACTGAAAAGAAAATAATTTCAGAAAAAACAAAATTAATAATTTTTTTTTGCTGCCTGTCAGCTGTGATATTGCCTAATGGATCTTAATGATTCTCTAGCATAAGGCAGAAAGGGGTAGTGAGAGTTATGAATAAACACAGAAAATTCAGGAAGACTCAAATTCAGCCTTATCACTGTGGATCAAAAATACATTGTTTCTGGATAAAATCTGTTTCAAGAGAAAAAATGAGATTTTGTGGGGAAATGTGTCCCTTAGCCTACCTCTAGGACTCTTTCCTAGGGTCCACCGCTGCTGGCCGTTAGAGCACCCTTGACCTCCTGGCGCTGTTGGTCAATAGTGGGCCTATGTATTTTCAGAAGAGAGTTTCTCCAGCTTTCATCAGATATTCCAATGGGTCTGTGGCACCAAAAGGATGCAAACTACAGATGACTTTCCTCTAGGTAAATATTTAACTCTTATATGTCACCTGCTGTGTACCTTGTCTTCTCTGATGCTCACCATAATCCTATGAAGTCGGTACTAGTATCTCATTTCACAGATGAGAAAACTGAAGCTTAGAGAAATGAGGTAATTTGTCCTGGTCTGGGTTTGAGCCCAGATCTGACACCAAAGCTGTCGCTAAGGGGAGTTGGGGAGGTCGGTCTGCTCCGCCGCTAGGCTCAGGGGTCAGCGACACTCGCTGCACTTGCCGTGGTCCTCTGGGTACCTGCCTGGCCTCTGCCCGCTGGCTGGGAGAGGGGACAAGTTGGGGGTAGCCTCCAGGTTTTGGGGGGAGGGCCTTCTAGCCACGGGCTTTCTGGTGTGCCCCGGCCCAGCGGGAGGGGGAGGAGGAGGGAGCGGGGCGCCCCGGGGAGGGCGGGCCCTGAGAGGGAGTTTGAAAAGAGGAAGGAAGTGGGGCCCGGCAGAGCGCCCAGCCACCCCCTGCCGGCTTCCCCACGAGAGGACGGAGGCCCCCGGCCCAGCCATGGCCCCCTGGCGCAAAACTGACAAGGAGCGGCACGGCGTGGGTAGGTGCTGGCGCGGGGTCCGCGGCAGGGAGAAGGACAGGTGGCGGGAGGGCCACACGCAGAAGATGCTGTGGCTTCTGGCGGCGCGGGCGCGGCGCGGGCAGGGCGCGCTGACCGAGGGTCAGAGGGCGCAGCGGGCGGCCCGGGAGCGGGAAAGGGGGACAACGGCGAGAGGAAGGTGGCACCCCACCGGCAGGCTGCGCCCGCCCTCGCCCTCCCGCCCGTCTCAGGCCGCCCCCTCTTGGAAACCTTAAGCGTATCCGAGATGGGGTCAGGCCAAGGGCTTGGCGACCAGGCTCTGTGTGCCAGGCTCATGGACTCCATCGCCCCATTGATGGTTGGGCCTCACAGAGGGAGCCCCACTCTGTCCCACCTCTCAGCCTTGGCCGGCCCACCGTGCCTCCCCACATCCCTCTCCAGAGGACACCCATCCGCCGGCTTCCCCTGCCGGTTCTTCCTGGGTCAGGTGACCCCTGCTTTGGCAGAGCATCCAGAGCCAGTGCAGACTTGGGGCACGGGGCTGGAGGCTGGGATCCTTCCCTCGGCCCCAGAGACCCTCCCGCCAGGTTATCTGGGAACAACCAACCAAGAAGCTAGTCTGAACAGCTTCAGCCATCTAAACTCCCAGAGGCCTCTGCCTCAAGCTCAGCGGAAGTGGTGGCTGGGGGAAGGGAGGTGGCAGGTACTGC
Organism: Varecia variegata; assembly: GCA_028533085.1. Classification (NCBI taxonomy): domain Eukaryota; kingdom Metazoa; phylum Chordata; class Mammalia; order Primates; family Lemuridae; genus Varecia; species Varecia variegata. The sequence continues at coordinate 6,956,141 of CM052447.1, read as the reverse complement.
GACTCTTTCTACTAAGTGGCATCAGTGGTGCAATCCCCGTAGACTCACTGCGGTTTTCAAACTTAAGTGTCAATTTAAAAACCACCCTGGAGCTTGCTAGGCAGGCAGATACCAGACACCACCCCAGAGATGAAGAGTTAGCAGGTGAGCATTCGACAACCCAAGTGCAGAGCGTGATCAGATGCAGGGCGTCCCCAGGCCACTGTTTGAGAATCACCACTCTGGAGAGAACAACATCCATTCACTTACTGGGCACCAGACACGTGGGGCACTTTAATATGAATGGTCCTCATCCGAGAACCAATGGTAATTCATATCCTGGAGAGGGGGTGGGGGGTTGCAAAGTGAGGAGGGGCCCAGCCAGTGCTCTTGAGGAGTCGTGTGTAAGGGTAGAAGCTTGGACTGTGAAGTCTGAACTGAGTTCAAATCTGGGCCTGTTTCTTCATCTATGAAGTGCAAATATACTAATAACACAGGTCTCATGAGATTGTCATGAGGGGTAATGTGTATAAAGCACTTAGTAGTGTGCTGGCTCACTGAGAATTAGTGGCTGAGGTCAAGGGGCTTACCTAGTAGTTGTAGAACCAAGAGAGATACAGAGCAACTCACCCTAATGTCAAGTTCAGGACAGCCATACCTTATAAGATTGTAGTATTTTATGGTTTACCAGACCCATTCTCATGCAGTATCTTTGTCTGACTTCAGAACCATCCATGTGAGGCAGTGTATTATTATTCCCATGTTATAGATGAGGAAACCAAGCCCCAGAGTTCACATAACTTGGAATTAATGGAGCTGGGCCTTAAATTCAATTGTCTCCAGACCCCAGGCCCTTTGCACTGCACCAGGAAGGCATCCAGAAGGGGAACATCGTGGATAAAAGCAGGAAGCTGGAAAGCATGTTGCATGTGGGTCCAACAATACATAGTCCATTTTGGTTTTAGTATTGTTTGTAGTGAAAAAGAACATGGAAGAGCTAGATTATGGCCAGATTGTGAAGGTCTTTGAGTGCCAAACTAGCAAGTTTGGATTTCCTTCTGTGAGCACTGGAGGTTTTGAGGAGTGTCACCTGTAACAAGTTAGTATAATTAACTGGAGGGACGGGGATTGTGCTTAGAGTAGAAGGGATGTGGGTAACAGTTTTACCTGTCTACTGACGGACTGCCTGGTTAGTTAATCTGGCAGGAGGCCATTTATACACAACATTGTCCTTTGCCCTTTCCAGATTAATCTTCTCTGCCTGAGGCTTTTGTCAGTGAAGAGAGCTTTCTCCTTGGAGGGCAGAGGGAAGGGCTGAAAAGGAGGAGGCAGAAAGAGAAACTAACAGTATCAGTTAGGATTAAGTGCGACTATGGGTGACAGAAAACCTCCAAGATAGTGGTTTAACCAAGCTACAAGTTTATTTCTGTCTCACAAAGAAAGCCCACAAGTGGCCTGTGAAGAGGTGGAAGGGTGACTCATTCTGTGTCTTCCTTGGCGAGTGGCTTCTTGCCTCCTGTACCACACCAGCTGCTTAAGCTTCAGCCATCAGGTCCACCTTCCAGCTAGCAAGAAGGATGAGGGGAACAAGAAGATTGTGGCTTTTCCCTTTAAGGGTACTTAAATGAAGGCACACTTGATATTTCTTCTTATATCCTATTGGCTAAAACACAATCATATGACTGAACATAGCTGCAAGGGAAGCTAGGAAATGTAGTTGGTAATGTAGGCAGCCATGGACCCAGCCAAAAACGAGGAGTTCTATTCCTAAGGAAGGAGGGGAGGAAGGATATTGGGGATGATGTATTAGTTTTCCAAGGCTGCCGTAACAAAATACCACAGACTGGGTGGCGTAAACAACAGCAATTATATTCTCACAGTACTAGAGGCTAGAAGTCCAAGAAGGCCAGCGGGGTTGGTTTCTCTTTTTCCTTGGTTTGCAGATGGCTGTCTTGCTGCCTCTTCACATCACCGTCCCTCTGTGCAGGCACACCCTTGGTGTCTCTTCCTCTTCTTACAGGGACACTAGTCATATTGGATTAGGACCCCACCCTAAAGGCCTAAGTTTAACTTAATCACCTCTTTATCTCCAAATATGCACTTATCTTTAACCATGGTTACATTCTGAGCTACTGGGGGGTTGGGACTGCAACATGTGAGTTTTGGGAGGGACACAAGTTCACAACAGATAATCTGTGGTGTCTGACATGGTATTTAGGAACTATAACGAGGGCTTCAACACAGGGGTCCTGAGATAGGTTTATTTACCCTGAAGCTGGGCCTGCCAGGCAGATTTGTGTGGGACTTCAGTTATGCTTGTACGGGAGGAACAAAGTTCTTTCCGTTATCCATCTTAGGTTCTCTGGCTGGGGCCCTGCAAATTAGACCAACAAAAGGCAGATGAACAAGAGAAAAACAAACAGAAGTTTATTAGCATGTTCATTGAACTTTCACATGGAGTGCACAGAGATGAGTAACTCAGAGGAGTGGTTTAAACTCGGGCTGCTATAGAATCTTAGCAAAGGAACAATAGAGGTTTCCAGAACTGACAAGACAAAGGAAAAGGGTTTGAGGCTTCCATGGGCAGCAAACTGTGGGAAGGCAAATATATGGGGGACACTCAAGGAAGATAAGGGGTATTTGTGCAGGTCCGTCTTGGAGCTGACTTTCTGTCTTCTTTAAGCCATAAAACTTAGCTGGGAGAGGAGATTTATGGCAGTCCTTATATCTTAGGAGTTTCTGCTTCTAGTCAGATAAAGGAAGATGTGGGAAGTCTTCTTTCTGCATCTGTGGATTCTTATTTGCCTCCAGCTCAACATAATCCTTATGCCAAAGTGGCGTATTTGGGGTGGCATATTTTTGTGCCTACAGCTGAGGTGTTCTCTATGCGACGTGCCCCCAGTTATGGTGTTGCACCGTGGTGGTATTTGGGAAGTATTTGTCGGTTCCCTCTGAAGGCTGGGAAGAAGAGTCTGTTCTTGCCGGCAGTCTCTGGCATTCTTTGGCTTATAGACGTATCGGCCTGACCTCTGCCTCCGTCTTCATGTGCATTCTCATTGTGTGCGTGTCTGTCTCCACATTTCTCCTTTTAAAAAGGACACCCGGTCATATTGGATTAGGGTTCACCCCGATGACCTCATTTTAACTTCATTACCTTTGTAAAGACTCTGTCTCCAAATAAGGTCACATTCTGAGGTACTAGGAGTTAGGACTCTAACATCTCCCCTTTTTCTGGAGGGTGGGGGGAGACACAATTCAAATCATAAGAGGTTCTGCAAAAGCAGAGAAGGGATCTTTTCCACATCTTGGTTGGGGGGTATGAAAGAATCCACATCCACCCGCTGGTCCAGGCATGTGGTTGCTGTTACTGCAGCCCAGGACCCTGGACAGAGCTGGTCCGTGCAGAGACTGACAGATTTGGAGTGGGCAATGCACGCCGGACTCCTTTGCAGCATGGACTCTTGTTATAAGGAACAAAATCCATTCAAATTAGTTCAATGAAAATGCGTGTGGTGTGTGCATATGTGAGGGCGGGGGGAAGTGGTGTGTTTTAAAGGTCAGAGGAATCACATGAAAATCCAGGAAACAGGAGCAGCCAAGCCTCCACAAGGCTGTGAACTGACACAGCCCTGGAAACCTCTGCCTCTCCTCTCATGGCTTCCCAGCTTCTCTGAGGTGGGAGGAGGGACAATTCAAACCATAACAGGCTCTGCAAAAGCAGAGAAGGGATCTTTTCCACATCTTGGTTGGGGGGTGTGGAAGAATCCACAATCACCCCCCAGTCCAGGGACGTCGGCTCTGTGCTCCTTTCTGTCCTCACCAACTCCCTCTCATTCCATTGCTCCTTCTTACCTTTGATATTCTGTAACACCATAATGATGGCTCAGCATGCCACCCACCCCTCTCTGCATGGCCTTGCAGCTCAGGCATCCACTGAGTTTTCTCTCTGTGTCTATTTGTTCAAAGTCCCAAGAGAAGATCTAGAGTGGTGGCTTGATTCATCTTTTTAAGAAAGACCACCCAAGTCAGAGGTCACTGTCAGCCTAAGAATGGGCTCAACTCTGGTCAGGGTGCTGCCCCTGCCTGGTCCAATCCACTGTGGCTGTGGGTTGGTGTGTCACATGGCTTGTTACTCCTCTAGCAGGAGCCACGGGTGGGGACTGAATCTTTGAGTAGGAGGCATGAGTGGAACGTGCATCCCACACACTCAGGGCAAAACTCCACTACAAAGGGACCAGTTATACTGCTCTTGTTGCCAAAGGCAACAGTTAAGAAAAAAGGATAGAAAGCACCATTCACTCACTAACTCATTTATTTGTTCACTCATTCATTCTTCATTTATTTCTTAAACATTTGCTGTGTTTATGTGCCGGGTACTGCACTAGTCACCGAGATTACTAGAATTAGCCCAATATGGTCCCTACCCTTTTGGGGCTGATAGCCTAGTAGGGAAGATGAAAAAGAACTTGGTGGATAACTGAGTAAACCTATAATTACAAATCGTGATACGTGTTATCGTAACAGGGAAACGTTGTTCCATGATGAGAATATTGCAGGAGGGGTCTTAAATCAGATGGTCTGAGAAGGCCTCTGAGGACTGGGGAGAAGAACCCCAAAAGAAATGCTTGGAGGGATCTTAACGCATGTATCTTTGCTACAGAGGCCCACTGTATTTTTGGACTGGTCCCCAGAAATTACTCTGGTGCAACAAAAACACATGGGTTAGAAATCTAATTCCTTCCTACCACCAATTCTTAGGTGCCAGGGCCTCGTACTTTCTGATGCTTCAGCAGCTTGGGTTGTTTAGGAGTGCCTGCCGGGCTGGCTGTTTGATCCATGTAAGGAGATTGTCTAATTCCTGGGTATATGGGAGCCTCATTAGTTGGGGGACATCTTGCCCCCAACCATAATGTTTGTGTTTGAATGAGCCTTAATGACAGATTGTGTTTTCTGAGCTCTGCTTCCTCCTGAGATCAGCATCCTTATACTGCTGCTGTATTTTGAGACAGGAAATGTAGTCACCATAATGTTCTGCTAATTTCTGGACCTTTGGATTTGTTGATTTCTTTTTTAAAGCTTACAGGCCTTTAATTTAATAGTCAATTGCACATGGGTGCTACAGTCTGTGCTCTGCGGCATATGTTCTGCAAATGAGGAACGACAATGCTTATCACTATGTAACTCCAGAGGAATCTGGGTAGAGACACAACAAATGTTCCCTTTAATGGGCACTTTCTCCCTTCTTCCCACTTCCTTTAATTGGTGTGAATTGAAAAACAGTCAGGCCGAGTTTGTGAGCTGCTTAAGTCTTATTCTGTTTTTAGTTCTCCTTGGAAGAAGTCATCCCTTGTCCCCCTGCCCCTACCAGGTCAGCTTCTGCATTGGTTTAAAGTCACAGTGGCAGAAACGAGGGCGAGAAGGGATATGACCAACAACGTGGACACTTTCCAGATACCTCTCGAGTCACTGCTCCAGGGCACTCGGAGTTCCCCTGACCACACCTGGCCCCGCGGGTCACAGCCTAAACGAGGCTGGTGGAAGGAGACCTAGGTGGACCCTGTGACTTGCATGGATGCCCCAGGACTCAGCACAAGGTGTGCACAGAGCAGATGATCAGTAGGAGCTTGTTGGGTTGCATTAGTTGGTGGCAACGCCAGGCCT
>CM052447.1:6918522-6944769 GCA_028533085.1 Varecia variegata | reverse complement strand
TCCTCCTTTCTCACAGTGACTTTTGCACAGATCCCCGGGGCATCTGAGCTACAGCGCAGCGCCTGGCCGAAGGCGGGCACAGGGTTTCAGAGGCCACAGCGCCCTGGCCCTCCTGCTGCCCTGCTCACTCGCGCACCTCTCTGGCCCAGCACAGCGCCTCGCCTCACTTCCAGTGCTTAGGGTGTAGTTGCTTCTCTGCAATTGCGGCAAAATACATATAACATACAATTTGCCATTTTAACTGCCTGGTGCACAGGAAGAGGTCGGTCCATGGTAAATGATATTAGCAGCCTCCTTGTCACTCAGGCTGCAGCGTGGGACCCATGCGGAGGAGAGGCCGGGTTTGGGTAATACGCGGAGGTGTTGGGAGCCAGGCTGGGGCTGGATTAGCTCTAGTGGTCGGCGGTAGGTTTCTGCACTGGTTTGTTTAGCCCGTGTGGGCTGCATGGGTGTGGGACAGGCTTGCAGCGGGGATAGCAGGAAGGAGCAGGGGTTCAAGGTGACCAGGGGTCTCACCTGGCTGACCTTCTCTTCCATTTCACAGCCATATACAACTTCCAAGGCAGCGGAGCCCCCCAGCTCTCCCTGCAGATCGGCGATGTGGTGCGAATCCAGGAGGCCTCTGAAGGTGAGTCACCCACTGTGCACCCTTGGCTGATGGAAGCCCACAGGACATTCCAGACGCCTCCAGCCCTCCCTTTGAACCTACAGCTGTGGCGGTCTGTGTAGACACATTTTGCTAATGCTGGTAATTAGAATTTACTGAACAAAATGCTTTATCATGTTAGACACTTGTGCTTCACAGCGAAGACCTAACTGGGCGGTGTGATGTTTGCCATGCTCCTCTCCATTTGTCACAGCATGGGACTGTTTGGGCCTGCGACTTTTTCTAGATACACTTCTTTATTAGTATCAATACTATTGTAAAGGCAAATGAGCATTATTGGGGTTTGGAAGGGTCCCATAAATCACACCCTGATTCCAGGAGAACTGTGCATAATTGTGTGGTGTGTTTACTGTGCAAAGGCACCCAGCCCAGGGAGCAGGAGCTCTGCCCCTCCTCAGGCTGGGAGCCCTGTCTTGGGCAAAGTGGCATCTCTTCTTTTCCCACAAGGGTGCCATCCCCTTGTGAAGCCGAGTGTCCCCTGGGCTGTGTGCACTCGTGGTGGTGGTCTGGGGGGTGCTTTTTAAAATTTGCGCAAAGGCTAACAGCCTTGGACTCATGAGTCAGGCAGTTGGAAATCAATATATCACCCACGTCACTGAAAACTTTGATATTGGGAGCATGGCTTGGGTATAAGAAACAAATGAGCTTGCTGATGTGTCACTCACAATCAGGCAGGCTCTCCCACCCCTCCCTGGCCCAGCTGGGCCACCACGGTTCTCCCCCTGCCCGGGCCTGCCTGTGGCTCCTACTTCAGGGAGGGCACCGGACGAGTGCTCCCTGTGGCTGGCCAGAGCAAAGGAGAAAGACAGAGGAGTGGGCTGAGCACCCTCCTGCCTCTGCCCCTCATCCGTCGGATGAGGCCCTGGGAAAGGAGCGAGGGGCTGGCAGGAGGCAGGTGTGAAGGAGGCCTCCCTTGGGGAAGCAGGGAGCCACGGGAAGGGAGGTTACCTATGGGAATAGCCATCTCTGGTCCTTTCTACAAGCCAGACACTGTGCTAAGTTCTTGATAACACATTATGCTACTCACTCCTCACAGCAACCCACAGGACAGGCAGTGTCATTTCCAGTGCTGGATTAGCTGTGTGCAACTTGCTAGGTGACGGAACCCTCCAGCTCTCTCTGCAGTTTTGTGTAGGGATGCTTGTGTATATATATACACACACACACACACACACACACACACACACAGGCATGGACACATGCACAAACATGCACACACACACAAAGACGTACAGAAACATAAATACATGCACACAAACACATATGCACTTATACACAGATACAAACCAAAAAACAAGCAAACAGAAAACCTTTCTTTGGGAGAACTAATTTGATATTTTGAAAAACGTTTAAAGGAGTCATCATAGGGGGGATTGAGAACTTTGTTCACTTTTCTCACGTTTAGTTTGTGCTTTTGTATTATTTTTACTTGGGGTTATCTATGAGAGGATGCCATACACTTTTCAGTCTCCAGGCCTGGGAAGATCCCAGACTGGACCTATGAAATCCTTCTACACACAGAGTGGAGGAGAGTGGCATGGGGTGAGGAGACGCTTCCCACGCAGTGTGACCCTGTCTTTCACAAATCTAATTCTGCCCAGAGGCAGCAAAGCAAACTATAGGTGTCTACCAAGAGTGAAGAATGGGAATGAAAACAGCAACAACGCTCCTCAGTGTCGCTTATGTGCTACTGAATACTAATGCTGAGAAACAGGCATGATTGCAGGTGAGGAAACTGAGGCTCAGGGATGGGAAATGACTCACCAAAGATCACCTGGGGACCCAGTGGCTGTTTTCTGATGCCCAGGCCTGCGCCCTTTCCTCCACCCGTGCCTACAAAACAATGGAAAGGCCTTGTCCTACATTTCAAAATTCAGTTGAGTATTTTTCTCTTCTTTTTGTGCAATTTCCTTGGCTAGAAAGCTGCAGGGAATAGACTCAGCACACGGGCTGCCTGTGGTCAGAGCCTAACCGGTACCTTTGCCTGGTACCGCGACCTTCCGGAAGCCGACACTGGTGGCCCCAAGCCACCTTCATCCGTCTTTGGGACATCTTTATTCTTTCTTTGGTTCTGGTTTTCCATTTTTAATTCAATTTTATTAGTCTTGTGTTAATGCATCCTTGTAATCATCAGCCACAAAACCTTGCTGGAAAGAGCTGGGTGTATTAATTTGGTAAGTGGCTGGTAATTCACAAATCCTTTGAAAATACAATATTTGGAAGTCTGCTAGAATGATTCTAGCTACCTGACGAACTAGTATGTGAATTATTAGGGCTTCCCATGCCTACAGTCATGCCCATACAGAGTTTTCAAACTGGAATTTACAGGATCCTAAGGTGTCTCCGGGGACCTTGGGTGGCTAAAGGAAGCTGAGCAGTGGAGGGTCTGAGACCAGACCTGGTGGCGTCTGCCTTGCAGGCGGGGAGTTTGGCCTGTGATTCTGGTTGAAAAAATGATTCCTTCAAAAATATAAAAAATCTGAACACCACACTGTGAGTCAAAGATTAGTCAAAACTGTGTAGGAGACAGAACATGGGTGTGCCCGTGAAACTCTCTTATAGAAAACTACATGAAAACCCAAATCCAGCCAACTGAGAGATGGGTCAAAATAAAAGAATATAGGATTAAAATGCCGTGATAAAAGGAAACTGGGGTGAACATCGGGTCCAAATGGATCCATTTATGAAAATTGGTATTAAAAGTCATGATATTTATGTCTACCATAAAGAATGTTATTGTTAAGAACCTTGACAATGGAAAGGAATCTAATAAAATAAAGAAATGGGAGAAGAACAGGAGAGAATAGATAACTCAATGGCATCTCTACAGCACAGAGTTGATCAATATTAGTTAGAAATAAAACATGTGACTTTTTAAAAAACATAACCACTCCCATCTTCTGATGCTTTTCATAACTATTTTAATTTTAGAGGAGTTTTTAGGAAATTGTTTTAGAGATGAAGAAACATTTAATCGAAGTTCAACATTTCCTTTAATTTCACTTGATTTTTTTCTTCTGTTAAATACAAATAGCATTAAATTTGAGAGTTTTATTTATATAGTATCTTTACTATATGTTCATTTTTATGACAGTATTTTAAAAATCATATTTTATCTGTTTATCTGTTATTCTATGTGTATAAATATAAGTAAAGAGTTGACTGGAATGATATTAATAGTGTTTTTCTTTTTCTGTGTAATGGGATTTGGGATAATTTTTAAGTCTTTTATGTTTGTACATTTCTACTTAGTTTAAATTGTCTACAATAACATATCAGTTTTAGACAAAAAAAAAAATACAGTCCTGAAGATTGGAAGCAAATATCCTGAGATATTAGAAATGGTTAATTCTGGGTAGTTAGAATGTGAATGATTGTTATTTTATTCTTTGTATTTTTCAGTAATTTTTAAATATTTAAAAAATATATATATATTTTAGAGACTGGGTCTTGCTATACTGCCCACCCTGGTCTCAAATTCCTGGGCTTAAGCAATCCTCCTGCCTCTGCCTCCCAAGTAGCTGGGATTACAGGTGCGCACCACCACACCTGGCTTTCAATAGTTTTTAAATCTCCCCCACCATACCCAATAAAAGAAGTGAAAAGAGCATTGGCTTTTAAATCAGAAGTTATTCATTGCTTCCACTACCCATTAACTGAGTGATCTTGGGCAGGTAAGCTTTGGTTTTCTCATCGGTCAAGTGGGTTATCATCGCCTCGCTCCTCAGCTTATTAAGAGGATAAAATGAGAGAAAGTAGAGAAGCTGTCTAGCACCATGCCTGGCTCATAGGAGGGGCTCGTGTTGGTTAATTCTATCCTTCCCTCCATTACATAGGGCAGCATTGAGACTGGCAGATATATATCTTTAAGGTATGGTCCAGGTAAGCTGGAAACTGAATCTTTGATTGCCTGGAATGGTGAGGCTAGCCTTTCCTCCCCTACATACTAAACCTACTCAGCTGGATGACTGGGGGAAACAAAAACCTGACCTGGAAGCTTAGACATGGATGAATTTCACTTCCTATTATAAAGATAATATATTGTTATGATAAAAACTCACATAGTTCAGAAGGGTACTCAGTGCTCGACCTTCGACATCTAAATGCCATTTTATCTCTCAGGCTGCCTTTTCTACCGAGAGGCAGCATAAGCATTCTGTGTCCTGATTTTAGATGTGGAAAACAATGCAGGTGCATTGGGCAGTAGGAATTCCTCATGGAAGGGACAAACATAAAAAAGCAGTGACTTTTTTCCCCCAATCACTTCCTCTTGTCATATTGGGTTGACATCTTTCCTGATATTTAATGACATCAGAAGACCTCAACCTCATATCCACTGTACTGCTCACCCACTTCTCCCTTTACCAGCTTAATCAAGGCCTGAGGAAGGAGGGGGTTTGGAGCGCTCTCTCTCCAGTTCTTTGTCTTCCCTACTCAAATAAGCCCAATGATCACACAGTCACTGTACACAGGGCCATGTAGCTGGGGAATGAGATGCCAGATGTCCCTGGCATCTCTGTGTGAAGCTCCTGGAATTACCCATGCCCTGCTTGGTGTGGTTTTGAGGTGGAGAAGCTGTGCCTATGCCCTTCTAAGGCAACAATTCCCACCTCCAAAGACCACCCCCCCATCTGTCCCTCTCTTCTGATCTCTTGGAGTGTGGCAGAGGGATGCTCCTTGCAGGTAGCACCTCTTGCTTAGATTCTTCTTTATGAGTCCCTCATAGGGGATGTATGCTACGTGCTCAGTTATTTACTATCTGACTCTTCCTTTTCGGAACAACAGGAAAAGTCCCATTCTACTTACTGATACCTCTGCATGTCTGGGCCATGGGGTTCCACTCAGTGGGAATGAGAATGGGATTTCTACACTGGTTCCCTAGACTCTTTTGGATTTCACTTATCAGTAAAATAAAACCACAAGGAGGGGTAAGGGAGGAGATTGATAGAGGATCTTCTGCTTTTTAAAAGTAATGTAGAGCTTTTGTTGTTGCTGTTTTCTAGCAGTGGGATTACAACTGTGCATATCATTCTGAGACTTGTTCTTCTTTCTTAAAAATATCTCGAGTGCTTTCTAAGTGAGCACATGTGCATTACCGCATTGTTGGTTGGCTGCAAAGAGTCCTGCACAATGAGGCTTTGAATCTACCCCTTCCAGAGTCGGGTACACCAGGAGACCTGTAGCAGTGTCCATACTAATAACTCCTTTGAGAGTGATCTCGACCTATCCAAGTGCTTTTAGGATAAGTGGAGGATGTTATGACCATTTAACAGGGAATCTTTTTAAAGCACCACTTTGCAAGGAGATAGTCTTTTGTTAAGGTCTACTCTAGTGACAGGATGGTGTGAAAAGGACTCTGTTTTCTTAAGTGATAGTGCTCCATTATCAGGAGTTTGTAAGTGAAGTTTTCTTCCCTTCTGAATGAGGATGAGGCTAAAATGTCAGTAAACTTCCATTATGTTGAATTTGAGGCATGTCTCATTTGCTTTGTTGTTATGAAAATATGTTGAAATGATTTCAGTAAAGAAAAATTCTTAATCTATAGGTCCTAAAAATAAAATAGAAAATATGCCCCACTTTGTCTGCATTTTATTGTTATTTTAATTGAATTTTTAAAAAGAGAGAATGGTATCTATGAACTTTTTTGGAGACTTACCATGTGCCAGGCACTGGGCAAACTCTCTGAATTTTAAATCTGATTTAAGCCTCATGAGACACTTATGATTGGGGATTATGGGGGATTATGATTCCCATGAGACATGAGGCACTATTATTCCCATTTTACAGATGAGAAGACTGAAGCTTAGAGAAATGCAGTTAAGTTGCAGATCTCCATTCAAATTCAGGCTTTGATTGCAGAGCTCACACTTTAAAAAAAAAAATTATTGTGAATATTCAAAGATACATCATGATCTTATGGGATACATATAGATAGTAAAATGGTTACTATAGTGAAACAAATGAACATGTCCACCATATCACATAGTTACTCAGTCTCTTTTGTTTTTGTGGTATGAGCAGCTAAAATCTAATCATTTAGCAGAAGTCCCAAATACGGTACAATTTTATTGACTATAGACCTCCTGTTGTACATTGGATCTCTAGATTTGTTCATCCTACATATCTGTTACCTTGTAACCTCTAACCTACATTTCCCCATTTAATTCCCTACTCCACCATAACCACTGTTTCGTCCTCTATCTCTGTATATTTCACTCATTTTTTTTTCTTTTAGATTCTGTGTATAAGTGAGATCGTGCAACTTTTCTTTCTGTGTCTGGCTTTTTTCACTTAGCATAACGTTTTCTGGGTCCATCTATGTTGTGGCAAATGGCAGGATCTCCTTCTTCTTAAAGGCTGAATAATATTCCGTTGTTTATTTATACCACGGTATCTCTGTCCATTCATCCACTGGTGGACACTTAGGTTGTTTTCATCTCCTGGCTATTGTGGATAACACTGTAATAACCATGAGAATGCAGATATCTTTACAAGACTGTGATTTCATTTCACTTGGGTGTATGCCCAGAGGAGGGATTGCTGGATCATATGGTAGTTCTATTTTAAATTTATTTGGGAACGTCTATACTGTTTTCCACAATGACTATGCCAAATTACATTCCCACCAACACAGTGTACTAGACTTCCCTTTTCTCCACACCCTTGCCAACACTTGTTATCTCTTGACTTTTTGATAATAGCCATTTTAATGTGTGTGAAGTGATATCTCATTGTGGTTTTGATTTTCATTTTCCTAAGAATTAATAACATTGATCAACTTTTGATATACCTGTTGGCCATTTTTAATGTCTTCTTTGGAGAAATATCTGTTCAGGTCTTTGCCCATTTTTTAATTGGGTTATTTGTTTTTATACTATTGAGTTGTATGAGTTCTTTATAAATTTTGGATATTGACACATTGACTACCACACAAAAAAATCAGAAACTTTTCCTTGGGGCCACAGTGCTTTACTATGAAAATAGAATAAAAACTTTGAGTATAATTTAAAGGTAAACATAAATAGAAAAACAAAATTTATTGACTTCTATTAATTTAATCCACATTTTTAGAATTAAATTGTCAGTATTAATTGTAACAGTAAAAACTTCAAGAAGTAAGATTTTATATATGCGTCACGTAGCCCCAGCATCAAAACTAGAGTGAGTTAAATATAACTCTCATGGCAATTAATGTGTTAACCCCTTATCAGATAAATGGTTTGCAAATATTTTTTTCCCAATCTAAGTTTTTGTTTCATTTTGTTGATTGTTCCCTTTGCTGTGCAGTTTCTTTTTAGTCAGAGTTCACACTCTTAACCACTGATAGGTACTATCTTCTATTTGATCTTAATATTATTATATAGTTCAACATACAAGAAAGAACAAGTACTTCCAAGCACTCGTGACTCAGATAAATATTAACATTTTGCCATACTTGCTTCAGACATTTTTTTAAAAGAAATAATTTCAGATGCAGTCAAAATTCCATTTGACTCCTCATCTATTCCATTCTTTTTCGTTTGTCCCCACGTAGGGAACACTTTTCATGAAATTGGTATGTTTTCTTCCTGTCCAAGGTTTTAGATAATAGTTTTAATAAATCCTAATGGGGTTGGTGTTATTGTCCTCATTTTAGAAATAAAAACACTGAGGCTTAAATCACCTGACCACAGATCACGCTGCTTGGAAATGGCAGGGAGGGAACCGCATCTCTAGGCCTTGTATTCTTTGCTGGTATTGTGGATATTTTTAGTCTCCTCAGTCCCCTGACTCTTATGCGACTTGAGAATTTAGGTAGACTTCGTTTCGGTATTTGGGATGTGGAAAAACAGGATGATTTGAATAACTGGTACTTCATAGTTGTCCAAAAGAATTGTAAAAATTTTCCCTTTTCTCATCTTCCCCCAGAAGGCATGTCTTAGTCCAGAGACTGCTATAAGAGAATGTCATAGAGCGGGTGGCTTCAACAACAGAAATTTAATTCTCATACTTGTGGAGACTGGGAAGTTCACGATCACGGCACTGGCAGATCTGGTGTCTGGTGAGGGCCGGCTTCCTGCTTTGCACATGACTGTGTCTCTCTTGTGTCCTCACATGGCTGTGAGCAGAGAGAGGAGGAACAAGCTCTCCTGGAAGGGCCCTAATCCGATGCAGAAGGGCTCCACCTTCATGACCTACTCACCTCCCAAAGGCCCCACCTCCTAATGCCATCACATTAGGTGTCAGAATTTCAACATATGCACGCCTGTGATCCTAGCACTCTGGGAGGCCGAGGCGGGATGATTACTTGAGCTCAGGAGTTTGAGATTAGCCAGAGCAAGAGCGAGACCCTGTCTCTACCAAAAAGAAAAAGAAAAAAAAAACAGCCAGGCGTTGTGGTGTGCATCTGTAGTCCCAGCTACTCAGGAGGCTGAGGTAGGAGGATTGCTTGAGCCCAGGAGTTGGAGGTTGCAGTGAGCTACGATGACTCCACTGCACTCTAGTCAGGGCAACAGAGCGAGACTCTGTCTCAACCAAAAAGAAAAAAAAAGGGAAAAAAAAGAATTTCAACATATGAATTTGGAGAGGACACGAACCTTCAGTCCATAGCTATGCACACTGTGAATTTTATGTTTAAAAAAAGTGAGCAGGGTGCAGTGATGTGTACCTGTAGTCCTACCTACTTGGAAGACTGAGGTGAGAGAATTGCTTGAGCCTAGGAGTTCAAGGCGAGTCTGGGCTTCCATCTCTAAATTAAAAAAAAAAAAAAAAAATGGTTATCTCATGGAAAGAGTTAGCAAAAAAAAAAAAAAAAGCCTTTGTTATTATTTAATTCAAAGGGTATTGAGCCCAGGTGCGAGTTTTGGGACACAGTAAGTACCGGGTTACACTGAGCCTGCTTTTGATGATGGGGTCCATTGTCCTAGGATTTTGCCCTTTTGTGCCAACTGTTGTTATCTGCCAATGCCTGGTCAGTTCTTGGAGTGCAGCCAGGTATAGCTGACTGGTGACCAGATGAGGCAGCTGATATCAGTGGTCACAGATCAATGGCCCAGCAGGGTGAGGATGTCAGAAAAAGTCCTGAGGACAGTTCCTATGCATTAAATGCAGTAGACCTGGGTTTGGCTGCTGGTGTGGCTATGTCACTGCTGAAGAATGTTGGGATTTCTTCCTCACCTGCTTAATCTCAATGCCATCCAGCAAGTGGAGATAAAGCCTTATTGCAAAGGGTCACTGGGGATTTATTTCTGAAAGCACTGAGCCCAGTGCAATATGCATAGTAGGTTCATAATCAATGCTGATTGAATTTGAATCTGGAAGCCAGAACAGGAATATTAGGTGCAGGATTCAGCAGAGTCCTGTAGTTAGGAGTGAGCTGAAACCCTAAGAATTAGGAAACCTACAAGGTGTGCACATGTAACTGAATCTCAAAAGTCACACAGGCAAAGTCCCTGGACCCAGGGATCCTGACGGAGGCCCTGTCACATGAGCTTGGTGTAGGGACAGTTGGTGCCTTGATTGATTTTCTACTTCCTGGTGGATTTTGGCAGCTTTGGCCATCAAGTGAGTTGAGGTCATTGTGGCTGGATAGCCTTATCTATATTTGTGCTCTAAGGCCATCACATGGCGGACAATATGGCTATACAGCGTTAAGGGCTGGCTTTGAAGTCACACGGACTTGAGCTTTCTCCCTGGCTGTGTAATCCTGGCCCAGTACATCAACTGACTTGAATATCAATTTCCTAATCTATACAATAGGAATGATAATACTTAGCTCTCAGTGTTGCTGTGAGCATTAAATGAGAGAAAGCACGTACAGTGCTTGGCATACAGCTTTGAATGCTTTAATTGATCAGTGAATGGCAGCTTGTAATAACCTCACGAAGATGCATTTGCATCTAGTTGGTGGAATGGAGCAACTAGAGAGGTTGTGTGGTGCAGTGCAGCGGTGTTGTTTCTGGAGTCAGCTGCTCGAGTTTAAGTCTCGGCTGCGTCACCCACTAGCTGTGTGACCGTCAGCACATTACTTAATCCCTGTGCCTCTCTGTTGTCATTTGCAAAGCTGAAACAGTAATAGTACCAGCTTTATAGGATTGTTGTGAAGATTAATTTATAGTTTGACAAAACAAAACAAGAAAACTATAACAGAGTTCCCAGCATATAGAAAGGACTCAGAAAGTATAAGCACTACTGTTAATTGCGAATTATTTTCCATAGTTATTGACAAATAATAAAGGCAACAGAAAATACCATGTGATGCTTCATGAGGCAGACGAGCCCTCATCACCGGAGACATTCAGTTGGAAAGTAGCTTAGTGAGGATTTAGTTCTGGGGACTCAGATGTTGAGAAGTTGGAAATAATAGGTCATCACCAAACTCCTTCCCCCATAAAACAGGATGCACAGTGTGATGGCTGCATACGTTCAACTCCTGACACTGCCATCTATTAGCTGTGTGATCCAGGGCAAGTTACTTATCTGTGTCTTAGGTAGTACACTCATCTGTAAAAAGGGATGATAACTGTTCCTCTCTCATATGGTTGTTATGAAGATTAAAAGGCTTAATATACCAAGAGCAGGTAGAAGCACTTTTATTCCAAACCTGAGATTCTTTCTCTCCAGCCGCCCTTCTTTCCTTTATATTTTCCCTCTTACCTTCCTTTTCTCCTTCTCTCCTTCCTCTCACTTTCTGATTCACAGAAGGAGCCCAGTGGGCCCCTGTCGCTTCAGAACTTCCTTTAGGACTTTGACCCTCAAGCTGGCTCAGGACTGTAAGAGGTGATTTTGCATTTTAAGTTGTTTGTTTTGGGGCTTGCAAATATGTCTGTTGGGAACGTATTTCCGCAACAATCTGTCAGCCCAGTAATGAGGGGCAGCTAATAAGGCGCCTGACAGACGCTTTTTATTTACAGAGATGACAAATGCCACTACTTGGCTGTGCTGGAATCATTTCAAAGGCCAACAGACTCATTAGAGTCATCAGTACTTGCTACACTGAGGCTCATGTTGTCAGAGGACTGTGCGTCATTGGGATTTCTGTTAATTGAATCGTTTTTGATATTCTTGCAAAAGGAAGAATATTTTAAAATTTCTGTTCCTTCATTCATCTCTGAACTTACATGTTTCGTAATGACTAACTTTTGCAAATCGCATTTTAGACACCGTTGGCTGCTGTCAGAACTGCAGATGTTGTTTTAGGATGTTTGCCAAGATCCCTGAGCCTTTCTATGTCCCCAAGGCAGGGGGTTGAAAACAGGCATATGACCGCAGGGCCCAGGCAGATAAGGAAAATGAGGGAAGGGCTGAGCGGAGGCTGGTGATTGGAGGCACCTGCTCTTCTGCTGGGACCGGCTGCTCCACTAGCTAATGGCCAGCGGGAGCACGGGCCAGCATTGCTGGGGCACGTCGTTTTGCAAAAGAAGGAAGAAATTTGCATACCTTTGTGAAATCTATTTTTATATGTTGTTTTGAGATGTTGGCAACCAATCTAAAAGAATTTGAAGACAACTGGGTTTCCAGATTCTGATCTGTACCTAAGGTCTAAAGCAGTTGTTTCTTTGCTATTAATAGTTAAAAACCAAACCAAACCAAAACAACAACAAAAAAACCCATCAGCAGCAAACTTATAAGAATAAATGAGAGACCTGTTTTTTTGTTTTCTCTTTGCAGACTGGTATAGGGGATACCTCTTAAAGCACAAAATGTTACAGGTAAGGTCAGTTGGCTCTTATTTGGGACAAGACTGGATGTCTTCACACGGCCCTGCCACCCTGCTGGGGCAGTTCTCTCCCACCATTGCTCTTCAGCAAACCAGACCCATTCCTCCCTCCATGAGCCCTGTGCCCTGCGCCCTCTGTGTTTTGGTACTCGCTGTGCCTTGACTCTCTTCCCCTTCCCCTTATTCTTTAAAGCCCATCTCTGATGCTGTCGTCTCCCTGCAACCTTTCCTGATACGCTGCTCACGGATGGTTTCTCCCTCCCCCAAGTCCCCGTGGAATTGTACCTGTTTCATTTGAAATTTATCTTCTGCTGCCTTCCTTTAGAGTTGTGTGGGGATTCATTCATCTCCTCGCCTGTGTATCCAGCATGACGTAGACAGGACAGGCCAGGTCTCTACCCGCCAGTGGTTCTTGTGCCCCAGCCGCACACCGATGTCACCTGCACAACAGCAGGCACCTGCTTTGCTCATTTCCTCTCATGGCATCCAGCATAGTGACCAGATGTCCCCAAGTGTGCACACTGGTTGCATCTATGAAAGAATTTCCAACTAGTTGATAAACTTCTCTTGTTAACTGAGCCAAATTATGGAGCAAGGAAATAATAGAAGCTTTTCCTTCTTCCCCGACATGCTGTGTTGGGAGGCACGACCCTACTTTTCTCTCTCCAAAGAACAATGAAATAAATCCAGGGAGAATGGGTCTCAGATCTAAGTAGCCCAAGTGCAACCCAGGACACCGTTGCTTCAGGACCAGTCCCTCCTGACCTTCCAGTTGTTCCTGACTGTGACAGGTGGCTGCTTTCCAGAACCGGGCAGGAGAGGGGAGAGGCAGAGCCCCTGTCTCACAGTGCTGAGTGGTTTAGAGTGTTTATCAAGCGATGCAAGTCCCTTGTGGCCCACCAGACAGGGTGGGCGCCCATAATGGGGTTGAGGCATCCTTTGGGACCCAGGGCTGTTGTGGGATCTAGAGCAACTGATGGCAAACTGGAAGGGAAGCTAGACCTGGGATTCTCTTCCTGCTCTATCCGACTCTGGGGTTATTTCTTTAAAGGGTGAGGGTTTTGCCAGTCAGTGGCTTTGTAACAAACCCTGAAGGCCTAGGGTCAGTCATTTCTGTAGGGATATGTCTTTTTATTTTATTTTATTTTGTTTCCAACAGGGCATTTTTCCTAAATCCTTTATCCACATCAAGGAAGTGACAGTCGAGAAGAGAAGGTATTTGCCATTCCTTGCCATGCTTGACCTCCGGCGGCTGGTACATGTCTTTGTCCTGTTTACTTTGAAAATCTGCCTTGGCAGGTCTGAAGGGTGTTCAGCGTATCCGCTCTGTGCCTGTGTTTGTTTGTGTGTCTCCTTTCCCTCACTCAGTGGGAGATCTAATCCAAACTGATTCCTGTTCAGATCTGATTCTGGGAGATATTAATTTGGAGAATCAAACTTTTCACTGGCAGCTGCCTTTGAACTGTATTAAAGTAGATTAATCCTGAATAATGAGCCCACCCTGGCGAAGGAGGACATTACAGAGGAAGGTCCTTGTATTTGCATAATGTGATTGGTGTGGCTATTGGAGGCAGTTCGGTCTAATGTCAGGAAGGCCCCTCCCAGCAGCTGCAGCTTAATGCAAATTCACCAGCATTGTATCTTATTAGCACCTGGGTCTCAATTTCACGCCATTTTTTTCTCCCACCTTAAATAGAAATACCGAGAACATCATTCCCGCAGAAATTCCTCTGGCACAAGAAGTGACAACGACACTTTGGGAGTGGGGGAGCATCTGGAAACAGCTCTATGTGGTGAGACTGGAAATTTTGCTCCCTGGGATGGACGCTGCTTGCAGTCTTCAGTTTGGTTCAAGTTTGCAATTTAGCCTTGAGCCGGGCAGGCTAAGGTGGTTTTGGTGACATATCAGAGGATGCACTGTTATGTATGAGTACATCAAGGCCCAGAGAGGTTAGGTGACTTTCTCAAAACCACACAGCTAGCTAGTGACAGAGCCATAATAAACGGAGTCTGGTGTGATCCTTATGTTTTTTAAACTAGTGTAAAAGTTGCCAAACTTGAGTATGCATAAGAATCACCTTGAGAGCTGTTAAAAATAAAGCTTTCTCTGATGGGGTTTAGTAATCTTCGTTTTTAATAAACTCAGGGATTTGATTTGGTAGTCTGCTGATAACACCTTGAGAAATACTGTTCTCATATATTAATTAACCGATGACTATTGTCTTCAGATCTGTGAAGAAGCTTTGACCCTGGAAAAATAAAGAGCATATTTTGCATTTGTTTTCCCTGTTTTGAAGCAAATCGAATTTTAAATCCTCCTTTGATGAGCCAAAGCTCCTAATGAAAGCAATTAGCTAAGCAAACCATTAAGCTGAGAGTGGAAATGTCAACCCAGGCTTACTGTGTAGTTGCCAGAGCACTGCGCACACCTGCTGGTGTATGCACACTATTTGTAGACTTTTATGGTCTTAAATGTTGACTCCCATGTAGGCATTTCATAATATGTCATAATGGGCACACTCAGTTCTGTAAGTTTCCCAAAAGTTGTTAGGAAAGTTTGAGGGGAAAACAGTATGTTTGTGGCTAAAGTGATTTCTTTTTCATCTCCACTACCCCTTTTGAAACATCACATCACATACACGTGTACCATTTCTATGGCTTAACATTTTCCCTTAAAAAATCTTTGAATAGCAAGTCCCTAGTAAAGAGATCCTTAAACATCTGTTATTTAGTATCACCTTCATGACTTGCCACATCTGTATACGACATGATATTACTTAATACCTAAATTGGCACTCCTTTTGGCAAACCTAAATCAATTTACATAGTGGACTTTATGAAGTTCTGACAACAATTCTCTGATTCTCCAGCACTCACTGGGCGCCCTACAATTCAATTCAATTCTGACACAACTACCCAGAGTTGGCATGAGACTCCGTAGGCCCAATTCCACAAGACGGCCCTCCCTTCGGGGGCCAGTCTCAAGTCCCAGGTCCCCAGGCTACCTGTGCTTCAGTTAGAATTGTTTACAAATTGAGGGATTCCCGCTACCCCTCCCCGACCAGACACCCCCTTTCCTGCCTCAAGTTCCATAATTCTTAGAACAACTCACAGAACTCAGGAAAGTGCTATCATTACGATTACAGTTTTATCATAAAGGATACCACTCAGAAACAGCCATGTGGAGGAGATACGTAGGGCAAGGAGTGGGGGCGCACGGAATGTCCCTGTCCTCTCTAGGCACGCCACCCTCCCGGCACATTGACGTGTTCACCATCTGAGAAGCTTCGCAAACCTTACTTTGTAAGGGTTTTAATCAAAGTTTCATTGTATAGGTGTGATTGACTAAATTATTGGCCGTGGGTGCTTGAGCTCAATCTCTAGTCCCTCTCCCCCTCCTGGAGGTTGGGGATGGGAGAGACAGCGGGGAGAGGAGGGGAGAGGGGCGGACAGTTCCAAACCTCTAGTCACATGGTCCATTCCTCTGGCAACCAGCCTCCATCCTGAAACTGTCCAGGGGCCCATCCAGACTGGCCTCTTTAGCATAAGCTCAGCTATGGTTGAAAGGGGATTGTTATGAATAACAAAAGACATTCCTGTCACTCAGGATATTGCAAGGGTTTTAGGAGCACTGCCTCAGGAGTCAGGGACAAAGACCAAAGGTATACATACATACATATATGTATGCATATATATGTATGTTTCTTTCTTTCTTTATTATACCACACACACTTTCCCAAATGGAAAGCCAAAAGCACTTGGCACAATTAGAAGAACACTATTCAAATAAACACAATGAAAACAAGACAGTGTTATTAGATGCTTGCTATCTTACCCATCTAAATCTCTGAGCCCGAGACCTTCTCTCTCTGTTAAAGAAAGAAATTAAACAATGTGTGAGAGGTGTTAAAGACGTAGTACCATAAAACTGCAACTTTCTCTTTCCCCGAAACAGAAGGATGGAAAGAGAGTGGAAGAGAATCACTGTACGGGTCAGTGTTATTTGACCTTGTATCTTTGTACCACTAAGAGCCATCTCACGTGCCACAGACAGTACACGTGCAACACTTTGGGAGGGCTGTTCTAGAAATAGTCCTTTATCACTGGAGAAATGGCCCTGGCTTCCAGCCTCAAAGGGCCTGAGTTCTGGGACCTCCATTATAGCAGATGTTTGTCAACCTAAAATAATCAAAAGGGTCAGAATCCAGTTTAAAGAAAGTTTATTGAAGTGCAAAGTTTAAGGACAGCCTCCCAGGAGGCACAGATTCCAAAGAATGGAAGCCAGTGTTCCGAAGTGTAGACGTTTGGGATGATTCATTTAGACAAAGTTCAGGGAAGCTTAACAAAATTTCATTGTCTTTCTATATAAGACTTAATGCAGTTAGCAAGGATCTGATTAGTTGAGGTGGTCTTTTTCTTTGGGAAAGGTACATTTAACATTCCTTTCCCTGAGGATGGAACAGTCACGGGGTCTTTTGCACCACCTGGTCTGAGTTAGCTACGGGACAATAAAGGAGGCAGTTAATCTGTCAAAAGATCAGTGATCGGAAGAGGGCAGGCGTCGCGCCACATGGGGAGAGGAAGGAAGCTAGAGAGAGGAGGGAGGTGCCAGAGTCATTTTAACTCAGTTCTGGTGGAAACTAATAGAGAAAGAATTCACTCATTACAGCAATGAGGGCACCAAGCCCTTCACGAGGGATCCTCCCACGTGACCCAGTGACCCAAACACTTCCCACGAGGCCCCCCCCTCCAACATTGGGGATCACATTTCAACCTGAGATTTGGAGGGGACACATATCCAAACTGTAGCAGATGCCCAAGCACCTTGGCGCAGGTGATTGAGGATTGTTTCCTGTCTCCTAGGCCAGCAAAAAGGAACGTTTCCTCCAGGTCCAGTCCATGATGTACGACCTGATGGAGTGGAGGTCCCAGCTGCTCTCAGGAACTCTGCCCAAGGATGAGCTGAAGGAACTGAAGCAGAAAGTCACATCCAAAATTGACTATGGCAACAAGTAACTGGTCTTTCTGAAAAGATGCTTTCTCCCCCCACCCAGCCCCCTTCTTTCCTTTTTCCCTCCCAAGAAGCTTGGTTTCATTTTTAGATGCGAGTTAGCCACTTTCTATTCGGGAGAAGACTGTTACCAGTGGCCATGCCTGTGTGGCTTTGCTGTCACTCCCCTGGGACCCAGGGACTTGCAGGTGGAGCCCAGGCTTGCTTATCCAGCGACTATTACCGGGCCGAGAAATTTAGGGCACTCATTTAACCTACTTCCAAGGGTTTGGGGGGCACAGTCATGCTGGTTCACTTTCAGCTTAGTTGTCATTTTGTCCCTGCATTTGCAAAACTCTCCTTTAAGTCTCAGTGTGAGACTTAATTCTCCTTCCCAGTCTTACATTATCCAAGCCACATGCCATCAGCTAACTCACACGCACTATTATTATACAAAAGTGTTTCCTCAAACAGAAGCAGAAATTGGTTGGAATTTGAATGTCATAAAGTTAAGGAGAAAATGAACCAATTATCTGAGGTGGGACAGCCCACTGGTAATAATATTATAGCCAACACTTGATCAGAGCTCATTATGTACCTGCTCCGTGCTAAGTGTTTTACATGCTATTGTCTAATTTAATTCTTATAAGAACTCCATGGCGCTGGCAGTTTTATTTTCCCATTTATTCAGATGAAGAAACTGAGGCTCTTTAATCGGTTAAGTAACTTGTCCAGAGTTGCACAGCTGGTGAATGGCAGAACCGGAATTCAGACCCAGGCAGTCTGGCTCCAGAGTCCGTGGGCCTCGGCACTCTGCTGCTTGGATGGCCTTTGAGAACTGTCAGAGCTTCCCCTCACTCCTGGTTTTTTGAATGCCCTCCAAACATCCTATTCATTTGTTCACTCAGTCCAACAACAAGCCAAACATGCCTTGAGCATTTATAGTTGGCTTGATTTCCTGCTAGGTGTTGGGGCTACAGAAATAAAAGTCCCTGTCCACTGGGGGATCATGGTCCTGTTTAGGAGTAAACCACCAGTAAGCTATTGATAAGTATTGTGATAAGTATGATGGCTTAGGAAGCAAGAATGCTCTTAATTTGACTTGGAGAAGGAAGTCAAGGAAGGCTTCCCGGAAGAGGTGGCTCCTGAGCTGAAG
The DNA here is from genome assembly GCA_028533085.1 of Varecia variegata. Lineage (NCBI taxonomy): Eukaryota > Metazoa > Chordata > Mammalia > Primates > Lemuridae > Varecia > Varecia variegata. The sequence continues at coordinate 6,926,258 of CM052447.1, read as the reverse complement.
TTTGAAGGATAAAGAGTTGTTAAGCAGACTTAAAAAAAGGGAGGGCAGGGGTTCATGAGAGAGCACGTATACTCAAGAGCCTGCAAAGTGGGTCAGAAGACTAGACCATAGGAGGGGGAAGTAAAAAGAACCCATTTAATGGGAATAAAAAGAAATTTTCCCAGCAGCCAGGCCAGGCTTTCTTGCCCTTGTGATATGCACTAGGAAGAGGATCCAGGGAAGAAAGTTAATGGGTCCAACTTACAGCTGCTTTCCCTCCCAGAAACACCGTCCCTCTGTTGGTGCCCCTCTTGGCATCTAGCAAGCTTGTCCAAATCTGCTTATAAAGCACGTCATCCCAAAGTGACGGGAGGGGTTTGCCACGCAGCTGCTGCTGCCATTGGTGTGGTGGCATCTTTAGCTGAACACAGTTGCAGTTGGGAGTGTGGGAACTGAGGGCATTTCGCTGCTTTACAGTGACATCTGTGACCTTCAGGTGTTGTTTCCTCGGGGCGGGGGCGGGGGCGGGGGAGCTCCAGAGAAGAAGGACCAGGGATGGAAGAAATAGTCACCACTCACAGGAAGCCTTCCCTGATTTTCCCCTACCCACCCTGGGCTGGGTTAGATGCTCTTGCAGGCCTTTAGCACCCAGAACAGTAAGCTCTTCCATCCTGGCCTGGCTCCCCTACGGTCCCGCGAGCTCCTCTAAGACACTGACTGGCTGATTCTTCTCCATGCCTGTGCCTGGAACAGGGTCTGCACGCAGTAGGTGCTCAGCGAGTGGTAACTGAGTGAATGGATGAATGGCGGTGATGGGGGAAAAGAGAGGCAGAGGGTCCCCCCCACACCAGGCCGTCTGTAGCCCAGCCCTGCACTTTCAGTTTCAGTCAGTTTCCTGTGGGGAAGTGAGACAGACACTCGGGGGCCCCCTCCCTCCCCCGTCTCCTTCAGCCAGAAGTGAGCGCGTTGGGCACCTTAGCTGGGGCCTGGCTCTGGAGGGCTCAGAGCTCTGGTACGGGATGGGTGGCCTCCCCAAAGCCAGGAGGCCTGGCACGTGGGCAGCAGCGTGACGAAGGCCAGCCTCCAGCCCTGAGGGTCAGGGAAGCGGGAGCGGAACCGAGTCTGGGAGAATTAGCCTGTCTCTCCCCGCATCCACTCCATTCTTTCATTCAGACATCGTACTTTTGTTGCACACCTGGTCGGCCCCAAGGGTACGGACAGGTACAAAATGCAGCCTCTATTTTTAACCACCACAATGTAAAAAGCAAGCAATAGGAACTCATGCTAACTTACCAGTGCCCCTGTGTGCCAGGGGCTGTTGTGAGCACTTTCCGTGTGCTTTTGACAACAGCTTTATGGGGTAGGTGCTGTGATCATCCCTGTTTCTCAGACGAGGAAACGGAGGCTCAAGAGGGATTAGGTGGTTTTGCCCAAGATGCAGTGGGATGTGAAGCAGGTAGTGGCTCCGGAGTCCAAGCGAGTAACCACTGCCTTCTACCACCTGCCACGGGCGCTGTGGGCTGGTGGGGGAGGCAGAGCAGTGAGCAGCCCCTTTGGGGAGGAAGTTACACTCACCATGAGCGGAGGAAGCATGCACAAGAGGGTCAGAGGGGGCAGGAGGGTGACAACTGCCCTGAATCAACAAAACTAGCAGGCATTATTAGGGAACCTCAGACAGCCAGAAGGAGAGGTTGTGGGAGCAGATGGGAGGGGGCAGGAGTAGAGGAGGACAGGCAGGCGGGGACTGGAACCCAGAGGACCTAGTGCCAGGTGAGTCCACACTTGTCCAGACAGCTATGGGGAGCTGTGGTAGGTGCCATTTTTGTTTATTTTTACCTTTTTTTTTTTTTAAATGCATACAGTGGGGGTTTCTTCCCCTGTCCTCATCTTGGGTTCATTTTATCTACCTTCTTGAACAGAAGAGAGCAGTGGGGTTACCTCCTGATGAGGAAATGTGCAAATGAACGGCCGCTGTGTCCAGGCGGGCGCTGTCCTGTGGAGGACAGCCTCTCCCGCCCTGGGGCCATGGGAATCCCATCAATCCTACTAAAAACTCCAGAGTTCCAAGTGAGACGGGTAACGGACAAGCTCTGTAGGGTCCAAGGAGTGAGGAATCCTCAAATGACTTCTCCAAATCCCAAGACAGCTGGATCTGGGAGAATGTTTTATTCATACATTTTAGAACCGAATCCACTTTGATAAATTTTGAAGAGGAAAAGCTAGAGAGATCTTGGCATTAAATTATGTATCGGCCGTGCTCCGTCTTCTCCAAGGTCGGGCGAGCCTCCGAGCATCGTTAGCTGGATGCATTTATCCCCCTCAGCCATGGCCCGGTGGGCAGCGTCGCTGTGCAGCGCCATGAGTCATATCTAGCTGGGAGTTAATTTCCTAATGAATGTGGACAAACGGGTGAATCTTGGCTCCCTTCCTTTTGCATTTCTATGAGATGAGAGATGTGCCTCTCAATTCGATTCTCAAATAAGACATGAAGACTCAGTCTCCTTCATTTGCCCTTGTTACCCTTCCAGAATCTGGTCCTGGGTGGTGGTGATCATGCAAGACCACTGCTGGTCCTCAAAACCTTTGTCAGCCCACCTCCCCCTACCTTCTTTGTATGGCCAGCTGAAGTTCTCCACCTCAATGTCAAGTGCCAACGCAGCTTCAAGTCAAGGCCTCTGCAAACCTGCCCCTTCCCACCCCCCAACCCGTATTCTGCTCCTTAGCTCTTCCTGTCTAGCAGGCGAACCATAGAGGTTAAGGGTGCAGACAAGATGCCATATTGTTTTTACTAGCTATGTGACCTTGAGCAAATTAATCAGCCCCCATATGCTCGGTGCTTTCTTCATTTGTAAAATGGGGATATTAGTAGTACCTCCCTCATAGGACTGTCATGAGTGTTAAATGCATTAATATATGTAACACACTTACCGGATGTGAGCTTCTTGGGAGTGCTGTGTGTTTGCGCTGTTAGTGTCACTGATGCCGGTCAGGATGACAGGTGTAGTTGAAACAAATCGATACCAAACAGGGAAAGGCTTGTGGCCTGGAAGTCAAACAGCTGAAGAGCAAGCTGTGGGTAACAATCGATATATCTGAGATTGTTTTCCCCCAACACATGTTTTCAAATGTTTATTGAATAATACATAAATCCCTTAAATAAATTGAGGCAAGGCACATGTACCCCTTGAGCCCTCCACCTCTCCCAGCCCAGGCCCCCACCTCCCCTCATAGGTGACCCGTGTTGGTACTTTGGTCCTTTTTTGTCCAGATCTTTCTCTGTCCATTGTTACTCTTATGCATGTACCCAGGTAGCACATCTGGCCTGGTGTTTCTGTTTTATTGTTGTTTATTTATTCTTTCCTATAAAACGCACTGTGTGCATCTTTCCATACTTGATTTTTTTCACTGAGTTCTATCATCAAACATATCGAAACTATCTAATATTTCTAAACCCTGCTGCATGGTGTTCTCTTATGGATCACGGTTTATTTAGCCATTCTCTTTTGGTAGACATTTTGGCTTTTCTCAACACTTCGCCATGGTGAACAACGGTGCAACACATATCCTTGTTCAAGTGTGGGGTGTTTCTTTAGCTTTAATATCATGGGAAATATGTATTAAAACAGATTTAACACACACTGCCACGGTGCCTTCTAAAGAGGCTGTGCTGTACATCACACACTGCCCAGCGGTGTCCCAGGCTGTTGGTGCTGAGCTCTCCTGTGTGAATATATGATTCCCAGAAATCAGTTGAACTTTCTGGTAGAAAACCTCCTCACCAGTGACCTAAGGTCTTCCCTGATTCATCTTCGCCTCCGGTTTTTGCTTTTCAGAATCCTTGAGCTCGATCTGATTGTCAGAGACGAAGATGGAAATATCTTGGATCCTGATAATACCAGCGTCATCAGCTTGTTCCACGCACACGAGGAAGCAACCGATAAAATCACAGAGCGTATCAAGGAAGAAATGGTGAGCTTTGTTAAACAGGCTTTGGCCAAGGGAGGCAGCCATTTAGCACATCGTAAACTTAAAATAATAGGCTAATTAACCAGACTGTGTATCGTTCAAGGGGCCATCTGTCTATGACCCGAGATGATCAGTAACCACACGCGTTTTATTGTGGTTTTGCTCTCAAATCTGTAATTCATTCAACATCCATCTCAGGTAGTTAAATGCCAGGCAAGTTTCCTGATCTCTTGGAGCTTTTAGATTCCAGAGAGAAACATAGAAGAAAGGTAATAAATAAATAAATAAATAAATGAAAAAATTAATTCCAGATGGTGGTAGGTTTCTAAAAATGCAATAAACTAGGGTTATGTGAATCAGAGTGACTCAGAAGCTGCTTTAAAATCCATGGCCAGGAAAGGCCTCTCTCAGGAGTGACATCTGAGCTGACACCTGAATAATGTGAAGGCACCAGTCCTGGGAAGATCTGTCGACAAAGTATTTCAGGCAGAAGGCACAGCAAGTGCAAAGACCCAGGGGTAGGACTTCCTCTTGAATGTTCAACGTGTAGAAAGGCCAAGGTGGGTGGGCATGGTGAGCAGTGAGGAGTATAGGCAATGGTATAGAGGGGTAGGTATCGGGAGCCAGCTCTCAAAGGACCTGAGGGGTTGTGAAAAAGGGTTAAGATGTTATTCCAAGTGTGATGGGACATCAATGGAAGATTTCAAGGAAGGGTTAATCTGATTCATATTTTTAAAAAATTATTTTAGCTGCCATGTATTACTTGAAAGCAATTTTGTTTTTAGATGTATTAAGGTGTAATTCTCACACAATAAAATTCACTTATTTTAAACTATACTTTAATGAATCTTAGTAATATACATTGCTGGATAACTCCAGCACAATCGAGATATAGAAGTGTTCTACCACCCCAAAAGTTTATTTGTGCTCCTTTCATGTCCCTGAACCCCAGGCCACCCTTAATTTTCTTTCTGGCACTCTAGTTGTGTCTTTTCTGGAGTTTCCTATAAATGGAATCATACAGTATTAGTTTTCTGTATTTGACTTCTTTCACTTAGCGTAATGTTTTTGAAGTTTATGTTGTGCAGATCAATGTCTTGATCTTTTTTATTGCTGAATCAGTACACCACTGACCAGTTGTCAATGACACATAGTGTTGACCAGTTGTTGGGCATTTGGATAGTTTCCGGTTTGGGCTATTACAACTAATGCTGCTATGAACATTTGCAGACAAATCTATGTGTGAACATGTTTTCATTTCTTTTGGGTAATACTTAGTAGTGGGATTGCTGGATCATATAATAAGTATATATGCAACTTTTTAAGGTACTGCTATACTACTTCCAAAAATAGCTGTACAATTTTGCATTTTTATCAGCAATATAGGAGAATTCCAGTTGCTCTTCATTCTTTCCAACACTTGGTATTGTCAGTGTTTTTAACTTTAGCCATCCTAGTGTTTGTGTAGTGTATCTCACTGTAGTTTTAATTTTCATTTCTCTGATGACCAGTGATATTGAGTTCTCTTCATGTGCTTACTGGCCATTTCCATTTGTGTCTTCTTTTGTGAAGTGTCTGATCAAATATTTTGCCATTTTAATTGGGCTGTTTTCTTTATGATTAGTTGTAAGAGTTATTTGTATATTCTAGATAAAAGTATTCATTCAATATATGTTTGTAAATTTCTCCCAGTGCCTTGCCTTTTCATTTTTAAATGCATCTTTCAAAGAGCAAAAGTTTACAGTTTTGGTGGTGTCCATTTAAGCAATTTTTTCTTCTATGGTTTACATTTCTTATGACAGTAACTTTATAAGGAAGGCTGGGTCAGTGGTGGTATTTCTCAAGATGGGAAAATACAGGCCAAGAGAGTCAGTTACTTGACTCAGACTGCAGAACGTTCCGGTGGTAGAGCTGGGCATGATGCCGACACCTTCAGGCTTGAGCGTAATCGGCTCTGGACCACCTGGACTATCTCCATATTGTCCCAAGTGGGGCTGGGCTGATTTTCCATCTTCCTCTCTTCTTCCTTCCACCTCTCAGTCAAAAGACCAGCCAGACTATGGAATGTATTCCCGGATCTCCTCGTCCCCCACCCACAGCCTCTATGTCTTTGTGAGGAACTTCGTGTGCAGAATCGGGGAAGATGCCGAGCTCTTCATGTCCCTCTATGACCCCAACAAGCAGACGGTCATAAGGTAGGTGCGTGCAGAGTGCCTGTCCCGTCTGTGCGGGAAGCTGCCGCAGAACACCTTTTCCTTCCGTCACCGCTTGTGGAGCGATTCCCACCTGGAAGAGAACGGGCCCTCGATAAGAATGCGGAAATAGCTTCTTTGAAGGGTGTGGGAGGCTGGTGGCAGTATTACTTGCCACCAGACTTTTCCCACCGTGGGCTTATGGTTACGGGGTTTTGTGAAGTAGGTTTCCATTACCAGAAAATGACCAGCAATAACAAGAGTCAGACTGGTAGCACTGGATAGAATAAAAACATCGACTTTTACAGTAGGAGTTGAGGAATGAATGGTGGCAACTCCAAATCCTCCAAGGCAGCCACAGGCTGAGAGTATCGGCTCTGCAGTTTGTCTGGGTTCACATCTTGGCCTCACCCTTTGCTCTGTCTTAACGTTGCGCAGGTTGTTCATCTTTTTTACGCCTGAGTCTCCCACTTGCACAATGCGAGTGCTGACCTCATGGGGCCATTTCTTTCAGGCTGTGGTGAGAAAAAGCATGTGATGCCCAAGGCCTGGCACGTGGTGCCTGTGCTGCAGCTGGCAGTGCTGTCGTTACCAGACTTTAGTTCAGGGCATTGCTCTGGGAATGGAGGAAGTGAGGGGACTCCCGGGTGCCTCTGCCCAGGAAGGGAAAATACTTCTGCGGATCTCCAGGGCGGAGACCTTGGTGTGCCACCACCCCCCACTGCCGGCCCCCTGGCCTCTGCTGGTGGTTCAGACCATCCTTCCTCTCAGGTGACCACTGCCTGTCCTCTCCACTGGGGCTTTGGGCCAACGCCTGGTCTCATATTTGAGGTCACTGCCTGACGTATTAGCATGGAGCTTGAACATGATCTCTCTGCCTTTATGGGGAAAAGTGGAGGAAGTGATGTCCTCCTAGCTTGGTTGTTATGGTGGGTAAATGAAATCAGATGCAGTGGCCAGAGAACTGTGGTGCTTGAGCAAGTAATGGGTCTCCTGGAGATGTTTGTGAGACAGGGAGGGGCTGTCCGTCTGACTGTGATCAGATCTGTACGTGATCTCATTTAATCCTCATTACTCCACGTCATTAGCGTGAGAAAATGAGACTCGGAGCGGTCAAGTGATGTGCCCGAAGTCACACATGTTTACAAATGGCAGGACTTATACCCAGGTCTGTCTGACTCCAAAGACGAGCCATTTCCCACTTACGTCTGTCACCAAGGAATGAGTTGGGTCAAATATTCCGAATGGTTCTCACCAGGGTTGCAGCACTGTTACGGTGGAAAGCTATTCTTTATAGTGCACCTAAGCCCTGATATTGAAGAGTCACCTTGGCTGGGTGAGGTGGCTCATGCCTGTAATCCTAGCACTGTGGGAGGCTGAGACAGGAGAATTGCTTGAGGTCGGGAGTTCAAGACCAGCCTGAGCAAGAGCGAGACCCTGTCTCTACTAAAAATAGAAAAATTAGTTGGGTGTCACGGCACGCACTTGTTGTGGGCTCATCTTGGGAGGCTGAGGCAGGAGGATCACTTGAGCCCAGGAGTTTGAGGTTGCAGTGGGCTATGATGAAGCCACTGTACTCTACTTAGGGAGACAGAGGGA
>CM052447.1:6901650-6918022 GCA_028533085.1 Varecia variegata | reverse complement strand
GCCTTGAAATGGTTTGTGTGTCACAGGCCCATTGCTGGTCCCTGTCAGCTGCTCCCAAGGCACCTGTGAAAAGGTCCTGAAAGTGCTCCATGGACCCTCCCTGCCTCTCAGGAAACACAGGGACTCCTTGTGGCCACATTGACCAGGAAGCCTGTGTATTGGTCCATCTTGGTGACAGGTGGCCTGGACCGGCTTTGTGGAAGGAGGTGAGGGCTCAGCAAAGGGGCGGCCGTGCTCCCTGCTGTGCCACCCTGTGTGCTGTGCTGGATGGGGTGCGCCTGAGGGAGGCCTCTGAGAGTGTCGGAGACAGGGACAGCCCTCGGAAGAGCGGGAGTGGGAGGAGGACAAAAGGGGAGGAAACCAGCAACAGCGAGAAAGAGGAGAAAGCGGAGGAAGAGAGAGGAGGCCCAACGCAGGGCCGGGCGGGGAACTTGGAGCACTCCCTGTGTCAGTCTGGCTCTGGAGGGCGGCTCCCGCTGCTCCTGCTGCTCCGGCCGGGGCGCCACACAGTGAGCAGCAGGGAAGCTGAGGCATCCTCGGGGTGGCCCCCATATGCACCTGGGAGAATCTGGCTGGGACTGACCTGACCTCTCGCTGTTGGGCCGAATCATGGGCAGATCCCCAGTGGGTCCCTTTTGGTGTCACGTTGGACACTGTTTGGGAAACTCACAGTAAATTTTTGTAGGACAAAAAAAGAAGCAGTTGAGGTATGAGGCGGGTCATAAGGCTCGTGTCTACAAGGAGATCATGCAGGACCCGGAAAGGCCCCCCGTCCTCTGAGGAGGTGTCATCCTGAGGAGGTCTCCCCGCCTTCAGATTCTGCCACCCACATCTGCCCGGGCAGGATGGATGGGGCCAGCTCGGCCCTCTAAATTGCTTTGCTTATTTATGATTGTAGTTCTCCTAGAAGAAAATTGTTGGTACCTGCTGTTTAGATACAGCATGTTGGGCCACTAAAGGGTTTGCTATGTGTGGTGGAAGGTATTAGAAAATACCCAGGCATTTCACTAAGCACAGTACAGAAATAAACAATGAGAAGTACAGAAATAACCAATGACAAAGCATTTAAAAAAAAAAAAAGTTCTTTTTGGATTCAGCCTTCCTGAGTAGCTTGCTGCAAATTCCAGTAAAATTTTTAGATCTTACTGAAAAGAAAAAAAAGAAAAGGTACATTTTACTTGATTGAGGATTAACCATTGGTTAATCCAGGGCCATGTTCATTTTGTTCTTGGTTCGGTTTCCCCCTTGAACTTTGCCCAGACTGCTCTCTTAACCTTGTTGGGGTGAGTGCAGAGAAAGGAGCAAGGCGTCAGAGAGGAGAAGGCTCTAAAAAGAAGGCAATTCCCTTTAACTTTGCTGAGTTCTCTTATACTTTCTTGGGCTGACTTGGTTTTGATTTTTTGTTTGTTTGTTTTTCTAATTCAAAATAATAGGGCATTTATTTGGCACCAACTACATGCTCCTAGGTGGCATGGAAAAGCTAATAATGCAAGTGTATGCTTGCGATTATAGAAGGTGTGAGGTGGTAAATGATCACATGTCAGAACCATGTGACTGCCCCCTTTAATAATACCCTTTGGTGGGTTTCCATGACTCAGCATCCTGTCAAAATCATTGAATGGCTTCTAAAGCCTACTTGGTCTGGCCTCTCCCTTTGATCTTCCTTTTATCACTTTCTACTTGAATCTGTTTCTTAGCTGCATCAAGCTCCTTCCTGCCTCACACACACGTTTACTCTGCCCAAGACATTTTGCCTACTAACTTTATTACATGCCATTTCCTCAGCAGAGTCCTCCCTGCCCACCCAGACTAGGTCAGGCCCTTTTGATATGTATTCTCACCACATCCTGGACTTTTCCTTTGTGCGTATCCCTTATCTGAAATGCGTGGGACCAGAAATGCTTTGAATTTCAGATTTTTTTAGGTTTTGGAGTATTTGCATTATATATACTTAACCAGTTGAGCATCACTAATTTGGAAATTTGAAATCCGAGATGTTCCAATGAACATTTCCTTTGAGCATCATGTTGGTGCTCAAAAAACTTTGGATTTTGGAGCATTTCCGGTTTCAAATTTTCAGATTAGAGATGCTCAACCTATAGCACAGTTTTATGTAAACAGCGTCACACAACTGCGTTTCAATACTTGAATTGACCTTTAGGTAATGCCTAAGGCCCTATATGGTCCGTCACAGCATAGCATTCCATTCAAGGAGACAGTCCTACGCTCAAAGGGTAACTTAAAATAATTCAAATCTTTACTTAGTCTTGAAAGGGGGATGGGCTGGAAAGGGCAGATATAGTCTTAATGTTCACTAAAACATACTAAAATCCTTCCCCCTTCATCTCTGCCACTCTCTATAACCTCTACAGAGGATGCAGCTGCTCTTCGGAAATATTAGACAGCTGTGCCAGAATTTGCTTAGCAGATGGGGGAGGGAAAGAGGTTGTGGAAACACACGCTAGTAATTCTTTGCCCCGCCTGTCTGATGTCCCTCTCCCAACACCACCGATCTCTTGGATCTCTCGGAGGGAAGGAAGGACCATGCCTGTCCCAAACGCCACCGTGTTCCCAGCAGCCAGCACGGTGCTGGGCACCCAGCAGAGGCTCAGGGAGTATTTTACCGAATGCATGCCGAGCCCTGGCAGTAACCGGCCGCCGCTCTTCTTCCCACAGTGAGAACTACCTGGTGCGATGGGGCAGCCGGGGCTTCCCGAAGGAGATCGAGATGCTCAACAACCTGAAGGTGGTCTTTACGGTGAGTGCGCAGCTCTGCCCCTCGCCTCGCTCCACACTCTCAAGGGCGTGATCCCGGCGATGAGGCTGGCCGGTCGGTCAGGAAGGAGCGTGGCCTCGGCGCAGAGCCGTGTTCTAGGCTTTATGCAGAGAGTCAACGCTGACCAGGGACGTCGTGTGCCCTGAGGGAGCTGTTGGGAAGATGGGTTTTCTCCTTCTCTGTCTGTCTCCTCCCTCCCTAGCTCTTTCTCACTCTCGCACACACAGGGATCGCATGCAGAGTGCTGTGTGGACAGGCACAGAGCCCTTCGAGCAACGATGCCCAGGTGACCTGGGCACAGCAGCCATTTCAGTTTTCCGGTTAATTCACAGTTAGCCTGAGTGCCTTTCTTTGGTTTAGGCCTGTCTGTAAACCTCTCTAAAGTATATCAGAAAAAAAAAAAAAAATTAGGACCTTCCCAGAGCATTGGCTGCCTTGGTCACCCAGACACCCTGAGCATAATTAAGTCATAGAGGACTCAAGGTCTGCCAGGCCCTTAGGATCGTCCTTCTAAATACCAGTGCTCACTGGCAAGATTTATATGTAGAACTGTTGAAATCAGTTGTTATTTGGATGATTTATTTCTGAGCATGAACCAGGCTTTTTGGCTCTAAATGGGGGAAACAGTGGAAAGAGGAGATAAAAAGGGTTATATTTCCCAGCAGAGACCCCTCTCTTGTCCTGTCTCCGCAAGGTTGTGTTAAGACACCCAAGGATATTGGTGTTGTCCACAAGCTCCTTTGGAGAGAAAACCATTTGTGAGACTTTTCCCTGCACTGCCTGTATGAGCAAGAGAAATTACAGAGGAGGAGATGGGGAGGGATCTGGGCTTTGACCAAAACTGATGAGTTGCATCCAGGAGTGACCGACATGCTAGATTAACCTTCCTTGCTCTACAATAATTTTCCAGTTACAGCCCATTCAGGGCAATGTCTTATGTCACATCGTCATTAGATTGGGGTAGAGCTGATTTATTTTGTTTGTTATTTTCTGAAAAACCGGCCAGAGGCATGGAATAGGATCATAGGCCCTAATTGCTCAGACGATGTTTTCCTGGCATATATAAATGTGCCTCAGTCTGGTTTATCTATTATTAGTTAGAAGGAGGAGCCTATTTATTTTCTTGATAAATAGGAGAGTCCCACGGGGCTTCCTGATTACACCAAGAGACAGATGTTTCGTGAGAGGGAGAAGGACGGGGAATCAATCAGTGGTTCATTTTGCAGAGAACCAATTCATGATGTAAACATGAGGGAAAGAGGATCAGTGAATCTGTGTCCCGCAGTATTAACGAGGATGGGATCCTGCCTTCGTGGGGGATTTCTGCCCGTGCCACGCCTCTGCTCCTCAGAGCAAGTGACCTGAGAGCCTGGTTGACTGGTTCAACAGGCTGACACCTCCCTCTGTCGAGAGGATCAGAGTCTTCGTTTGGGGAGGAGGAAGGTTCTGGTGCTCTCGTGTGTTGATCCAACAGCTGTGCGATGAGTACCTACTGTGTGTGAGCCCCGCGCTAGGTGCCGGCGAGATAGCAGCGAATGAGCCGATGCGGGCCCTGCTTTCATGGGGCAATGGGGTGAATAAGATGATAAATACATGAGTAAATAAACAAGAGCAATGCCAGAAAGCAATCCAAGCAATGCAGATAATTAAAACAGGGTGATGTGATGGTATTTGACTGGAAGTTACTTTTAACTGGGTGTCGAGGTGACGTTCCAATTAGAGATGAGATAAGACTTGGCAGGCATGTGCCTTGCTGGCCTTATCCTCCTCTCTGGATGCCGGCTCTTCCTGGTGTCCTCAGGGGCAGGCTTCCAGCTCCTGGAGCCCGAGGAGCTGGCATGTGTGTCCAGCGACTGCTGACTTTCCCTGTGTCTGTTTTATAAGGCTTCACCCTCCCTGGCCCTGCAAGAGGAAAGCAGCATATAGCAGGAGGTTCCGTAAGACTTAGCCCAGTTTGGGGGTGGCTGCTAACACACAGGAAACAAGAGTGACAATAAGGGAGCACTCAAGAATTACTGAATCAGGGTACACGCGCTCTAGGTTCCATCGCCCTGCTCCCCCAACACGTCCAAGTTTTGTAAGTCCAGAGTAGAAAAGATTGGGGACACCACAGACTGGCACATCTGAGTAAGGGCTGCCCATTTATGCGCCCTGCAGAGAATAATAACAAAATGCTCAAGCATTTTGCTAGAGTTTATATAACATGTTAGGATTCTCCAGTGCAGGGGTGGGGGCTCTCCAGGGATATAGTGCTTAAAGACCTGGCATCTTCCTCTGAGCAAGTAAAATGTTTTCAGAGAAGGGGGTGGAATGGGGGCTTATATAGGAATCTTTGGGTTTAGTATTAGCTTGCTAGGCCGGCCATAACAAAGTATCACGGACTGGCTCACTTAAACAACAGAAATTGATTTCCTCACAGTCCTGGAGGCTGAAGGCTGAGGTTGCGGTGTTGGGTGGGTTGGTTTCTCCTGAGCCCTCTTGTCTTGGTTTGCAGGTGGCCGACTCCTCCGTCTGTCTTCACCACAGTCTTCCCTCTGTGTGTGTCTCTGTCCTAATATCTCCGTATAAGGACACCAGCCATATTAGATGTGGACCCACTCTTAATTTAACTTAATTACCTCTTTAAAGAGCCTGTCACATTCTGAGTTACTGCAGGATAGGACTTCAATGTATGAATTTTTGGGGGTGGGTAGGTAGAGCAGGGACAATTCAGCCCATAACATCTCGGAATCTTTCAGATGCCAGGGCCTCAGTGGCTCTGGATTGCCTCTGAAAGACACAATCTAGGTATCTCAGAAATATGAATAATCCTTATGGGAGGAGAGAAGTAACTAGGGACGAAGGTCATTCTAAAAGAAGCAGGATTTGAGTTTCTAAGATGGAACGGACTTGGGTAGGGAGAGGAGGAAGAGGCAGGCATTAGAGGCAGAGGTGTGGGAGGCGGTGGCTGGAGAGAAGGATCCAGAGTCAGATGAGTCTTGTGTGCTTACGGAGATCTTTGTGACAAAAATAGAGCACTTATACTCCAAGAATAGTGGGGAATCGGTTGGATGGGACAGCTGGATCTATCTTGTCTAGGCCTTTTCGCATCAGCTGGGGAAGATGAGAACTAATGGGGGAGGTGATAGGCAGCTATTAATGTTGTTGTGTGGAGAGAAATGAAATAATACACGAGACGTCTAAAGGTGAGTTGGTAAAAGATTTCAGGCTGGGTTGGAGGGAGGAGTCAAGCAGGCCAGAGAAGAGGCTGTTCGACCATCTGGAGGTGAGATAACTGGGACCCCAGACGCAAATGTGTACAGGGAAAGGCAAAGGAGTAAAGGGGGCCCTCTTAGCCTGAAAACCCACTCCTCCCCGCCTCTCCTCTCTCCCTGGCCAGGAGTGAGAGGTGGGAGAGGAGAGAAGCACGTGTCCATTCCTCCAGCTGGGCAAAGGACAGCGCTCGTACCAGTCAGGGTTCTCCAGAGAAGCAGAATCAGTAGGACATAGGTTTGACATTTGTAGGGCAGGCTGGCGGGCTGGACGTGCAGGTGGGATTTCTATACTACAGTCTTGAGGCAGAATTCCTCCTTCTCTGGGAGACCTCAGTTTTTGCTCTTAAGGCTTTCAATTGATGGGATGAAGCCCATGGCAATTTGGAGAGTAATCTCCTTTGCTTAACATTAACTGATTGTGGATGTTAATCAGGTCTACAAAATACCTTCACAGCAGCATCTGGAATGGTGTTTAACCAATCAACTAGGCACCATAGCCTAGCCAAGCTAACACATCAAGTTTAGCCATCACGGCGCCCAAGCAGGAAGGTGTGGACCACATCAAGACCTTGCCTTGTTTCCAGAGACTGTGCACAACCCCCCTCCCTTCCTCCCAAATCAGCCACAGTGAGAGGCTGGGGGCGGCTGCCCTGCTGGGCCCTGGGTCTGACAGCTTGTTCTCAGTGCCTATGCCCACATGAGAAGTAACTCGGAGGAGAAGGAACTGGTGAGGCCAGGCCCATCATTCTCTGCTCTGATGCCAACAGTGTACCTGGTTGTTCCTTCCCCAGCTGATCCCAGCTGGCGGGGGCCCCAGGATCACTGAAGCTTTTATCTTTGAGCAGAGCAGCCAGGCATTCCCTCCTGTTTGCCTTTCTGATGGCAAGGGAGCTATAATGTAGCAGCTATGTTTGTGGTCTTTGGTGTCACAATGACTGGGCTCAAAGCCCAGAGTCTCATGGGCTGAGGTTATGACCTTGGAGAAGCTCCTTATCTTCTTTGTGTCTCAGTTTCCTCATCTATAAAATGGGGATGCAATAATTGTATGTGCTTCAGAGAGTTGTTAGGTATCAAATACGACGATGACATCTGAGCCGCTGAGCACAGTGCATGAGACGTTAGTGCAGCTCACCGGTTTCGGGTTTCCTCCTCCTAAACACACAGCTGAGTGCAGTCCTCTGCCCACTTAAAGTTAGGTGGGTCACATGCCTTGCTTTGACCAATGAAATGCAAGCAGAAGTGATGTGCATCTCTTCTGGGTAGAAGATTTAAGAGCCAGTAAGTGGTTGGCCATGTTCCCTTCACCTGCTGCAGAGACAGTGAAAGCACCTGTGTTGACATAGATCTGTCAGTCAGGAGCCCAGAGTGAGTAAGTGCGCAGAGCCCCCATCCACCTGCACTGAGCCTGCAGCCTGCACCAGCAGTAATCACTAATATTATAGGCTCTGACATATTGGGGTCATTTGGTACCACCACAGCCCAGCCGATGTGTTCAGTGAGTGGTAGCGGTTATTATCTCCCTCATCCTTTGGCCTTCTCGTGCAGAGGTGCTGAGCTCTGATGAGAGCATTGGAGTCATTTGTAGCAAATGCTATTTTTGGATCCATCACCTTGAATACAGGGAATCCTGCCCGTACAACCCATACCATCCTTCGACCCTTCTCTCTTCCTGTCAGTTTGAGGTGGAAGAATTGGGATTAAGCACCAGAGTCGTCTCAGTCAATGTCCTTTGCAAACCTCACTTTTCTTGTCTATGAAATGGGTGTGAGAGCCTTGTTTTCTACCTTTTGCAAGGCTGATTGCATGATTGGTGCACGTACCACGTACTAAGCGTATCCCTCAGCAATGACCATTCCTGGGCTTTCTTTTCCACCTGATTTTCTGTTCAGCATGTGATGTGTTCCTCTTTGTTTCCTGCCCCACAGGATCTTGGAAATAAAGACCTCAACCGAGATAAAATTTACTTGATTTGTCAAATAGTCCGAGTTGGGAAGATGGATCTTAAGGATACGAACACAAAGAAGTGCACGCAGGGACTGAGGCGGCCCTTTGGGGTGGCAGGTAACCTCACACTCTGCGCCACGAGCTTTTACGGGCACACACATTTTATATGGCTCAATTTTAAAGATTACTTCTCTCCCCCCTCCTCCAGCCGCCCCCACCCCTGCAAAATGTATGCCAGACAGCCATTAATAACTACATTGCTGGTGACTAAATCGAGATAATTGGTGACTAAGTCCAGATTGATGATGCGTGCAGTGAGTAATGGGATCCTCGCGTCTGGAGCGGGCGCTGGGAGCGCGGCTCTGTCTGAGCAGTTGGCGCCTTCGCTCCCCAGTGCCATGAGAAAGGAAAAACAATACAGGCAGGATCCAATTATGAGGAGCAAATCATTTAAAAAAAAATATCCAGGGCAGGAAATGCAGTTACACAGAATGAGTCACCTCCCATACATCTCGATGCCAGATGGAAGCGGACGTTTGGAGAGTGGCTGTGACCTGACGCAGAGCCCGCTGCAGCGGCTCCTCGTTTCTCGCCGAGCTTTAGCTTCCTCGGGGTTTTCAGGGCTTCATCATTCTTGTCCCGCTTTTATGGGGTAAATAACCCGCACTGTTATTTACCTAATATATTTTCTTTTAATCGACCCACTTTATTTAAGCTAAAGTACGTTTTTCTTAAAAGACAATTTACCTGTGAGCATGGCAATTGGATATGCCAGTTTTATTCTTTTATTAAAGTATAAATTTTTAATAGTGCGCCATTTATAATTTCTGTGTGCCGTGTCTCAACTTGGGGTCTGAAGCTCCTCACTTCGGATGCCCTGATCTGCAGTCAGAGCCCCGCCGGCTCTCCAGCTACTCCCTGGCACCACTAGCAGGGGGCGGAGGGGAAGATGTTGAGCTGAGCTAGCTGACGCCGCTGATAGCTAGCCAGTCAGGCGGTCAGTTTCGTCATGCGCCCAATGAGGGATCCATAACTTGGACCTGGTTAATCCATGACATCCGCTCCTGCTCTGAAATGCTCTGATCCTATCTGTGGGACATTCCTGACATCACATTGTTCCTGTGAAGGCACTGAGGGTCCTCCAGCCTTCTTTCAAAGTGTGCCTTTGTCTTCAGCTGTAGTCTGCTCTCTCTTTTGGTGTCAGGTGATAGAAATCTGATCTAAACTGGCAGAAGCAAAAAAAAAAAAAAATGATACCCTATTTACTGGTGTAACTGAAAGGTTTAGGGACAGACTGATTCAGGCATAGCTGGATCCAGGAGCTCAAATAAACCTGCCTCTTTCTTGCTCAGCCCCTATGTCATCATCCTGGCTTATTATGAAGATGACTGTCCAGTGAGTTGGCAAAATACCGGCCAGCTGTTCCAAGCTTGCATCCTACCACTTAGCAACCCAGTGGAAAGAATGTACTTCTTTCTCGTTAGTTTCAGCAGCAGCCCCGGGAGCTCTTGTGTTCATCTCAGAAGCAGACACTCTGGGTGGAGGATATAATTCTCTGATCCTCCAGGCCAGGTCATGTGAACAACCCTGGAGCCAGAGGGAGAGCACCCTACCCAAATCATCGACAGTGAGAACGGGCAAGGAGGGTCTGTGACTCAGAGAGTGGATGCTGGTCAGACTCGGACAATTCCTCCTCCTCCTCCCTGCTCTCTGACTCCCCTCTCTAGCTGGATGCAGTCGGTGGTCGATTATTGCACAAGCAATTTTAATGGCTCCCTGACCAGTGCCTGAGTGTTTGAGGTATTTTATGTTACCAGGGCGTGCGCTCTATTTGAGTAGCTTTTCTCAGCCCTCTCTCCAGCCCGCCATTCCTCTAATCCCCACTCTCGGGCAGGAGTGCTTTACCTTGGTCTTATGGACATTCAGAGGCTGAGTTAAGAAGTTTCAGAGGATCCACGATCCCTCTGGAATTTCAGAATATTTCACTAGGTTCTCAGGTCCTACAGAGACCCAATCCCTGCAGTTGGGTTTTGTAGGCACAGTAGCACTACATGTGTCCTATCCAAACCTAATTGCCTATTTCCATACCCACTGCTCTGAGGCTTTCCTCTTGGCCTCTGTGAAACCGTGGGGCTGCTGGATGCTCCCCTGGCCTGCCCACCTCCCAGTCTGCTCCGCCCAGAGCCATTTGTCCAGGTGCTGCCTGCGGGGAACCTGTGCTGTCTGTGTGTTGTCCAACACTGGCTTGCTCGCCTTTTTAGGTCTCTCTGACCCCAGCGCAGCCCAGACCCTGCCTCCTACCCTGCAGTCTCCTCCCATTGTCATCCCATCCCGTGAGCAGGGGGACGCTGAACCACTGATTCATTTCTCTTCTCTTTCTAGTGATGGATATAACAGACATCATCAAGGGGAAAGCAGAGAGTGACGAAGAAAAGCAGCACTTCATTCCTTTCCACCCGTAAGAGATTTCCTATTTCTTTCCACTCTCTGGAGTCATACCCTTTGTCACCAAGGGCTGCTTGAGGACACTGTGAACTGTTCCCTGCATTAGTGAGAGGCAGGCTGAGCACGGTGGGCTCAGCGCCCAGGCTCTTTTCCCCTTCATTCGTCAGATGTTATTTTATTCAATAGACTTTTATTGGAGGCCTGGGAGAGGCTGGCACCGTGCTAGGCGTGGGGGATGAAGGGGCGCAGAAGATTGGCTTGGTCCTGTCTTCATAGAGCTCGCAGTTTAGAGGGGGAATTAAACAGGTGTTCAGCGAAAGATTAATGCATCGATTGCAAGCGCAGCAGGAGCCATGCAGCTGTGGAGCAGCAGCAGATCAGGAGCACGTGACAGGGAACCCTAGCCTGGTTCTCACGGGCAGATAGACATACCTGTGACTTAGAACAGGGGTGGTGAGGAAGGTGAAGATCCTCTCCTTGCTCTAAAAGGCGTCTCTGAGAAAGCAGGACCCCCAGTTTGGGAGCAATGCCGATGCTTAATAACCCCAAAGATGGTCCAGGTGATGAGGCCAGTGACTTTGGGTAAGGCACGTGATTAGAACTTAGCCGGAGCAGCTACAGTCTTTGCCACCTTGCCGAGCAGACACTCATGTTGAGGGCTTGGGAATCCTTCCTTTTTCAAGCATCTTCCTAGGGAATAAAAATATAGCCTCCACTTGTGGCATTGGTATTCCCAAATGTCAGAGCCACATTGCTTTGTGAAAAGAGTGATGTGTTCTTGTTGGCATACATATTCTCTGAGCTGACACAGGAAGGCTCACTTTTCACCTAAGGCACGTGGAGGGATTGGGAAGCTCCCTAGAGCACCTCAAATCACAAGTTGGGGACCCCTGGTAGGTACCATGCACACATTTTGTGCTCTCTTTTCCTTTCCAGGGTCACAGCTGAGAATGACTTCCTACACAGCCTGCTGGGCAAAGTCACAGCCTCCAAGGGGGACAGTGGAGGGCAAGGTACTGTGCTGACAGGCAGAGTGGGCTGAGTCTCCCCCGGCCCAGGAGCCCTGGACTCTCCGGCAAGCAGATAAAAATCCTGAACCCTGGGAAACTGAGCCTCCTTCCACACAGACCCCTGGGAGGAATGGGAGCATGGGATCCGTAGGGATGGAAGCCAACTGGAGGCATGTCCCAGTGCCTAAAGGAAGACAGGAATTAATGCATCTTGAACATCTCCTATGTGTCAGACACTCTAATAAGTGACCTGTTTGATTTCATCCTGACCCCGGTCCTGTGAGATAGATGGTGTCATTCTTACTTAAGAAAAGATGAGGTTGGAGGGGTGGGATAATTTGTCAGAGGCTGACACTGCTAGGAGCAATCAGTGGCATTCAGACCCAGAGGCGTCTTGCTCCAGATCCCCTTCCCTCCCTGTGCTGGGTCACTGCGTCTGTGGCCATATGGTTCTGCCTCCAGTGGTCTCCTCCAGAAAGAGACAAGGGACAGAGGTCAGGGGAGGGTAGACTAACAGGACAAATTGAAGAAGATGGGTCTTCATGGTGAGTGCTCCCTTCTAGGTCTCTGGGTGACCATGAAGATGCTGGTGGGTGACATCATTCAGATCCGCAAGGACTATCCACACCTGGTGGACAGGACCACCGTGGTGGCCAGGAAGCTGGGCTTCCCAGAGATCATCATGCCAGGTGGGACACAGCTGCTCTGACCTTCCCCTGGTGGGTGGGGGCAATTCAGCTTATCTGATGCATTTTTTCAAAAGAGTCAGTGCCTTCTTTTTCACCGCCTCTCTATGTCTCGCCTTGAAGGTAACCACTGAAAATGATTTTTTCATATCCAAAAATGTCGATGCATTCACAAAATAAACAGAAACACATAAATATACACACACATACTTTTTCCTCACTAATGGGATCACGTTTTATATACTTTATATATCCTCACTTAATAATATACTTTATATAGTGTTCTGCAACTTGCTTTATCACTTAATAATTTATTATGGACATCATTTCTATTTTACTACATGCAGAACAATTCCACTCTTTCTAGGGGAATATTGTCATTCTCTTAAATTTTTAAGCTATTTTTTTTATTACCAAAAGAATTCATGCTCCTTGTAAAATATTTGAATGACATGAAAAGGTATAAAGTGAAATGTTAAAAGCTCCCTCAAATCTGTGTTTCCAGAAGTAACCACTACTGTTAACATTTTTCCAAATGTGTGTGTAATAAAAAACAAAGCAAAACAAGTGAAATTGTATTATGTTAAACAAAAATTATCGGAGGGCATTGTTTTGGGCTGAGCTCCTACACTAGGCCCCAATAGACCAGGCTAAGGATTGAAACGGAGCCAGCCATACCCAAGTTCCAGGTGACCACCAAGCCCGAACTGAGTTGTTATCCGACCTTGGGAGACATCAGGAGAGAGAGAACAGCCAGTTTCCCAAACAGGCCAGTTGCAATCTTTAGTCGACATGGGAATGAAGTTTCCTATGTATTAATCCTTATTTTTCCGTTATTCTCTTTCCCTGTGACAAGGGCAGTGACTCTGATGACCAGGTCACTTTTCACTTTTTGCTTCCACCTTCTTCAGCCCTCTCTGTCCATAGAGCGAACATCTTCTGCTCGGCTCATTGGAACTTACCCTGTTTGATGGAATGAAGTGTTCTAGAATCATAAACCATCTTTAAACTAAGTTTGTTGTAGTTTTGTCTTTTGACAATAATAGTGCTCTTTTGAAACCGCCCCTCTTGTCTTAAGCCCGTGTCCGTGACCGCTCTCGCTGACTCACCCTTTCTTTCCGCGTTGGCTGGGGGGTCCACTGGGGGAATGTACCTTACTTGTACCTGCTTTACTTGAGACTTCGATCACCACCTTGTGCAGTCCCTCGTGGGATTTCCTATCTTCCTGCCCTGCCCTCCTTCCTGAAGATCTTCTGTGCCTGTCCCTGACCGCATGTCCTGGGACGCCTGGACGGCCACTCTGTTCTGCTTCTGCAGGCAGTGGGAGATCCGTGCATGTGCGGGTTTGGTGCTTGTTCACGGGGCAAGATCAATGCAGTGGCGCTTTCCTCTGCCTGCCCAGAAGGTGTCACTAGAGGATGAAAATTAAATGATTTCATCGTAGGGAAAAACATGGCCAATTTTTACCACCCTACCTCCCTTATTGCAATTGATTTCCTACTGTTCCTTCATCCCCTTGTTACCTACTTCTCCAGCCTCCCTGATGAGGTAAAAATGCTTTTTGCAAACAGTTCTGATTTAAATTTCATTAATAGCAATCAAGGCGGGCACCTCCTCCCGCCCTCCATCCCTCTAATCTGCATGGCTCCTGCTGCGGGAGACCTAACTCTTCCCTCTCTCTGCCTCTGCCTCAGGGGACGTCAGGAACGACATCTACATCACCCTCTTGCAAGGTGACTTTGACAAGTACAACAAGACCACGCAGAGGAACGTGGAAGTGATCATGTGTGTGTGCGCGGAGGATGGCAAAGTGCTGCCCGTAAGGGACTCGGCTGCCGCTCTGGGTGACAGGGCCCCCTCGGGGGGCCTGTGCTCGTAAAGATTTGCTTTTCCTCTCCCCAGTTCTGCTCTCTAAATGCCAGGGGACTTTAGGATGGTGTCGAGTGATGTGATCTTCACCTTTGGAGCGTGGTTAGCACAGTGCCCCTTAATAAGACCTTGTGCTATTTCTTTACACCAGAGCCATCTCTTTCAATGTCTGTTCCTCTCCTTTCATGACCCCTCCTCCTTCTTCTTCTTTTAATTTAATGTTTTTATTATTATTAATGTTTTTTTGCTTGGTCTCAGCTTATGGGTTAGCTTTTTGCAGTTAAAATGTTTTCATTGAATCTTGAACTTTAAGCAGGCAAAATCCACGGTAAGGAAGAGGATCAATACAGTGCTTTGGGCTGGTGTGGAGGCTCAGGATGTCCTCAAAGCAGACGTTCTCAACACTTAATCTAGCTCCCCAGCGCTCAGCCAGAAATTCTGGTGGAAAGCCTTATTCGTAAATTGGTCTCCAGAGGGCTAGCAGAGTGTATTCCAGAATGCAAAGCACACGGCTATATTTATACAGCATATGTCCTGTCCAATATTTGTCATGTGTGTTTACATTTATTTGCTTATATTTCCTTTAAGGTTGTCAGCATTTGTGTCCAGTGTGTGGGAGGGTTTGCTTCTCAATTCCTCCTGTCGGAGTACCTAGCTGAAAATAAAATCCGCTCTCGGCAGAAGTTTTAGCGTGGGCAAATCTTCTTAGGCCACTGTAGATGATCAGATAGCCAAGTAGGGTGGATGAGTTAATCAGAGAGGGGATGTGAAGATTGATAAGTCCTCAGTTCTATCCCTGGGGCCTGGAGCGCAAGCTGATGTTGCTACCTTCCACCTAAGAAAAACCAAGGCAGGGGAATTGCCAGGTGTCAGGCTGGCTGTGTGAGGTGTGATGCATTCTGTTATCATCTTCCATTTGACAGATGGGGAAACAAAACCTTTGTCAAGTAAAACAACTCACCCAGGGTCCTCAAGTTAGTGTATTGCAGAGATGGGGTTTGATGCCATGTTCCAGGCCCTCTTAAATACTTTACTGTAATGCCTATACATTTAAAAAAAAATTCTTCCATTTGCTTCTCGTTTTAAAAATGAGGCTAAAAAGCCCTTCCAATAAATTCTGGAAAGATACATAGTTATTTTTTAAATTTAAAGAAATCTCCACAATTGCCTTTTTTGTTCATAAAGACTAGCTCCATTAATTAATATCTGTTTAAACAAATTCGAAGCATTTAACTCACCCTCCCTTTGTTGGAGTCTGAAACGTTTCTGAAAAATAAAATAAGTGAGAAACACTCTGCTCAAAGGAACACAAAGGAAGAGCAGAGGGTTTTTATCTGAAAGGAAAAAATTGCATTTCACAAATGTATAGACCGTCCCTTTGAAGTTATTTTTATCTAACTACCTGTTGGAGAACTTTTTAACCTCAGCTTCATTTTTAAAACACTGATACGCTTGCCTTCTGGGTTGGCGAAGGACAAATTAAAAGGAACAGTTAACAGGCAAGCAGGCGTCTTACCTCCTGTCTGAACCATCCTTACTTCCACTCTGGCCACCTTTCAAGACCAGGTCGAGCGGCTGCACTTACCAAGGATGAACAGATGAGCAGATATCTGGGGGAAAGGGGATTTTGGGGCGCAGTGATAATTTGCAGTTTCCTCTGTTAGGGAAGTTATGGGGGAGTTCAGTTGACTGACTATTGAAAATTGCTAAGGAAGCCTGTGGGAGGCTTTTCCTTTCCTATTTGCAGAAGTAAATATTACTGCCTAATTAAGTGTCAGGCAGCACATTCCAACACTTTTGTTTGATACTGGCAGGTTCTTATGGGAACAGTCCCCTTTAGGAATATTGATTTCTCCTCCTGTTCCAGGTGCATGCTGCCTCTGGCAGAGCGCGACCAGAGGGCAGAGTAGGGTAGGACTGCCCCCGGCTCACTCTGGGGTCCCAAGGACCTTGCTCAGGATGGGCCTTAGCAGGGAAGCTCATGGGCTGGGCTCTGGGGTCAGACATCTAGGGTTCAAATCCTGGCCTCTCCTCCTGTCAGCTATGTGATCTTGGACAAGTTTATCTATCCATAAAAGAGAGAAGGAATAATAACCTCTTCTCATGGGGTTGCAAGTTAAACAAAGCAGTAGATGTAAGGCGCCTGGTATACAGTCATATGCAGTACAGGAAGGAGAGTAACATTCAGGGAAGGAGGACCAAGTGCAGGGTGAAGCCCTTGGAGGGACCTGGGGGAGTCACTCAGGGAATCCAGCCACAAGCAGGGTTCTGGAGAAGAGAGAAGGCTGAGACGCTGTGCCCAGAAACCCCCGCGTCCCTGAGACAAGCCAGCTTGAGGAGGTGGAGGCAGGGGCCGGGCGGTGCGGGGTGGTGGTTACGACCATCACC
>CM052447.1:6860594-6901150 GCA_028533085.1 Varecia variegata | reverse complement strand
TTGGACTGCTAGAAGATAATTCTTTTTACTCAGTCAACTCCTTTCTGAAACTCTGAGGGAGGTTTTTATGGCACAGAATAACTATCCTGCACAGGTTTGTTTGTGTGCTCTGTACTCACTCTGCTCAGAGTGCCCTTCCCACGTTCCTGCCCAAAACCAACTCGGCATCTTTCTGCAAGGTGCTCAATTGTCATCTCCTTCCTAATCTACTGCTGCACCTAACTGTCCCTCCTCTGAGCCCCACAGTAGTATGTACGTGTGTCTGTTGTCATGTCGCATTGCTTTAGTGACTTGTTCCCTGTTCTTCCCTCCACCAAGCTGTGAGCTCACCTCACGTTCAATAACTGACTCATCCCCAAGCCCCAGTGCTTAGCACAGGCCTGGAACCCAAAAGATGCTCCGTCACTGTGGGCTGAACCGGGCCTCTCTCCCCTAGCTCCCTCCACCCCAAGGAGGGCATCTGTGAGTCTCTGCAGCCCCTGTTCTCTCCCCTTGCTTGGCACCCCCCTGCCCCGCAGCACCCTGGTGTGTTAGAAATCCATCAGAAGGAGTTGCTGCTTGGCTGATCTGAGCCTGTTTGTAAACTTTGTGCACATTCGGATTTAGGAAACAAATAGGATTAATAAGATTGGCAGTAACTCCAAGGCTGGTTACCATTTACAATAAGGCCGCTGCGTCAATGCCTGGTGCGCTCCAGCGGTTTCCGGGATGGAAGTCATAGAATTTCTGTAGTTAAGCAGCTGTCACTCTTGTAGCTAAGGGCGCCCATGTATAAATCTGTAATGTAGAAGGGCCGGCCGTGGCAGGGACTTGGCGGAAGGGTTAGGGAAGGCAGAGTGATCCCAGGCCCTAAGGCTGGCCATGGCCTTGGGGCCAAAATTGCTTCAGGACAGAAAATGTGAATTCTGTATTGTTTTCTCTCTCTTTGTTTTTCTTGGGTCAGAATGCAATTTGCGTGGGAGCTGGGGACAAGCCCATGAATGAGTATCACTCCGTTGTGTACTATCAAGTCAAACAGCCACGCTGGATGGAAACCGTCAAGGTAATAATAATAATAATTAATAATACTAATAGCAGCAAGCATGTATCTAGTTCTTACAATAAGCCAGTCACTGTTTTAAGTGCTTTATCGAGACAATTCACTGATTGCTTCCAACAGCCATGTGAGGTCTGTAATATTTCCCTCATTTTCTAGATGAAACTGTTAGAACAGGTAAGCAGCTTGCCCGTGATCACACTGCTGGTACATGTCAGAGCCGGGTTCGAACCCGAGCAGGGTCTGTGCTTTTCGACACTACCTGCGGGGACAGGGCATGGACTGGACCAGTTAGCATTCTTCCTCCTTATGTGGGAGCAGTGGAACAAGGCAGCTGTGAGCGTGGACCCTGGACCCAGAGGATCTGGGTTCATGTTCCACCTATAATGTTCACCAGCTGTTTGGCCTAGGGCAGGTCATTCAACCGCTCTGTGCTCTGGTTTCCTCATCTGTAAAATGGGAGCAACAGGATGACTGTGGGGAAGAAAGCATTTAACACACATAACACTGTCGGAAGAGTCCTTGGAAGAGAGCACACACTCAATCGATACAAGTCATGATCAATCATACTTGGCAATTTTCTTAGCGTGGAAAACCAAACTGGATTTTTCACTCCTTTGAAATGTCCCTCAAACACTTGGCCCTTGCCTGTTTTTTACCCCCACTTCTATAAGGTGGTATAATTCACAGTGGTAGGTGGCCTTGTGCCCTTCTGTGCACAGTGGGGGTTGAATGGGGAAGAAGGATGTACTAGCTCCAGTATGTGACTCAGTCTCCCTCAAGGTCCTTCTCATGTAGTGATCCCCCCCAAACTATCCTGTGGAATACTAAGTGGTGTTGTGTTAAAATAATGTTCCCTGGTCACACAAATGGGAGAAATGTTGAGACATTTGAGAACAAATATGGAAGTCAAAGACTTCTTTATTTCAGGTTCTCAGAGCCTTTGTGATGTCACGTGCTCTGCAGATCTGCAGAGGGAAGTGAGAGTGCAGAGCCCTTCCCACACCTCATTGACTGTGGGCACTTCCTTTTTCCCTAGTGCCATATCCCAGGGCCAGTACTCTGCTGAACATATTTTATGAATAGAAATTCCTTGTTTCGGCTGGGCGTGGTGACTCAGGCGGTAATGCCAGCACTTTGGGAGGGAAGGATTGCTTGAGGTCAGGAGTTTAAGACCAGCCTGTGCAACATAGTGTGACCCTGTCTCTACAAAAAAAAAAAAATTTTTTAATTAAAAAAACTAGCTGGGTGTGGTGGCACGTGCCTGCAGTCCCAGCTACTCAGGAGGCTAAGGCAGGAGGATCACTTGAGCCCAGGAGGTCAAGGCTGCAGTGAGCTATGATTATGCTATTGCACTACAGCCTGGGTGACAGGGTGAGACCGTATCTCTAAAAAAAATAAAATATAATAATAAAATTGAAAAAAGAAATTCCTTGTTTGAATCTAAGCAGATGGGAGGCTTGATGGATCAATGTGATTGTGAACAATGCAGAAGAATAAATTATGTTCTTCTTCCTGAAATGTCCAGCTCACTTCTGGGGCCAGTCATGACAGAAAAGAACTTCTTTAGCTCTGGGTTACAGCAGAAGTCACCACCTGTAAGGGCATAGCGTCCTCAGAGCCACCCCCTGGATCTGTCACGCACCCTAGCTTGTGTCCAGTGGCCTGTCGGGCGGTAGAAATGGAGGCCTGATGGGTGTGCACCGTGGTTCTCTTGATCACCCTTCCCTGGTCTAGGACCTGAGCAACGTGGAATTGTCAGACAGTCTCTGTGGACACTGCCCAGCCCATTGCATCCTGCCGTGCTACTTGGCAGAGCTTGCAGGCAAATGCGAGCCTATAAAAGGCCACATAGTGCCTGAAAGATGTCATTTTGTTAATTCCACTAGATGGAAGTGGAATTAACAACAAATATTCTCACTACCAGATCATCACACTAATCAGAAGGGAATAACCTGCGTTGGAATAAGAATTTGGAATTAGTTCAGGGAGCAGTGAAGGTTCATCATCGTTTAAATCTCTCTGCCTTATAATAAGATATTATTAGTAGTAGTATTTTTTTACCCATCATGTGTTCTGATTCCAAACTCAAGGCATACACGTGACTTCCTTTTCAGTGATAGCTATTCAAACCCAGTGGTTCTTGTCTTGTCACACATAATACTATTTAATATTTTTTTCAGTGTATCTCTCGGTATGCACGGTCTTCAAATAGATGACTTGGCCAACTTTGGGGTCAAAAAATTATTGGACTGGGTTGGGTTTCTCTGTGTGCTTTGGCACCGCTGTTCTATCTCTTTGCTAGCGCTTGTCACGGGGTTGTTATATGTCACCCTCTGTGGACCGTGAACTCTTTGAGGGTGAGGACTCGGCCTTCCATCGGCATGGCCAGCACCTCGCGTGATCACAGTTTCCGGGAACCATTCGGTTCACAGTGAAAGGCTGGCTGGAACTGCAGTTGCCCACCAGGCCCTCGGGTCTTCTGCTGTGTCTGAGACGCAGGGTGGTGGGCCGACTCAGGTCACAGTTCATTTTCTCCAACAGAAAGCGCCCCAAAGTATACATCTGTTTTGGCTTTAGATAGTCATCTCTACAGTGCAAACTTATCCCTTTTTAAAACCAAAGTGTCTTCCTCACAGGTAGCTGAGTTTCTCTGCATCGGCCTGATTTGCACGTTGCAGGGGAGCTGTGTGGCTTTGGGAGGTGGGCGGTGCAGGGCCAGGCCCAAAAGATCTCCATCAGTGGTGCCGTCGGGCCACTCACTGGACAGCGATGCTGGGGTGACAGTGGGTGATTGTCTTAGCTCAGTGTCCTTAGAAGCAATGTGTCCAGCCAAGGGTGGGATGAGCCCTAAGGATTTTTCCAAATATTATTGGATTAAAGCATTTTTATTAATTTGTATAAATGAGAGTCCTCAAGCAAACTCCCTAAATACCACTGTTAACCTGCTAAGCCCTGCTTCAGTCACCAGAAGTCCTGGCGTGTGTGAGGAAAATGTGCACTGTGCAGTTTGCAGTGCATCAAATCCTGTGCTAAAGTTATGTGACTTTTATATCAATTTGGGGAGATTCATTTTTCCTCACTATAATTTACGGACCTCTTTTCATTGGCTGGGAATGCAATTTGCCAAATGGATTACATTTGGTACTTTATTTTCTCTTCATAGCTAGTTCTTATGTAATTTATTTACAGTTCATCAGGCTCGATGGATGTGTAGTAAATCAGCAGGCAGCTCTCTCAGTTAAATGGTCAGGCTGCCACTGAGGGTGGGGTGGCATGGGGGGCCCTTTAACTCATTGTCTCCTGAGCTCTGGTTTCTGCCTGCTGAGGTGGCTGTGCCTATTGAAGACATGCAGAGGATCCATCTGCGATTCATGTTTCGACACCGGTCATCTCTGGAATGTGAGTACCGAGCCAAATGGTATCTCCGCGGCTCCTCTAAGTGGGAAGAATGGAATAGCTGGGGGGCCCATGTATCATTGCCTTTCCTGACCTCACAATGCTATTTCCAGCTAAAGATAAAGGAGAAAAGAACTTTGCCATGTCCTATGTGAAACTGATGAAGGAAGATGGGACAACTCTGCATGACGGATGCCATGACTTGGTTGTCCTCAAGGTACCATGGGTTAGAATAAACTCTGCCCTGAAGGGGGTACAGGAGGCAAGGGGGCAATGGCAGAGTTGCTTAGTGGCTAACAGAAGGGACCCCAGAATCACACACACACACACTAGGGTTTACCAGCTGTGTGGCCTTTTACAAAACCTTAATTTCTCTGAGCCTCTGTTTCTTCATCTGTGCCCCCTCTGTGCATAACTGCGAGGATTGTATAAGACAGTGCACATAAACACAGCAATTATGGGTACATGGGAGAGCTCTATAAATGGAAAAGGTTATTGTTAAGTACAGAAATGGGCTCCTGACTCTGTAAGGACCTCTATGGGACGTGTAGAAGACCTACAACAGACATTTGAAAGATGCTTCACTGTAGCTAATGGAAGAATATTAGAATCTGGGGTCCTGATCCTGCTGCTGACTAAATCTGGAATCATTTCACATGCCTTTCTGAGTCTCAGTGCCTTTTTCTTAAGCAGTGATGGCAGTATTTATGACAACCCAATGAGATGGCCCGTGTGAAAGGGCCACGGAAACTGTAAAGGGAACACATGTGTCCGCATATGTCCATATGTTTTTATTTTTATATCATGAGACTTGGACTGTTTTTGAGAAGTGCAGTGTTTGCCTTGATCTTACCTGCATGTTTCCTCCTGTGTGCCCCCTTAAGACAGCAGAGTGCACCTGCTACCACCTGGATGGGTGCAACGTGTGTGGCTGTGAAATACAGCAAGGTTAAGTGGCCAGCACAGGGATCAAACACGCACCTTTGGCTTTCTTAACCTGGAAGGCTGAAATTGCCCTTTTTGCCTATAGTGTGCATGGCAAACACAGCCTCCTCAAGGCCTTAGCACACAGCACTCTCCTCTGAGTCTGACTTTTCTGGAAAACCCATTTTCTTCTGTAAAGCCTCTGTTTTCTCATTTATCACACTTGGAGCTAGTTCTTGGCTTGACAGCCATCCTTCCCCAACAGACTGTGTACTCCTTGGGTGCAGAGGCCCACTAGCAGTCAGTTTTCTTTTTACTTTCCCCCTTTAAGCCTCAGTTTCCTCAACTGAGGATGATAACAGTGTCTGTTTCATACAGTTGTCATGAGGCGTCAATGAAATGAACTAAGGCATATAAAGCCCTTGGTTCAGCTCCCGGTGCAGAGTAAGATAAATGTTATCTCCTATAATGCCTCCCTCTCATCATTCATTTTTCCCTCTCATCATTCATTTTTCCCTCTCATCATTCATTTTTCCCTCTCGTCATTCATTTTAACTTAAGTGTCTATCACTCTACTATGCATTCTCTATGCTTTGTCTTTATTTAGTTTGCTCTAGCATTCTAGGAAGTGGGGATTATGATTTTCCTCAGTTGACTCATTTTAAAAAAATGAGGCACAGAAAGGCCAAGGAACACACCCCAGATGGCATGGACTTGCGAATGGCAGAACAGGATCTAGGTCCCAGGATGCTCTTACTTAGTGCCTTTGCCATTAACTTCTTTAACACATTAACTGCCATGAGTTTTGTTCTTACTGTTACAATTAATATTGGCAATTTAATTCTAAAACATGGGTTAAATGAATATAAGTCAATCAATTTTGTTTTTCTATTTATATTTTCCTTTAAATTACAGTAGACGTTTTTACTCTATTTTCATAATAAAACACTGTGGCCCCAAGGAAAAGTGTCTGATTTTTTTGTGTGGCAGTCAATGTGTTAAGCTGGATTCCTTATCTTGCTGGTGGGCATGTATTATAACCTTAAAAAAATCAGCATTACTTAAAATGGCCTGTGTAGGAATCTTCAGTTCCCTTTTTTGTCATTAATGAACTTTACAGAGACTTCAGTTGGTTGATCAACACTTTTTCATTAATGTAACTTTCATTAATGTAACTAATTAATGGGCAAATTCTTGCCCATTTTGTGGAAAAACAGCCTTGCCTCACCAGCTGATATTTATTGCTTCTCTGATGATTTTCCTCACTGTCTGTGCCCCTCTCCACTTCACAGTGTGTGATCTGGCCACTGCAAGCTCTGTGCAGCGCTGGGTATGTCACCTTGGCAAGCGCAGTAACCAAAGTGTTGTTTCCAGGGGGACAGCAAGAAGATGGAGGACGCCAGCGCTTACCTGACTCTTCCGTCTTATCGACATCACGTGGAAAACAAGGGGGCCACCTTGAGCCGAAGCTCCAGCAGCGTCGGGGGGCTGTCTGTCAGCTCCCGGGACGTGTTCTCCATTTCCACTCTGGTGTGCTCCACAAAGCTCACCCAGAATGGTAACGGAATCATCAAGAGTTGTGTGTGTGTGTGTGTGTGTGTGTGTGTGTACATGCCCAGGGAGGTCCTGGGATGGACAGTTTAGCCCAGTGACAGTAATTCTGCATGTGTGGACTCTATTTTAGTGGGCTTGCTGGGTTTGCTGAAGTGGCGTATGAAGCCTCAACTGCTACAGGAGAATTTAGAGAAGTTGAAGATTGTGGATGGAGAGGAAGTGGTGAAGGTCAGTGGGGTGCCATTTTGTTTGTATTCGTCCACCAGTGGTAGAAATGTCAATCATGGGTGGCTCTGGGGGGTGGAAACGAAGCGTTGAAGGAGATGGAGCAACTTTTTCTCTGGTGATGGGACTCATTGTCCCAAGTTGCCATGAGGAATCTTTATTGGGAAATCCAGGCGGACGACTGTATTCAATGGCCGTGAATGTCGAGTGGCAGAAAACTATGGCTGTGCCCAGTCTCAGCCTGGGTGCAAATTCCCACTCTCCCACTTGCCAACTTCATGTGATAATTTTATGAATGTGACATAGTTCTCAGGGTTGTTATGAGCAGTCAAGGTAGTAATGTTTAAGAATTATACAGCAATCTCTTACACATATAATACACAATAATTAAACAAAGTATATGAAGCATACAAAGTTCAATAAGTAGTAACTATTCATTATTTTTGTGGTCCTATGTTGCTATATATAGTAGAATTATCCCTTAATACTACCCACACATCATTGTTAGAAATAAAAAGTATTCTTGGTTCCTGCTGCTTGGAGAACATTATGTATTAAAGATGAGAAAGGGGAAGACATCAGGGCTTACATTTTAAGTGAAACAAGCAGAAAACAATGCAAACGTCAGATGTATGATTGCATCCACATAGTAGTGGAGAACATGAAGTGTCTGAGGTTCAGGTCTAATTAAGGCAGCCCTCCTCTCCAGCACGATGAATTGGGACAAGTGTTTCCCAGTGATCCTGGTGATCGTGCTTCTACCGAGAACTTGGTACAGCTAGAAAGACTGGGATGAAACATCTTTATGTGGTTATTCTGTGTTTTGAGGGATTGTAGGAAATATTGACCCATCCCTTAGGAGGGAGGAGAATCAAGTTTTATGTAATTTCCCATACCTGAGAAACAGTGGTAGAATTCCCAGATGCTTTAAATGTACACTATTGACCCACCCACCTGGTTCAGCAATCAATGGCAGGGTAATTCCCCAGACAGCCCTTCCATAAGCTCTGTAGCCTTCGGGTAGCTTGTCACGGGGCGGGGGGGCCGTCCATGGCCTCCCTTTTGCATTCTTTTTTTCTTTTTAAAAAAGGTTTGTTGTTGAGGTATAATATACATATGAAATAGGTACAGAACAGTTATGGTGAGAGTACAGCCCAGTGAATTTTTACACGTGTGCACACCCATGTACTCACCACCCATGGTCAGATCAAGACACAGAACATTTTTAGCATTACGGTAGGTTCCCTCCTACCCCTTCTCAGTCAACAACCCACTTTGTGTAACCACTATCCTGACTACCGTCATCACAGATGGGTTTTTACCTGCTCTTGACTTCCGTAAGAACAGAACGGTAAAGAATGTACAATTTGTGTCTGGTGTCTTTTACTCAATCCAGTGCTTGTGCAAGTCATCCTCATTGTTGCATGTGGAAGCAGTTTGCCCTTTTGTGTAGCTGTGCAGTGGTCTCTAGTGTGAAAATGCCGCCATGTATGCATCCACTCTGCCGTTGAGGGGCAGCTGGGTTGCTCCAAGTTCTAGTCCATGTGAATAAAGCTGCTCTGGACTTCTCGAACACAGCCTGTGGTGGACATGTGCTCTCGTTTTCTTAGACACGTAAGAGCAGGATTTCTGAGTCACCTGCCCTCGTTCTTAATGACACCTTCATTATTTCGTCCAGTTTCTCCAGGACACTCTGGACGCACTCTTCAACATCATGATGGAGCATTCTCACAGTAATGAGTATGACATCCTCGTCTTCGATGCTTTGGTAAGAGAGAGGGGACAGTGTTTAGTGACATTAGGCAGTAATAGGAGTCTGACCGTGAGAATACTGAGAACCTGTGGCCCTTGTGGCCCTTGTCATGAATTCTTTGGAGGCCTTGTAATGTTTGGCACCCAGACCAATGAACAAGCTGCTGTTTCCTTTTGCATGTTTCTGGTTCATTTGAAAGCATGGGGTGTGGTGGGTGAAAGGAGAATGGTAAGTGTTGATGTCAGATGGACACTGGTTGAAGGTATATGAGGCTGGATACTGTGAATGGTCACTTTGGCTTTCCATGAATGCTGGGGGCTAGTCTACATTGTAAAGCACCTAAAATGTCTCCTACCTGTCCTTTTACCTTCTTCTTCCTCATGTTCTCCAACTTACCAAGGCATTTCACTCTTCCTGTCTACCCAGAACCTTTCATGGTGGGAGGCCATCCAGATCTTTCCTGCCTCAATCTTCCTACATGGTCTCTTTCTCCTCCCTGTCACAGCTCACATTTTCTCAGTGTCATGTCAAAATAAACATAAGAAACATCTGCATGAGGGTATCTGTGCCCAATAAAGTCTTCATGGGTTGACCCCTAGTGTCAAGGACATTTGCATTTTGAAACTTGGAGACAACTGTGGCTTAATCAAGTGCTTCCCAAGAGGATCCCCTAGAATGCTAGCCCTGCAGGAAAGACGTTTCATGACAAAAAGATCCTTTGATTAATTAACTCAAGGAAGTGCTGAACGTGGCATGACCCTCTTAGAGATTCACAATGCACATAAGTAAAGGCTCTGAAAAGTTCTGCAGTAAGGAAGGCAGTATAATGATGATAACCTGTTATTTGACCACGAAATCCTTTTATCTTATAACACTGTGCAGCACACTTCACGAAATGCTTTTTGGAGGGACACTACCTTAATGAAAAGGACTAACTATATATTAGTGAGCTAAATCCTGGGTAAGAGAATTTTGATAGGGGTTGAGTTATGCCGGGTGAATATGGCTTCTTGTCCTGGGTTTGCCCTGAAAATACTGATTCCCTGCGTCTTCCTCAGATCTACATTATAGGACTCATTGCGGACCGGAAATTTCAGCATTTCAACACCGTTCTGGAGGCCTACATCCAACAGCATTTCAGTGCTACCTTGGCTTACAAGTAGGTAACTGTGCACGTGGGGATTTCTTGTCCACCTCCTCCTTGCCCTGCCAGGATGCCTAGGGTACAGGAACTTGAGTAATTTCTTTTTGTCACTAATCTGTGTGAGTTCTCCCTTTTCTGACAAAATCCAACCCATGCCTAGGTTATTTGGATATCAATAAAAATATGCAAAACCCATGGGTTGGGATGAATCTTTATAGTGGCAGTAGTTTGTGGAACTGCCCGTTTATTCATTCATTCATTCAGCTAGTCAACTATCATTGGCTGAGCAGTTATTTCTACTTGTGGTGGACACCAGCACCCAAAGCTGGAGAGAAGAAAGTGCACATACCACGTAGCTCAGTGCAGCTTGGGAGTAGGGAGCCGAGGGTTAGAGATGGGAGATGATGCTGGGGAGTTTGGTGGGGGCCAGTTTGTCAAGGGCCCATGAGAGGCAGGCCGAGTAGTTTGAAGTCTACTCTACTGGTAAAGAAGAAACATTGAAACTTTCTAAGCAAGTTCATGATATTACAAGAACACTTTCTGTAGAAAGAAAAAACTGAAAAAAACATTATCACCACCATTATTCCCTCTTGTAGCCTGATTGTAACTAGTTTTCCTAGTCAAAAGATCTTTTTCTCTCACTAATTCTTTCTTTTCTGGCTTTTTTATGGATAGGAAATACTTATGTATTCCCTGTAATAAATATGTTTTTTTAAGCAGAGTTACTTTTATGCTTATAAATGACTGAGTGAGCTTGGCTATACCATCACCTTTAACCTTTGATTGAATGCCTTATAATTTACTGAGCAAACTAATCACCATGCTCTGGGTAAAAAAGAAAGAGATGTATTCTGAAAATATTACCCCCTTTTCAGGAAGTTGATGACAGTGCTGAAGACTTACTTGGATACCTCCAGCAGAGGGGAGCAATGCGAGCCGATCCTAAGAACTCTGAAAGCTTTGGAATACGTGTTCAAGTTCATTGTTCGGTCGAGGACATTATTTTCACAGTGAGTACTTGTTATGTTCGAGTGATTTATCCGCTTTGCAACTCTTGTGGGATGCAGCAATATCTTTAGGAGAAATGTTTTTAAAAAATTATAACCAGCTGTCGATCAAAAACAACTTAAGAATACAACCTAGAGAATTTTGAGTATGTAATAATTGTACCCTCTAGGTTTATTTGAGAAAAAAGAAAGAAATCTTATCATGTTGCAGAATTATGTTTCATCCAATGAATGTTATTTGTGAGCTGAGGTTCTTCTGTGTTTAATCTAATATTCTTCACTTGATTTGAAAAATGGTGAACATTTTCCAGGAATCTATATTCAATGTTAGAGGAGCTGGGAGTGGGAAGAACAGAACTCAGGGAGTTTGACATTTATTTGGCTCTCGTACGTTGTGCATGGCAGATGAGCTGGTGTTTGTAGTTGACCTGTCTGTCCTTGAAATCCTAATAGCTAACAAGTGAGCTGGTACGTTAGAGCACTTAAAGGGATTTTGATGGTGACGGCCAGTATCACAGAGGCTAGCTGCCTTTTTCTTTTTAGGATCACTGCAATGGGGTCTTGCAGTGGGAGAGAGAGACTGGGCTCAGCTCCCCAGCTGCCTCTTTGAAGGGCTTTGGAGATGGAGGTATTCAAATGCACTCTATGAAAGAACAATTTGTATTCATCCTGGCTATAAGGCAAAGTTAGGTAGAGGATTGGTGGTGTATGTGATCAGGTTGGTTGTGTGTGATGGGAAATAAGAAAAAAGCATACAAGGAATGTATTGTCTGGGCTCTTATCAGTGCAAATGAGGAACGTTCACCAGAAACTGACTTAAGGAGAAACAGGACTTTATTTCACATCATTGAAAAATCTGGGGTGTAGTTGGCTTCCGTCATGGCTGAATCCAGATGCTCACTGTCTTCGGGAGAGTCTTCACCTCCAGACCGTGACTTTGCTCTTCTTTAGTTGATTTCCTTCTGAGGCAAGTTTTCCAACGTAGAGGCCACTAGAAGCCTTGGGTTCATATTCTACAAACTGAAGGACCCCTAGGTTCCTTGTTCTTCTAGCAAAACCCTGTGCCAAGAACTGTCCTGGGTATGTGCTAAGGTCTTAATCAAACAGTATGGCTGGGGGGATGAATGCACAGCTGTGTGGTTGTGGCCACGTGTGCATCTCTGGAGCCATGGGTCAGGCCAGCCACTTATAGTGTGGACTTGTTCTATTGGAGAGTTGACTTCCCGAAAGAAAGCTGAAGTCTATACCCATCATTTTGATCATGATAGTGGATGGGCTGCTACAGCTTCATACTTGACAAGGCATCTGAAATGGGTAATCACTTGGGGCTCTCTTAAAACCCTCTCTGAGATTTCAGATGATGAGTAGAGAGGTGTGAGTGTCTTGAACCATGCCACAAAACATGTGTCACTTAGGTTATTCTGAAAGTGAAGTATCTGTTTCAAATTCCTCTGGCTTGCCAGTTAGTCAAGTCCTAGCAGGGTATTCTTCCAGGTTCGAGAGATACTTGTCAATGTTCTGAAAACCAAGAGGAGACTCCAGTGAGTCTTTGTAAGAGTTGAGTTTCTTGGAGGAGTTCAAGGATTCGGACATCATAGTTTCAGGGTAACAGGCAAGGATATCTTATCCCATCTTCCAACTGAGAATGTTCAATCTATAGGAAGAATATATTTTCTATTTATCATATCTTCTTCCCCAACTCTTCCTTTTATTTATTTATTTTATTGTTTCTACTCCCTGCTGTCCGTCCTTCCTTCCTTCCTTCCTTCCTTCCTTCCTTCCTTCCTTCCTTCCTTCCTTTTCCTTCCTGTTTTTATCTCTCTTAGTTTTTGTCTCTTCCATCTTCTAGAACAAAGTACATTTGTACATTTGCTTTAACCTTCTCTGCCTCAAGGCATGTCATCTTGCAGAGCCCCTAACTCTTAAATTGGTGTAGATTCAGTGCTGCTTGAGTGCTAATTGACTTTTGGCTTATTAAGGAGCAAGGTGATCTGTTGTTCCTTGCTGTGTCCTTAGCATAGCATAAGGAACATCACTGACATTTGGTCAGAAGAGATGTCCCTAAAGCAACTCAGGCCTAATCTTGAATCCTTTCTCATGAACAAAAATGTAGGTTGACCTTCCAAGAGGGTCTGGGACCTCATGCTGGGAGAAGGTGGGATTTGTGTCTTGATCATTTTAGAATCTTTAGCAATGATCATGCTCTCTAGTGGAGCCTCTGAGGCACTGGGAAGTGATCAGGGTATTTCCCCACACTAGGGGGCATCTTACTTGGAAAACTAGGAAATAGAAGGTTCAATGCTTTGAGATTTCTAAACCAGCTGGTGGGAAATCAGAATATAATTATTACCCTTGGGCTTATTGTGTGTGGTATTGTTTCTGTTTCCTGTTATTCTTTTGTTCTCTTTCCCCATGTGCATAATTGCAGCTGATCTAGCTCCCATTAGTTGTTCCCTTGACATTTTTTTTCTTTTTGCACATACTGCACGTGAACATTTGCCAGAGCTAAGGATTTTCCCGTATCAATATGCAGGATGCAGTTGGGTGAGGGAGGAAGAGAAGTTGTTTAGAAGGAGTGGAATTTTTATTGTATTATTTTTTTCAGAATGATTCATTTCTATTGATAGTCAAAGAAAGTGAGTTCCTTGTGCCCCATTCTTGTGTCACTAACTCCTGAGTCAAAGTCTGGGGCAGGTGTCTCTGATTCCCGTGCTGTAGCTGCAGAGGAAGCTGGCAGAGCAGGTTCTAGCTTCTGCTGCAGGAGGCGGGCTTAGAAGTCTAGAACATTCCTTAATTGTAGGAAGTGTGTCCAACAGCTGCTGGGTGGCCATAAATATGACCAAGATCCACTAGGCTTTTGTGGAATGGCTGAGCCCCTGGGAGGTATAGCGGAGAGTGAGGCACATTCTGAAACAGTTGAGGTGATTATTTTCTAGACATTGAGCTTCTTTACAAAGCCCTTGCAGTGTCTTTGATCCTGAAGCTCAGACAACCAGCTGTGCCGATCCCCATGGTTTCTGAGCTTGTGGAATTACTCGGAGTCTGGAGCAGCCTGTGCTTCCGTGTTGCGTGTGATGGATGCTGAGCAGCTCCCCTTCCTACTGGCTGGGCGCGTAGAAGTGAGGATGCAGAGCTTCTGCGAGGGTAAGAGAGGAGAGCCAGAACACAGTGCCCTGGACAAGGCCTAATGCTGCCACAGCTAGAGTACGGGGGCAGCGTGGAGTAATATTGTCAGTACAATGTTCATGCTGGACAGATCTCGAGGGAGTGCTATTTTCGTCCCTGTAAGTGCCTGGCTTAGTGAGAACTTTTTCCTGGGCCGTGCAAGCGTGAAGTCTGGTTGGCCAAGCAGAGGGGCTGTCCCGAGAGAGAGAGCAGCTCCAGCAGGAGGCTGAGCGCCATCAGGGGCTGCTGCGAGGTGCCCGGCTGCGTGGGTTTCGGTGCTAAGTCTCATGGTACCATCCCTGAGCGTGGTAGGAATTCAGTAAAGAAAATGATGACTTGGAGCAGGAGTGGTCAGGAAAGGCACCCTCATCGCTACGGTGAAGCTGTCCAGGCAACTGTGACTTTATCCTTGTCCCCAGGGAATGAGTAAAGAGAAGCTGATGTAGGGCAGGCCGGGTGAGCTCACACTCCTTGGAAACCAGTCACCGGTCAGGGAAAGAGAAATTACACTCTGCAGTCTGATGGGGGCCACAGCTTCTGGAAGCACCATCCTGCTCCCCACTCCTCACCCGGAAGCCCGGAAGGACGGCCATGGCGTGGGCAGTGCCACTGGGGGCTGCCACTTCATTAACAAGGGCATCTTAGGAGCATGGTTCACAGCCGCAGTGGACACCTGCAGTCTAGCTCGCCTCACCCAGGGCCGGACGTGACTGCCCTTCCTCTAACCGCCTTCGGCATCAATGATCGAAACCCAGGCACCAGCTTTCTAGTATTTTCTCTTGCCTTTTTTCTTCTTTTTTGCATCTTTCTTTATTCTGCACCCCCCCCCCCACTGCTACCAAGCTACACCTTATCCCCCCACCGGCTCAGTTTCTTCTTATGTAAATAGTATATGGTGGTTCACCCTCCAGCTCATGAATATGTTAGGCAGCAAGAACGCCTGAGTACAGCTCTGGCTTGCTCAGCTTAGCCCGCAGTCCGGGAGAATGCACAAGCCTCTGCCTTTTTAAACAAATGTGAATTTAACTCGAAGGTACTTGCCAGTGTGATTTGTTTTCATTGTTCATGTATGAATAAATATTAAAACGTAATCATGTGTTTATGCTGAGCCTGGGCTGAAATGCCTGTCACAATGCTATTCCTGTTTCTCTTGCATGTAATTGGTTTGCATGTTAATGCCATTTATTCCCACGTAGGCCTCTGTTTTCGGTTTTGAATATAATTTTACTTTTTGATGACAGTAATGGCTTAGTAAAACTGCACAATTGCAGTTAATGGGACTATTTTATGGTAACACTAACTTGGCATCAGATCAGGAT
Source organism: Varecia variegata (assembly GCA_028533085.1). Classification (NCBI taxonomy): domain Eukaryota; kingdom Metazoa; phylum Chordata; class Mammalia; order Primates; family Lemuridae; genus Varecia; species Varecia variegata. The sequence continues at coordinate 6,885,624 of CM052447.1, read as the reverse complement.
GGAAGAGAAAACTGTCATCAAAAGGATATTGTCAAACAGTGACTTCTCTTTAATTTATTATCTATTTTATGCGTTGCCGCAGTGTTGAAGGAGAGCTAACAGCCTGTTTCTCACAAACGTATGTGAAAGTGCTTTGTTAACTGTTAAGTAAGTTGCTGTTATTATAACATGAAATTGTGTATATGTACGAGCTTTTAAATAGTTCTCTTTTCCCTTTATGTATGGAAATATTGGTAAGCATCTATTGAGCACCTGTTGTGTACTAGGCACTGTGTTAAGGGCTGTGGACTCTGAAATTGTAAGTCAGACTTCCTTAAATACTGGCAAGGTAGTGGGCAAGATAGATCTGCATCCCAGCAATCAAGTCACAGTCGTCTGGGCTAAGCAATGGTCAGTGATATAATATCACAACAGAGGCTTACAAATGGTTCTTAGGGGGACCGAGAGGTTTGAATGACAGACTCCACCTTGGCAGATCAGTAATTCTTTTCAGAGGAGGTGGTATTTTGAACCAGACATTTAATGGTATTTGAGAAGCCAGCCTATGGGAGAATAGAGAATCCCAAATTCTAAGCACAATGTATGTAATAGAACTTCCGATTACTCCTGCTGCTCCCTGGTACCATTTATTAAGCCTCACTCTGTGCTTGTTCCTGCATCACTTTTCACCCTACCTCACTTAATACAACCCAGCAAGGCAGAGGTCTTATGTTCATTATACAAAAGAGGAAGTGGAGGCCCAGAAAGGTGCAGAAAGTGACTCCAGGTGACACAGCTGGATGCTGGCAGGGAGGGATCTGACACCCAAGCTGAGGTTCTTTGTGCCATGCTGTGCCCACACGTGAATAGCATGTTTGTGGGGAAGAGTGGCCACTGGGGGAGGCTGTGGTGGTGGAGGAAGGGGCCGTGATGCATCTGGACAGGGGAGTTGAAGCTACGTTGTGAAACGCCTTTCGTGCTAGACCCAGGAGCTTGACTTTGACTTCGTCCTCTGTGCTGGGGGACTTCAGTGGAGATGCTGCCCTTCATCATTACAGCACGCAGTGGGTGCCCAGTGGGCACACCGACTAATCCACTGGGATCAGATAAAAATATTAAAATTTATTTCATCCCAGATGAAGAAATTAAACTTTTAAACACTTAGAATACTACGTGGATATCATTTATAAATAAATAACCCTCTATTGAGAGTCATGCTTACAATGAAAAAAAATTTTTTCTCATTGGAGCAGCTTGGAAACTGCTGCTTTTGGCAGTGGGGAGTAATTGAGGTTCTAAAACAGGGGATTAAGATGATTAGATTCACCTTTTAGACAGAGTTCCACTGGGGAAGAAAGGTTAGTTTGTGGAAGGTGGCACAGAAGGGGAGAGGCTGGAGATGGGAGGTCAGTGAGGAAGCTGTTGCAATAACCCAGGCAAGAGGACTTGAACTAAGGCAGTCACAGTGGGGCCGGTGGAGAAAAAGGAAGAAGATAGGGGGTTCTAGACGGTGGGCTTGCCAGAACTAAGTGAATGTGGGCATGGAATTGGAGGAGATGCAAGTCACCTGATCTGACCCTGAACTTTCTGGCCCATTTGACCTGGCATTGCAGACCAGCATGTTATGGTGTGTTTAGTTTGGGACATAAAGTGTTTGAGGTGTTTATTGGCGTAGCCAGATGGAAATGTATAGCAGGCAGTTAGATACAGATTTGGAGTTTAGGAGAGTGGAGAATGGAGATATAGTTTTGGTAGAAATTGAATCAAAGGGGTATTTGTAACTATCGCGTAATCGGCGAGTAATATGATAAAACTGAGAATGCAACCCAGGGAGTTAGCCCGTTGAAGGGATGGGCGAACGAGGGTCCCACTGAAGGCTGGATCAGTCCACAGGAGAAGCAGTAGGAAGGACTGGCATTCCAGAAACCAGGAAAGGGAGTGTTTCAAGGGGGGAGTGTCAGCAGTGTCAGCTGTTCAGTGAGGACTTGAGACTGAAAACTGATTAGAGGTGTGACGTTTTGCAATTAGGAGGTCATTAGTGAATTAGCTACCCCTTTCCCAGAGCTTAGCATCTTTCCTGACATCCAGTCCCATCCAGAGGCCATCAGAGCATGCAGAGGGATTAGGGTTTGAAGTGCAGTTGATTTTCCCTCATCTGCATGTGAATTACTGACATTTGGATGGTTCTTTGCCAGGGTGCAATCCTGGACTGGCTTCCCCTGCCCATGCTTCAGAGACTGGGCAAACTGTTTCATGTCCCGGCCATAGCTCAGTGTAGGGCATTGGTCTTGTCTTCTCCCATGTCCCTTTAAATGGCTTAATTTTGCAGAGCAAGGCTATCCCGTGCTGTGGACAGTTAAGGGGAAAGCCACAAGCCCTCAAGATATTCATTCTTCCAGATTGAACCAGTAGATGATTTCCTTTGCTTGTTAACCCCCAGTTAGAAGTCAGAGCTGGCTTGTGGCAGGACCCTTGCCTGAGTGCAAACGTGGCTATTGCTGTCAAGTGCAGAGGCTCTGACAGTTCCTCAGAGAATGACTTGGGTGGGAGAGCAATTTACTGAGTAAATATGTAGTTTTAGGAAATGTGTTTGCAAATCCCCTGTCACTAAATATGGGCATGCTGGATAAGAAAGATCTGGTTTTCCAGACGGGTGGAATTCACCACGCTAACACGCTAACACAACTCGTCAGGAACTCCCACCGAGTGGAATTGGGATGACTAGATGTGCTTTGTGATCTCATCAAATGCACTTGAGGCAGGCATCACCCTGAAGCAGAATTTGTTTCTTTAGTAGAACATAACGTATGGCTCACTTGTTGGACTTGCTGCTTATTGTGTCCTTGGATAGAAGGAAGATTGAAAAGGACTTAGGCATGAGGTACATATGGTCACTGTCCTTCAAGGCTCTGAACTTGTCCTTCTATGTGCCTGATCTACTGTCCTAATGTAGCCTGCTACAAAGACACATCAATTTCATCCATTCATTTATTCATTCATTTGTTCAGTAAACCTTTTTGAGTCTTACTGTTTGGCTAAGTTCTATATTAGGATACTGTAGTGAACCAGAGAGCTGTAATCTCTGCATCATGCTGCCTTCATGTAATACCGGGATGGACAGAAAAAAAAAAAAAAGAAATGAATAAACCAAGTAGTTGTAAACTGCCACAAATGCCAGTGAAGGGAATTAGCAAGTGTGTAATTGAGACAGGTGGTGTGGCAGAGTCGTGATGAGAGGAGGCCCTGGAGCCAGACCGCCTGGGTGTGAATCCCAGTGGCTGTGTGACCTCTGGCAAGTCACGTCACCTCCGTGCCTCAGTTTCCTTGTCTAAAGTGAGCGTTGCCTCACAGGGTTATTGTGAGGATCCTGAAGAAGTGACATGTAAACTGAGATGTGAAGGATGCAAATGAACCAGCCATGCAAGGGAGGGATGGAAGGAAGGAGGAATTTTACGGAAAGTTAGAGAAGACTAGTGCGGCTGAATATAGTGAGCAAAGGGAGAATAGGAGAAAGGGGAATTTTGAGCGTGAGGCAGCGGCTACCATGCAGGGATTGTTCCAAGTGTATTGCAAAGTCCTCAGAAGGTGTTTCACTAAAAATGCTTGCACGTGAGGTAGCACGCTATAATACTTAGATGGCAAATGCCGTGGGCCACATGTGTTTCATAAGCCCTGGAGGCCTCTTTGGTCACCTCATGTAAGAGACATATGACATAAGTTGTTCCTGCTTTAATAGGGCTAAAGGGTAGACATGGTTTGTGCTTCCTCAAATCAGCAAGTAACCCCTAGAGTTCTTCTTGCAGTCTCTCAACCCTGCTAAACATTATTGTTCTACAGTCACAGCATTTGCTGGTTTTAAAAGCTGTTTATGTTTTTGCCACTGTGAATTTTTGGTTGTGGTTATGGACAAATTTTTTTTTTCAAGTATGCAATTATAGTCACTTCTCAGTTGTCTGTTAATGTGTGTGTCTGAAGACCCCTATCGTCCAGAGTCATTTGATGCGGTCATCAGAGTGCATGATGGCAGTGGGGCATTCTTGTGCGCAGGGTATCTTTTCTCAGAAGAGTGCTCTTCCAGGGTAGAATTTGCTCGGCTGGATAGTATTAATTATGTTTTCCTAATTTCCTGTCAAATGGGCATTCTTGGGGAGAGGGTAAACCACATGTCTTGGGTACCATCGGGGTGATAAAAATGAAAAGGTTGCCAATAATTAAACATATTTTGTAAATAGGCCACAGATAATAGTATTACCATGCCAACAATTAGCATGGTAGTATGAGCCACAGCCTTTTATGCCACCGACCTCTCTCTCCTCCTTGAAACACTTTCTTCCCATGACTTCTGTAACACAGAACCCTCTTCGTAGTCCTCATGCTTCTCAGACCACTCTGTTATTCACCCTTGGGAGTTCCTGGTGCCCAGACTGGTCTTCTCCTCTTTTCACTCAATTCCTGCTTCTTAGGTGGACACTTCCAAACCCACTGCTTCCGTTATCACTTCTGTGCACATAACTCAGAAATCCAACCTGAACCCTTCACCAAGTTCCAGATCCATACATGCACTCGTTCACTTGATAGCTCCTTCTTAGGATCCCACAGGCAATTCCAAGTTAGCAGATCCAGAACCAAACTCCCGACGTGCCCCACCTCACTGACCCACAGTCCAGCCTCGCCCCCTCTTAAATGTCTCTCAATTCACCCCCATCTTTCCTTCCTCACTACCAACTTCCTCCTCCAAGTTCCCACCACCCCACACCTGCGCTGCGGCAGCACCTTTCTCCAGTGGCCTTGCTGCGTCCATCCTTGTCCTCCTCGAGTCTATTCTCTATAGAGATTTTTGGATTTCCTAGGTTGACAATTATAACATCTGTAAATATAGAAAGTTTTGTATCTTCCTTTCTAATGCTAATCCTTTTTCTCCTTATCTTACTGTGCTGGCAGGGATTCTAGGTCAGTGTTGACTAGAAATGGTATCACAAATGGTGCTTTGTATTTTTATTGTAGATGCTTACTATCAGTTTAAGGAAGTTGTTAATGATGTTCATTATGAAGAGATAATAGGTTTTATTGTGATGATTGATGTTTGACTTTATTTCTACCTTCTTAGCTATACATCCTCCCCACCACCCTAACTTTTCTGTCCTTTTTTTCTCTTTCTTTCTTTTGGATTGTTTTCAGTTTTCTCACTCATTTTTTTTCCCCTTTACTAGTTTGAAAGTTACATTTTATATTCAATTCTATTAGTGGCCACCTAGATATTTTATCATACATATTTAACTTAATGAAGTCTAAATTAATATTGTTAACATTCCCCTGAATAATAAAAGGATTTTAGGAGGCTCTGTTACTTCCCTCTTAAATATTATGCTAGGATCATGCAGTATTTTAGTTTTATTTTTTAAAAATAACACCACATATTAGGCATTATTGTTGTTTTAAACAGTCAGTGTTTGTTTATGTTTTTACCGGTAAAATTTCATCAACATTACTGTACTGTATACTTTAAAATGGTTAAGATGGTTAATTTTAGGTTACATGTTTTTTAACTACAATAAAAAATAAAAGTCTATCATTCCTCCTTCTTTTATCTTTGACTTTTCATATTTGTTTTCCTTCTTCTCGAAGTATCTTTTAGAATTAATTTTAGTAAATTCTGTTGGTAAAATCTCTCAAATTCAATTATCTGATTTTATTCTGAAACTTGAAAGGAAGTTTTTCTAGATATAGATTTACAGCTCTGTTTGTTTGTTTACTGTCTTCTGCTGTTAACTGTTAGTCTTACTGTTGTTTCTTTATGAGCATTCTGCTTTTTCCTCTCTGGTGGCTATTAATATCATCTCTTTATCTTTGATGTTCTGCAATTTCACCATGATGTACTTAGGTATGATTTCGTTAATACCACTAGGGGTTACTTTTCCTCTAGAATTTTGAGGAAAATTGAGTAGAGTTTTGAATATTTAATATCAGTTCCAAAAAAATTCTCATTCTTATCTTTTTTAATATTTACATTTTACCCATATATTCTATTATCTCTTTGAAATATCAACCAATGTATATTAGACCTCATTATATTCGCCAGGTCTCATAAATTCTTTTTCATATTTTCTAATTTTTTTGTTTTGTTTCTTGGGTTCATTCTGGCTAATTTCTTTGATCCTATTTTCCAGTTCACCAATTTCTCTTTTTAGCTTTGTCTAATTGCTGTTTAACTCTTATACTGAGATTTTTCTTTCTATTATTATATTGTTTATTTTCAAAAATTCCATTTAGTTCTTTCAGGTCTAATTTGTAATTTTTATAATGTTTTGTTCCTTGATCATCTTTTCAAGCATTCTTTTTATATTTTGAAGCACATTAAATGTGTTGATTTTATATTCTTTGTTGTGTAATTCCAGTAGGTAGAATTTTTGTGGGTCTGACTCTGCTGTTTATGTTTTGGGTGACCTTGCTTCCTTGTCCATTTTTTTGCTATTATTATTTCCTAAAGCTAATTTTTTGGGGAACTTTATCAGTTGATATATTTTTTTTTAGTCTTCAATTAAAGTTTTTATTTTCCTCCAAAGAAAATCAGAGTTTCCTTCTTTCATTCATCTGGGGGCACTACTAACCAGAGACCTCTTCAACTTAAAATTTCTGTTTGTGGATGCAAGCAAGGAACATGAATTTGGAAAAAACAAAAACAAAAACAAAACACAGGACTGGTTTGTGGTTAAGAATTCTTTTCTTGGCCGGGCACAGTACTGCGTGCCTGTAGTCCCAGCTACTTGGGAAGCTGAGACAGGCAAACTCCTTGAAGCCAGGAGTTTGAGGCCAGCCTGGGCAATATAGTGAGACCCCCATCTCTGGAATAGAAAAAGAATTCTTACTGGAGACATATTTTCCCTCAATACATGGCACCAAAGACCGGTAGTTTCCGTATTGTTCCTTTTTGGGCAATAGGTTTATTTCTTTTCCTCTGTTATAAAGAAGATGCAACAAACGGGGAAACCAGCTTTATGTGAGTAAGCCCTAGGATTTATCTCATTTCTTCTATTCCCTGACCAGCCGTCAAAGTACAAGTTCAAGGACACTAGGGCTCGGCAGGTGCCTTCAAGACAAAATTGCTCTGAAGTACCCAGAGTGACACTTTGCTTTGTGTTTGTCCTCTGTGGGTTCCTTTCTTTCCTGGCAGTTCACCGGCTCATTTTAGAAACGCGGCTTTGGTAGTTGTTTCTGTTGAGAGGTTTTCCGGGGTGTTTTGCCCACCACACTGTCGGAAATGGAGATTTTAAGTCTTTATTCTGCCCTGCAGCCAGAGCGATTGTTCCTCCACTCAAATGGATTAGGATACTATCTTTCTTAAAATCCTCTCATTTCTTGTTATTCCTCTTTGGACAAAGACAAAGCCTGATGTGGCCTGCAAGGGTCTGCTGCGCTGGCACCATGGCCCCTGCAGCCCCTGTGGCCCCTGCAGTCCCCTTTCCCCTGACTCCTCAGGCTTTCTCCCCCTGGCCTCCTCGGCCTTCCTGCAGTCCTTGGGACTCACTGGGCTCCCTTCTGCCAGGGCCTGTGCGCTTGCTGTCCCCGCAGGCTGGAATGCCCCTCCCTCTCCTTCTTACTCAATTTTCTCTTATTCACCTTTCCAGTGTCACCTCAAACTTCCCTTCCTCAGGAGTTTCTGGCTAGGTCCCTATTTTATGTTTTTATTGCCCACGTACTTTGTCTGTGTCAATCTTTTTTTCTCTTTATAAATTCTTTGATAGCACAGTGATTGGTGCATAGTAAGTGCTCAATAAAATTTTGTTAGTTGAATAAATTATCATACGGAAACCCTAAGCACACCTGTTGGAGCCAAGTAAAAGCTGTCCTCCCCCTAGAGTTTAGCCAGTCCATTATGTTTTAGTTTGCTTCCCGGAGTCATTTGGTTGCTCTCTGCATTTGGTTTCAGGCCAGGTGCGCACAGCTGGGTCAGTGAGGTCTGGTGACTAAAATGCAGCCCTGGATTTTAAAGCTCCCTGTATGGGTCAGGCCACCTCTTCTTTTATTAACATTTCCTCCTCTCATAGGATTTAACGTGATAATCTAGTGCCTCCCCATCGTAATAAATCTTAGAACGTGGCCTCTCCTAAGCCCTAGAAGTCAGCACGGCACAGCATTGTTAAGGCCCCTGCACCTGCTTATGCTGTAGCCTTTGTCCTCTGCATGCATTACACGCTCAGCTTCTCTGAGCCTGGGCTTCTGCTATGGTTTTCCCACTTTGGAAAGCATCTGTGGGGCAAGAGGAAAATGTGCCTCGTAGCTAGTCCTGGAAACCTAAAGATGGTAAGCAGCTTTTCAGTACATTGGTGTTTCTCAACTTTTTAAGAATTGCTCTTGGAGCCTATAGCTTTTAAAAGGCCTTTAACTCAGCATTTATTCTTGCTTGCACCCAGCAACAACACATACACACCTGTTCCATGCACGCTGTGCTGTAAGACTTAGTTTCTCTTTTTAATCATCTCAGTTGATAATGAAGGTCTCTATTTCAAACTGAGTTGAAATGCTTGTCCAGTGGTAGAGGTTGGGTTTGCATTAGCAATCAAGTGTTCATCCAACACGTGTTTATTGAGCAGGTCACTGTACTAGGTCCTGGAGGTACAAGAGTGAATTGGACAGACGAGTCTTCATGGCATTTTTAGTCTAGTTGGGAAGAGAATCATTAAGCAGATAATCATGTGGGTGCATGTCAAATCAAGGGGAATTGTATGTGAGGTGCTCTCAGAGCATGTAGGAAGGAGATCAACTTTTGTCATGGGGTCAGGGAGGCTTCTTTGAGGAAGTGTCATCTACTGTGACCTGAAGAATGAGTAGGAGTTGGCAGGTGAAGAGGAGGAGGGTGTAATAGGTGAAAATAAATCCAGAGGGAGCTCCCCAAGACAGGAGGGAGCTTGATCCAGCAGAACTGTGGAAAGGCCAGGGTGGCTGGAATTCAGTGACCAAGGGACAGAGTGGCTGGAGATTGCCCAGAGGGGTTGGAAGGGGTGGATCTGGAAGAGCCTTGATTGTTAGTTGGGCTATGACATCTAGACATTATCTCAGGGAAATAGGGAACTGGATATTGTGAAATATATATTTGGTCTTTGACCCCTTTTCCTAGCATACAACTCTGAAAATCCGTGGAATTTCCAAAGTGATGTCTTTATGTATGCGGATGAGTTGACTGATGGCTGGCAGCCCCTAAGTAGCTTCATGCTGGGACTGGTCCCTGGAAAGATCAAGGCAAGATTAAAGGGTTGGGACTTTCAGCCCCACCCCCAACCTCAGGAAGGAGAGAGGGGCTGAAGTTTAAGTTCATCACCAATGGCCAATGATTTAATCAATCATGCCTACCTAATGAAGCCTCCATAAAAACCTAAAGGATTGGCTTTGGAGAGCTTCTGGATACCTGAACATGTGGAGGTCCCTGGAGGGTGGCCCCCAGGGAGGGCATGGAAGCTCTGTGCCCCCTCCTCCATTCCTGTATCCTTTATAATAAACCGGTAAACGTAACTGTTTCCCTGAGTTCTGTGAGCGGCTCTAGCAAATTAATCAAACCCAAGGAGGGCGTCATGGGAACACTAATTCATAGCTGGTAGATCAGAAGCACAGGTAAAACAGCCTGGGCTTGCCATTGGCCTAAGAAGTAGGGCAGTCTTGGGGACTGAGCCCTCGCCCTGTGGGATCTGACCCCATCTCCAGGTAGACAGCATCAGAATTGAATTGAATTGGAGGACATCCAGCTGTGTCCACTGCAGAACTGCTTACTTGCTTGTTGTGTGGGGAGAAACCCCCACACATGTGGTCACAGAAGTCGCTTGTGTCGATTGCTTGGTGTGAGAGCAGAGGGAAGACAGTTTGTGTTTTTTCCACTCAGGAACTATGAGAGGATTTTAAACAGAAATATGCTATGATCACATTTGTGTTTTTATAAGGATCCCTCTGAGCACTGCATAGAAACTAGATAGAAAGGGGGTAAGAGAGAGGAAAGGGGAGTTGGTTCAGAGACCCCCAGAGGAGAGGGGTGATGGAAACTTGGGCCATCGTGGTGCTGATGAAGTTGGGAGGGTGAATGGCTTTGGGGTTGGGGTTAATGGGCCTTGAGGACTGAATGGCATTAAGCTTTTCAAGACCCACCCCTGCATACCCTGGGTCTCCGACTCGGGCACCGGTGGGGCAGACAGAGCAGGGTTGGTTTCGGACAGTCGGATCATCAACATGTTCTGTCCTGACTCTTTGACGACAGATGCCAGATAAGGATCCTGGAGGTTTACCCCAGTGGTAAATAGTTTACTTAAAGACGAGGGAACGATGGCCCAGAGTGGAGTGATCTGCTAAATCTCATCGTGAGTGATGGAGTCGGATTGGATTCACTCCTGGGCAATAACCACCCTCAGTGTGTTTAAACGCTGCACTTCCTCGGGTCTGCCCAAATTTCAAAATGAAAGAGTTTTACCGCACATGTATTTTTAAAACTGGCACCATTAGTAAGGAAAATGTTAAAAATTCTATTTAACTACACACCAAGTGTCGAGGTTCTCAGTGGAAGAGCAGGAAGCCTGGGGTTAATTAGCCTTCTCAGGAAGCCGTGGAATCAAAGGACAAAGTTCAATGCTGTTGGCATGACCGCAGTTTAGAGTAATAATAACTTGGCATTTCTTAGGCAATTGTCTTTCCAGCTGCAAGTCAGTGCCAGAAACAGGAGGTGAAAAATCAGCATCTCTACTCTGTAATTGTACGGGGAAAACCGCCTCCAGTTGTATGACCTTGAATTAGATTCCCTGGCCTTAGCCCGCGTTCCCACGTGAGAATGAGAAAATTCAGGAGAGGCTTTGGGGAAAAGGGTTGTTGCAGGAACATGCTAGAAGGCAAGAAATATTGACCGCAAAGAAAGAGTAGAGTTATTTTTTAAAAAATTAAATGTAATATTTGTTTAAAAAAGACACTGTAAAATAAATGTGTATAATGGGACTGTTCTCATATACAATCCCCTTTCCAAGAGGTGACTAAATTATTGATTTAAAGTATAGATTTCCAGATTTTACTAGTTTTGCATGCACGTGTGTATAACCATTCTGCCACTTAATTTTTTCTGTTAGCACTTAGGATTTCCATGGAAACCTCCTAGGTTATTAAAAAACTAAATGAAGAAATCATAAGAGAAACAGTTAAAACCTAATTTCTTCTTGTCATCCAAACTTTTGGACCAACTGGGCCATAGGGAAAGAGCTAGAAGGATTCTGCTGAATATTACTTTCTCTTTCAAGTAGATGATGCCATGCGATCTATATTTTTGTCTATATGTCTTGGAAGCATGTGGGGTGTGGAGGGAAAAAGAGAGAGAGAGAGATTGAGAGAGAGAGAATTTTCTTCTATCTTTAGCAACATTGTTTTGGGAACATTCAATTTCTAATTATATTGAGAGAAAAAAACCCGAATACCATTTTTCATGCTAATGGTGAAATTTACTTAAGTGCGGAATTATGCAACTTAGTCCTTCTTGCCAAATTACATAAAGTCTGCTCTCCTCTGAGTGGAATGAAGGATGGCACGGGGCACACGTCACACGCTATCCATAACTTAAAGTTCTTTTCGAGGCTTTTTGCCTGCATCTTATTACCTGCTTACTATGAATTTATTACACAGGGTTGCCATATTTTAAAAGTCAAGTGAATGTTTTAGATGGATTGTTTTTCTTTCATTTCTTCCATATTGTTAACTTCTATTTTTTTACATTTAGGCTGTTTACACTTCCACCTGAGGCAGTTTTTCTTCAGTGATTGCATTAATTTTTATGTGTTCATTCTAGACATTTTTCAAAACAGGCTCCCTCTCAATCACAAATCATCCTTCCCTGGGGTTATTTACAGGGAAAAGACTGTTTAGCGAAACTTCTTTGCAGTTTGCCCTACGGGGTGATCCCACCTCAAACGTCAGAATCGGGGAAAGTTACAGCCTCATAGAAATTACTTTGTCACTGACGGGAGGATGGGCACCAGGAGCTGGTCTGAGCCCTCCCTGCCTGGGGGCTGCCGGTGGGATTCCAAGATGGGGCCGTGGGGAGGCGACTCTGGCCACTGGGGCCGCTTGGTCATTCACACTGGCAACATCCCGACCCTCCCTTCCCTACTCCCTTTCTGATAGAGCTTTCCTCTTTCTCTTCTCACAGAATAAATCTTTACGTCTCAACTTTGGCTCCCTTCGAAACATTTCTCTGGCCACTGTTGAGCGAGACATCTAACTCCAAGCTTGTTGGACCAAAATTCCACGTCTTAATCTGCAATTTCTTAATTATTTCAGGTTCATAGACCTTGGTGGTGGAGGAAGGGGTAGGGATGGTGACAGTGACCATCCAGGGGAGAGGTGAATCAGGAAGGGGACCCTGTCTTTCATGAGCCCTTTCCAGCCCTGTTGCATTTACTTAAACGTGCCTGCTGAGTGTGCTGAAGGTTTCTTCTGTAAGTAGGATCAATAAATGCAAGGATGATCCTCAGCCACTGGTTTAGCTATAGCTATTCTTGGTCCCAGGTACGGGGGGGTGAAGGGGAGAGAGAGAGAGAGAGGAAGAGAGGGAGAGAGAAAATACACTTGACTAGTCAGCTCTGGTCTTAAAGTATTGTGATTTTCCCAGAATGATCACTCTTCTGAAACCAGGAAAGACCCAGTAAGTAGTTGTTTTTGCAAAGTCACTAATTTATACCGACCTGAATAACGCAAATTATTGACTGAGGGGTAGGAATACCAGCCAAGTCACCTTGGATTTACAGCTGGAATAGAAAAAGGTTAGAGCCAGCCTGCTAGCTTCCCCCCAGCAGTCCCATAGCATCACCCCCTGGGCAAATGGTGCTTCCCTACCCACTGACTTGTTCCAGCTCCCAGCAATCAGCTATTGCTTTACTCTGTTCCGGCAGCAACCACTGGCAGTCTTGTCTGGTGGTTAAAGGGGTGAAATCTGGAGCCAGACACTCCTGGGCTCAAATTCTGGCTCTGCCATTTATTAGTTGAATGACCTTGAGCAAGTTATGCAACTCAGCTGAGCCTCCATCTCCTTGTTCATTTCATGGTGATGATACCTGTATCACAGGGTGCCCCATGGATCAAAGAACAAATATTTACAAAACGCTTAGCACAGTGCCTCATGCATAGCAAATGCATAATAAATAGCAGCCAGTAGTAGTGTTAGTAGTTAAAGGTAATAATAATAATAATAAAGGCTGCATAGTGGAAGCTGACTATTAATAGCATCCTTGAGATTTTGCATGGATACTTTATAATTAACCGAATTGTGATGAGTTCTGAATTCCTAAGACATTTCTGTAGAGCCGCATTGAAGATGCTAAGGTTCATTTATTCAACAATTTATCGTTTGTTTATAACTCACTTTTGATGTTCTAGGCCTATTGCTAGACATGGGATATTATGACAAAGATAACCTTGATCTCTGTCTGCATGGAGCTTATACTCCAGTGGAGAAGATAGAAAAATAAGTGATGATAAAGAATGCAGTATCATAGTAGAGAGGTCTCAGCTGCTATGATAGTCTGAATTAATGGTGTGTAAACTGTGTATTATTCATCTGGGGAAATTCACTAGATAAATGGCTTCTCTTTTATAGTGTTCCTTAAGCACCTTGCACCATATTTGAGGGGCACAAAGGTATTTTGACTTGTGTGGCAAGGTAACAAAATGGTGTGGTGATCTAATTGAGTAACTTTGTTCAGTTCCATAGAAGATCATGGAATTGTTTAAAACAGATTTTTTTGTTTTTGAAAAACTTTCAATTAATCTGGTTTTGCTCCGAGGCTCTTGTGAAACGAGTTGGGAGTTTGTCTTGGCCCAGAGCAAACAGGTGAGGAAGCCAGAGGGGTGCCCAGGTGAGGAAGGCAGGGCTAAGCCTGCAGTGCACTTCTGGGACTGCTGGGGAAGGGAGCAGGTGGGAGGACAGGCTGCAGTGGGTGGTGGGGCATGGTAGTGTGGGTAGGGATGGCAGAGAGGTGCCATCGAAGAGCTGGCAAAGCTGTGTTCAGTGTCAGCCAGAGGCCTGACTCCCCTTGGGCTTTAATTCCCCTTGCTCATGCCTTTTTTTTTTTTTTTTGAGACAGCATCTCTCTCTGTTGCCCTGGCTAGAGTGCCATGGCGTCATCACAGCTCACTGCAACCTCAAACTCTTGGGCCTCAAGCGATCCTCCTGTCTCAGCCTCCCAAGTAGCTGGGACTACAGGTGCACTACGATGCTGGCTAATTTTTCTATTTTTTGTAGAAACAGGGTTTCGCTCTTGCTCAGGCTGGTCTCGAACTCCTGAGCTCAAACGATCCTCCCGCCCCGGCCTCCCAGAGTGCTAGGATTACAGGCATGAGACACTGTGCCTGGCCCTGCTCATGCCTCTTTAATCGTTTGTAGATAGTAATAGCCTCTGTCAAATGAGCTAATCCATGTGAAGAACTTAGCACAGTGCCTGAGCCCTAGGAAGTGCTCAGTAATAATATTAAACTATCATTTTTCAGTTTTTGTCACTGTATGGTAAAAAATGATTTACCTAAGATTTTTTTTCCTTTTGTTTATCTCCAGTACAGTGCCTGGCACGTAGTAAGTGCTCAGTGAATGGTAGTTGTCTTCACAAAGATGCTGATTTCTTTCTCCTTAAGGTTCACGAAGCAAAAAGGGATAGATCCAGAAGAAAAATTGGATATGATGTAATAATAGCCAACATTTATTATTGACTATGTGCTAGACACTGTGCCAATTGCTTTACATGCATTATTTGATTTTAGAACAACCTTATGGGGCTAATAGCATTTTACTAATGGGAAAATTGAGCCTGAGAGAGATGAAGTAACTTAGCCAAGGTCACCTAACTAATAAGTGACAGAGTAGGGCTTGGAACCCAGGCAGTGCTGTCTAAACATCTCTATTGCCTCAAAGAGGCAGGGAGGGAATCGGGAATCTGGGGGAGGTGGGGTAGATGCCCGTGAATGAGGCTCAGAGGAGCTGGAGGTGGGCAAAGTACAGAAAATAAAATAGGGCCAGGGCATCAAGAGACCCTCCCTCTGCCCCTAGATTCTAAAGTGAATCTGCCCACCTGCTTTTCCCAGCCTGAGGTTGCTTTGGTTGGATTCTGCTCCCCTGGACTGCCAGCCTGAGGTTGGCATCTCAGTTTCAGGCTTTATGTACCTGCGTGGAAGGGGTGATGCAAAGCATTGTACACACCATATGGGGCTCCATTTGCAGTTAGTGAGCGCTCAGCTGTGCACAGTGTCTCCTTAATGAATCACATGCAAGCGAGCACCGCTATATTTATCCAAGCCCTGGGAGCTGGAGTGCTGGCTCCAGTTGGACCTGCGTGCCCCAGAACAGCGCCTCGCAGGTTGTTCCAGTTTTCCTTGTGGTCAGGGCCTTAGGGCCCTTCAATAATTTGTTCCCTGGCAGAATCAGCTGGTTTCTGAAGTATCTTTCCAGGCGTTCGAGGCCAGAAAAAATGTTTACCTCCCGAAGCTATAACAGAGACCAAGCGCTAAAAAAGGACCTGGAAGCTACATCTGCTGTGCCCTTGACTTCAAGGCCACATTTAAAGCATCACAGTCAGAGAAGGCTCTTTTCTTTTCTTTTCAAGCTTCGCAGGGGAGGTCCCACGATGCATAATCGCCCCACTATCATCAGGTGGTTTCTTCCATATAACCTAAAACCCTTGTTTATTTTTTTCCTTAGCAACTCCTTATTTGAAATATTCCTTTTGCAGCCAGGTGTGGTGGCACGCACCTGCAGTCCCAACTGCTCGGGTGGCTGAGGCAGGAAGATTCCTTGAGCCTGGGAGTTCGAGATTGCAGTGAGCTGTGATCGTGCCACTGCCCTCCACAGTGAGACCCTGTCTCTGTTGGAGAGTTTGCCAATATGATCGCTTTTGTGCTTAGGAATCAACAATAAGAACTGCCAGTGTTTACTTAACACTTATTAAGTGCCAGCTACAATATTAAGCACTTGAAAAACATTATCTTTTTTTCCCCACCTCAAAATAACCCTTTGAGCGTTATAGCTCCATTTTATCAATAAGGAAAATAAGATTTCAGAAAAGTACTTTATCTGAGGCCGCACGGCCAGTTCGTGGAGGAGTCTGGCTTGATAGCGAAGCCCTTTACATCAAACAGCTTCCTCTTTCCTGTCTTCTTCCCGACTGTCGTCATGTCCTCTAACTCTTCTTGCCATCCCCAGCCATTCCCTCGCTTAGAAATAAATGTGTGTGCACGTGTATGTGTACACATAGTTCCCATTTCCCCCTAGAATTGCTTTTTATCCTTTATAAAACCTAGGCAGGTGCAGAATATATTTCTAGCCCTGGACTCAAGTGCGGTGTTAAGGTACTTAGCTCGTGACATGAGTAACAGGGAGCAGACTGGATTCCCACTGAGGCAGAGGCCCCTGACGTGGCTTCGTGGGATCTGTGTCATCTGCCTTCCCTTGTTAGAGTCTCAAGGCGCAGACGAATGCTGCGTTCTGGTGTGAGCTGTGCCACCGACACAGTGTGTGACCCAGGGCAAATGCAATCTCCCTTGCTGGTGGAAATCAAATTCAGTTTCTTACAAAGCTTAAAGTTGAATGGAGAGTATGGGCTTGGTTTTCTAGTCTGAAAGTCCCCTTTCCTTCCCACCTCAGTCAAATAATATTTAAAAGATGGTGAAGCTGAGCCACTTCCCCGCTCTGGCTCTCAGTCTTTTCATCGCTACAATGAAAGCAGGACTAAGGGCTCGCTGGGCTTCCCAGCAGCTCTTGGTTTCAGACTTCAGGGAGCTGCAGGAAGAATCAGGGCCAGTTTAAACAAAAAAGGGAGTATATTGTAAAGATATTTGTGCAGTTCCTAAACTCCCAGAAGAGCTAAATAATGAGACGCAGAGAAGCAGGGAAGCAGGGCAGCCTCGGGATCCCTGCAGCAGGAGTTCGTGACCGTTCCCTCTGAAGTGCTGCCATTACGATGACACCCAGCAAAGCCCGTTTTTATGTTCCTTTGTTAAAAATGACAAGTCCTAGCGGGAGAACTGGCATGGGACAATTCAGTTATGGAGAGCAGGGTGGGCAGGTCAGCCAGCAGGAAAGTGTTGCTGGAGGCCATCCTCGTGGGTGGAGCAGGTGGTTCCCACGAGGACCTGGTTGAAACCACCCCTGCCACACTCACACGCGCGCACATAACCCACACCCTACAGAAAGAGCCCCTATGTACGTGACTACATGGGAGGCCACGGCTGAGTGTTAAATGTGGGTGGGAGACAAAGTGGGCAGGCTCAGTACTACAGGTCAGTAACAGCAACTGTGATGTAGTTTATTAAACATTCTCAGGCACCTCTGAGTAGTGGAAAGAGGAACAGATTTTAAGGCAAAAGATTTGAGGGATGGACCATCCATTAGGTAGAGCCAGGGCCGTGGGCACAGAGAACAACGAGCAGCTCATCTCACAGGGAAGCACCAGCACTGAGTTGGGTTAAGACCCTCTCCTCTCTTTTCCCACTTTGGTCCCACCTTTTCCACTTTGGTGGCATTTGGGCAAGTTCTACCTCTTCAGAGTTTTTTGTTTCCTTATCTGTGGAGCGGGGATGATGGCAATAATAATAATCTAACCACTACAATTAACAATCTCAGGACAGCAGCTGACAGTCATCGGGCTCAGCCTGTGCCTAGTGCTTTGTGTGTGACCTGGTCTCCTCGCAGTCCTTTGACACAGCACTGTGCAATGCCTGCGTTTTGCAGGGGAGACACCAAGGCTGCAAACGTTAGGATGGGCAGCGAAGTGCAGAGCACATGAGCTTGCAGACAGACCGAGAGGATGGGTTCGGGAGCCGGTGGCAAGGTGCGAGTTCTGGCTCTGACACTCGCTGGTGTGGTGTTCTTGGGCACGCGGCTTAAGCTTCATTAATTTGCAAAATGGGCATGATGCTAGGGCCTGCGTCACGGTGTGGTTGTGAGGAGTAAGTGATTTAATATAGACACAAACAGTGTCTGGGCATAGTAATGCTTTGCAACGTTTGCTATTATTAATAAAGGGTTCAGTTTGTGCAGATCAGAATCAGGATTTGAACCCGGAGCTGATTGACTCTAGAACTTAGTGCTCTAAGGCGGCTATCTCTGTGGCAGCAGGAGGAGAAGCTTCAGGAGTGAGCGGATAAATGGGAGGGGTGGGGAGAGGAGAGCAGGCTGTGGAGCTAGGGAGGGGGAGAGAGTGAAGAGCCCACGGCATGAGGCCACTTCAGGCCTCCCGGCACCTCTCACAGCCTTGTCCCTGCGACCTTGAACTAGGTACCCAGGAAATCACTGGCACTGCCGGGTCCCCATAACCGACTGGGACATTGAACATTTTCCCTTATGCTTCTTACTTTACAGAAGGGTTAGTGCGGAAAAGAAGGACAGAAAGAGACAGAGTGACTAAGACAGAGACGGGTGGAATCAGAGAGAGAAAGGGAGAAGCAGAGAAAAAGACATGTAGACACACAGAGAGGAAGAGAGTGATAAATACTCCAGGAGGTAAACAGAAGAGACACACACTTACAGCAGAAAGCAGAGGAAAGCAGGTGCGGGCATGGGTGAGGGTGTCGTGGGGACAGCGCCCAGCGGGCCGTGACTGCCTGGCTTGTTCTGTGGCTGAGAAGCAAACAAGCCTGTTAAGTGTGTCAGCGCTTTATCTGAGGAAAGCACCTTTGCTGGTGCCAGTGTACCAAGGAGTGTTTGACCGCGTAGAGCTGTGACAGGAGAGACTGTCCTTATCTGAATTGGGGACAGGAGCGCTCTTCTGTGCATTTCACACTGGATGCCACAGATTAGGCCGGAGTATTTCACAGTGGGTGATAAAGGCTTGTTTGGAGAAGCCCTGGGCTGAGCAGCACTCGTACAGCTGGGGGAGGGGTTGACCAGACTGCAACCTGGAGCTGGGTTCTCCATGAGAGGATGGTTCTGGGCAGTGTCGCACGTGCGTGTTAGCACGGGCATTGGAAACCTCGGGAAGGATACACATCAGAATGCTGACAATTGCCAGTCTCCCCAGATAGATTAATGAGTTTCACTTTCTACGTTACATACTTCTGTTCTGTGTACAATGCTTACAGTAACAACACAGGGCCGCTCTACTCAGAGGAGCAAAGGTTTACAGTAGGTTAATAATTTAAAACTAGGGGTCAGGGAAAGCAAGGGCTGGCGGTGTCCATCTGATGAGCAGGCAGCGGCTACGTGGAAAGGCCAGCACATTTGAAAATATTTCCGTTTCATGTTTCCAAGATGCTTTGAAATTCTGATGACCACAATCCCTCCTCTGATTCTTGAAATTATTAATATCCCCTCAGCTCAGGCAGATTTCCTTCCTTTGAGGTTCCTCGGGGTTTTAAAGAAGACAGAAAGAGGCGTATGCTGTGCTGGTGGGTGTGTTTCTGTAGAGGACGTGAGCTGTGAAACTCACTCCTTCTCCCTTAGGTCCCCGTCTCCCACCCCTTTTTCTTTTAAATTTTAAATGAAGGTTGTGGCTGGTATACACTGTGGCCTTGCCCATTGGCTTGAGAAATGACCCAGATGTATCTTCTTTCAGGCTTTACGAGGGCAAAGAACAGATGGAGTTTGAAGAATCCATGAGGCGGCTCTTTGAATCCATCAACAACCTGATGAAAAGTCAATATAAAACCACCATCCTTTTGCAGGTTGGTTTCTACTACAATAAAATCTGTCTTTGCCTTGGTCATCCAACAAATGAGAGCATGCTGAGATAATGTCTATTTTTACCTAAATATGCAGCCTTGTGTTAATTGAAGTCCTGGTCTGGCCACGTGGTTTGATGATCGTGACTCCAAGGGCTCCTCGTGGCAAGAGAGCGCACATTTATTGTTTATTTCCCGTGAAGGCAGCAGTGCCTTCCTTTAAAGGAGCTCTGAAGCTTCTGCTACCTGGAAGGAAATAAGTCAAACCTGATCCACTTCTGATGGTGAGAACAGTTGAGGTGGCAGTCTTTTAAACTGAGACTCCAACGGTTCACTCTTAATTTTTGACAACATAAACTTGGGTTCCCTTTTGGGATTAAAGAGGTCTCCTTTATAAACAAGAGGCACTTTGGAGAGCATGGATCGTCTAACATAGTGGCTCATGATGCTAAGGTGCAGTCTGTAAGACTTCGAGAAACCTGAGGCCCAGCCCTGTGTTTGAGAAAGAGCTTAGCAGCAGAGAGGCTGGACGAAGAGGCTGTTTTGGGGAGACTTTAGAACTCTCAAAGAATTTACTCACAAGCACCTGGTGGGTGCAGGGGTCTGCCTGATGTGTCGTGAATAAAGAAAACGCAAACACATTTATTTAAATCAATGAGTTACTGCAGGTTTCTTTTTCTCTTTCCTCTTCCTCCTCCTCCTTTTTCTTCTTCTCCATCAGTCTTATTCTTTTAGTTGCTAATTTAAATATCCATGTGCCTGGGATGCCCAGTGTCTGGATAGAATGGCTGAGGTGCTGGTGTTTACTAGGACGGAGGTGAGGAAGCAGAGGCAGCAGTTTGCCTAGTCAGTGTTTGCTGCTAACACTGTGGGTTCTGAACTTTGCACAGTAGAATACTTGGGGATCTTTCAGAAATTCTGATGCCTGGTTCCCACCACCAGACTTCTTAGCTTAATTGGTATGGAGTGTGACCCAGGCAAGGGGATTTTAAAACCTCCCAGGTGATTTTAATGTGAAACAAAGTTTGGGAACCACTCTGGTAATGGCTTCCTTTAACTTAACATCTAGTGGAAACCAGGTGTGCCTGTGCACATGTGTGTATGTGTGTGGAAGGGGGGCGGGTCATATTCACCGTTGTACAGTCCTAATACATAGTTTATGCTTAATAAATATCTGTTGAATGAGTGAATGAACAAGTGCACAATCCTAGGGATAGGTCTGAAGGTCTCCATTTTATTGATGAAGAAACTGAAGCTCAGACAGTTGATAGAGCTTTCTCCAGGCGCCGTCCCTGGAAAGTGGGATGGCCGGGATTCAGATCTGTTCCTGCCTGGCTCCATGCCGGCAACCACTGCACTAGACTGTTCTTTATACTGTTCGTTTAGCACCTGCTGGAGGTGGACGTTTTCCATGGGGTTAGTTGGGACTGCAGTCTTAGAGTTTTCACCTTCCCTTACGTCTTGCTGGTTTTTCAAAACATCTTCTCCATATTCCTAAACCCCTCATGATTCTCTAACAATGGAAGGAACAGGAGCAGGGGACAGCATGAAGAAATGCGGCAGGAGTCCCAGCCTGTCACCCTGCCTGTGTCATACTGGAAGCAGCTGAGCTTCCAGTCAGAGGCCACAGTGTCGGGACATCCGCTGAGAGCTGAGGGTGGCCAGTGGCAATGGGAGAGGCCACAGGGTTGAGTCGGTCTGAAACAGGCTCCAGGGAAGCTGACGTGAGAGTGAGCAGACATGAACAAACAGACGAAGCCAGCTGGTGGGGAGGAGAAAGGAGCAGGTGCCCCTCAGAGGCAGAGGTGCCACTCGTTCTGATTTCAGCACCTGTTTCCCTGTGACGGCTACTGCAGCTGGTGGGAAGGAACAGGGGGAGAGAGGGAGCAGGGAGTTAGGGAAGGAGAGAAGGGGGGACAAAGAGAAAGGGAAAGAGAGGAAGCACAGATAGCAGATGAGCACTTACCGGGTTGATAAGAATGTTCTTTATCAGCTGCAAGACCTCACGCTGCTCCTTTGACCTCTCAAAGCCTCAGTTTCCTCATCTCTAAAACTTCACTGTCTGGGTGAGGACCAAATCAACACTATCTGCAAAAGAGCAAATTATAAAACACTATGCAAATGCAGAGAACTAACATGATTATTATGGCCTATTGTGGTTTGGGCGTAGGTCTTTTCACCCAGGTTCTTATTGTGTGGGTAACTGTGTGAGAAATGCCTCCCGTACCTTGTGATTTGGGCCAGATTGTGCTGGTTTATTCTCCTGGGCTTCCACACCCAGAGCTGTAGGAATGGGCTTCATCTCTTTTTAAATTTTTGAATTTGTTCGAAGGGCCAAATTTAGCTTTAGGGATTTACATAAAACCAATGATGCTTTTCACCTATTTACATGCTGTTGAAAAGTTATCAAAGAAAAACTTAAAGTCATATTCAAATATGGAGAGCAGTACCATTGGGAGGGAATGCAATGCTGTTTCAGGGTGCAAGGAAGGGGCTGATGGGGGTGGGGGGCCAGGTTCTGTGACGTCAGCATGCCCCACACAAGGGATCATCTGTAAACTTTGACGTTTGTAGCAGGAAGAGGAGCTTTGGGTTTTGACCAGAGACCTGGGTGGGCACTTGGGCACATAACCTCATCATTTTAGCTTCTGTGCCTCAGTTTATCCTTTTATAAATTAGGAAGCCTAATGTTTAATTTAGAGAATTACTGAGAGTACTAAATAAAGTACTATATTTAAAGCATGACGTATAAAGCCTGTTACATAGTTTAGTTGAAATAAGTTTTGGTCATTTATACCTCTCCCTCCTTTAGCTCATCATAAAACAGAAGCTTTTTGGGTATTTTACTAGAGTGGCATCTGGAAGGGGGTATTTGTGTTGCTAACCTTGTTATGTGACACCAAATAGTGTTCGGACATTCAGTTATTCAGTTAGATCAAGAAATGTAGATACGCATTTCAAGGAGAACAAACCCACAAGAACGGACTGTGTGGGAAAAGATGGATGGCAACGTTTCACCTAGTGCAATAGTGCAAGGCTGTAGGGACGCGATCTGGTAACGTCTGCCGCAGGTGTCAGGTGGGAACATGGAGTGCGGATGACAGTGACTGACATTCCTGGTTCAAACTGTACTTCCAGCTGTGTAGCGGCTTGTGGTAGAAACCCTTATTGCCAGCCTTAATTGTAAGTGGAACAGCTCTGATTCAAATCTCAGCTTCGTCCATCGTGAGTTCTGAGACCTAAGCAAGTTATCTCCTATTTCTAGTGCTCATCTGGCCTTTGCCAGTTGCTTTCTGTGGTTTTCCCTCTTGTTTTGGGTTGGCATGGCAGCAGCTCACTCAAACCCGTGGAGAATTTAAAGTCAGTAGTTCAAAGGGGGCAGAAAGAGCAGTAGAAATAAATACCTTCCATTGATCAAGTACCTACCATGTGCCAATCATGGCACTGGGCTCTTCATATACAGTGTTTTCAGTCCTGCCAGAGATCTGCAAGGATTTGTCCACCGTCCTCAGTGTCCACAGGAGGCTCTTAAAGTTAAATAGCTCACCCCAAATTACACCTATTTATAGTGGGGGAGTGGGGATTTGAATCCACCCCGGTCTCCTGTCTCCAAAGTCACTGTTCTCTATGCCACAGGAAAGGCTTAGGCCAGGGGTTTCCACGTGTTTTCAACAATGAGCCACATGCTCAGAAGTCCCTGTGTGTGCCAGTCTGTGAGTGTTGTTGATAAAACTGATGGCAAGCGCGAGGGTCAGCTCCAGACACCTGTGAATTGGATGTAGTTCAAATGCAGGTAAAGGGCACATGGAGACATTATGCAACCTAATTTGCCCCATTCTCCTTAAGGTCCATGATATTTCATAATGCCCAGTTTGGTGGTGCAAGTGGGATTAAACAAACAGCTTGTATTGAATGACATGGTCTCTTGGCCATTATGATTGTCACTCATGCTATAAAGTCACTACAGTGTCCAGGAGAGCAAGGGACTCTTTTATATCCCCGGTGTCTAGAGCAGCAGCTGCCACATGGAAAGTACTTGGATATCTGTTGGCCGAATGAATGAAAGAATGAATACTAGCTTCCACTGCTTTGCTTTGTTCTGTTTTGTGTTTAAGAATTTATTATGTGTCAAGCTTTGAGCTAAAAGCTTTACATATATTGTTAGCTCATTTGATTTTGATAACAACCACCTTATAAGGCAAATACTCTTAAAAATTTCAATAGATTTAGGAGGTACAGGTGGAGTTTTGTTACATGCATAGATTGTGTAGTGGTGAAGTTTGGGCTTTTAGTTACCCAACACCCTAATAGTGTGTACACATTACCCAGTAGGTAATTTTTCATATTAAAAAGTAAAAAAAAAAACAAAAACCAAATATTCTCCTTATTTCCAGTTTACAGATGGGGAAAAGGAGGTTTAGGAAGGTTGAGTAACTTAACCACAGCTGAAAAGTAGCAGATCTTGGATTTGAATCTTGGCTGTGCAAGTACAGAATTTTAGTTCCTAATCACCACCAAAAAGTAGGGTAGTTTCGTTAAAGACCTAAGTCTTCTGGAAGAATGCCAGGTGGAGGAGCACTCAACAACTGTAAACAACAGTAAAGGTGGGCAGATATTTGGTCCGTAGTCATGCAGCAAGCTAATAAAAATGCCTCTTTCTTCCCTCTCTTTTCTTTGTTCATTGATGTAAAATGTTCCAAAGTCTGAACTAAGGGAAAAGGTGTCTCATTCTTGAGACTTGGCCCACAGGCTGTACACTGAACCCCCAGAGGTAGGAAAATGAGAATTAATATTTAACAGTAGGAGCTGGAGTTCCAACCCAAACCTCTAAGTGATTCTTCAGTCTTGTCCCCTTTATAACCATCTACTCCACACTCCACTTAGGGCTGATATTTGGGAATGGTGGATTCAGTGGCAGGTAGGATGAAATTTTGTCCCAAGAAGGAAGCTGTAGTCATAGATAGCTCACATTTTTTCATTTAGTCTTCACATTAACACTATAAAATAGATAACTTTATTTTCTACATTTTCCCGATGAGGAAACTGGAGCACAGAGTTCTCTTTCACAGAGTCCCACAGGTAAAGGTGATCCACCTGGACCCGAAGTCAACTGGCCTGGCTCTGCGGGCAGCCGTTAAACACTGGACTCTACTGCCCTGCCGAGCTCAGGGGCCAGCACGGTGTTGAGCTACAGACGCATGGAAACACACACATTCCAGAACCTGGTTCCTCTTCCCTTCTCTTTCCCTGAACGATCAGTGACAAGGCAGAATGTCCTGAGAGAGTTCCATGTATTTTCCTCAGGGACAATCCAGCATCTCTAAGGAGGCTGCCTTCTTGCGGTCATGCTCTGGTGAATTCCTGGGACATTGCTTGTCCGTGGCCCTTGACCGTC
>CM052447.1:6819964-6860094 GCA_028533085.1 Varecia variegata | reverse complement strand
TCAGAGTCAGAGATGGGCTGTCCCCATTGGAAAAGGGGGCTGCCACTACTCTGTGAGGCCGCCTGCACCAAATGACAGTTTAACACTGTCCTGTCACGTTGCTAACACCCTCTGAGTCTCAGGTGACCGTAACTCAGTTTGACTTTACTGCCATCCCGAGTGGGGAAGCTGGAAGCGCCCCAGTGCGTAGGTGGGCGTGTCTATGCAGACTTCCGGTGACTGCAGTTCCGTGGCATCACTCCAATGCCCTGGAACTCCATGCAGCTCTTTTTTTTTTTTTTTTTTTTTGGGGGGGACAGAGTCTCACTCTGTTGCCCGGGCTAGAGTGCCGTGGCGTCAGCCTAGCTCACAGCAACCTCAAACTCCTGGGCTTAAGCGATCCTTCTGCCTCAGCCTCCCGAGTAGCTGGGACTATAGGCATGAGCCACCATGTCTGGCTAATTTTTTCTATATATATATTTTTAGTTGGCCAGATAATTTCTTTCTATTTTTAGTAGAGACTGGGGTCTTACTCTTGCTCAGGCTGGTCTCGAACTCCTGACCTTGAGCGATCCTCCCTCCTTGGCCTCCCAGAGTGCTAGGATTACAGGCGTGAGCTACCGCGCCCGGCCTTCCATGCAGCTCTTGAAAGCAAGCAACCTCAGCAGCCACTGAAGTCCTGGGTACACATTATACTCCGTACAGGTTCCGGGACCCAGGGCAGGTGCCTGAGTAATGAGATGAGGAGAGACAAAGGTGCACAACAGGCTTTATTTCCCGGCATTCCCCGTCAGCACACAGCAGGAGGCTGAGGCCTGGGGGTGAGGAAGTGGGCCGAGGCCCCTCCAGGTGCTGGGTGAAGAGCTGGGATTATTCACGCTCAGGTCCCTGTGGGCTCCATGTTGTTTGGCCTAGGAGTGGACAAAGAAACGCCTCACTGGAAGTGCTCGGGAGAGCCTTTTTTCAGGGCACGTGCCTCAGTATATGGAGTCCCTTTGCCTTTAGAGGTTGTAAACAGGCAGCCCATGGGGGAAATGCAGCCTGCAGATGTGTTGGATTTGGCTAGCACAAGCCTGAAACAATCGAACAAGAACGACTCATCCTTTAGACTGAGTGTGGATTCCACACACCTCATCACTTCCCGCTGCTGTGCTGGTTCTCCATCACTCCTTTCTCATACAGATGGTCTTGCCCAGCCTGCCTGGTACAGATGGTCCTTGACCACCCAGGTTGTAATGTACTGTGTAGTGTAACTGCCTGGAGGAATATCATAACGCTTCTTAGCATATTAAAATTCTGAAAAGTTCTGTTGCTAAAAAAACTCACTGGTTTATCTTTGCTTAAATCAATGTTCTTCAAAATTATTTGATTGCAAACCCCCTTTCCCCTACACAATACCTAGCACCATCCTATGGGACAAGAGTGTCCAATAGAACATAGTTTTAGAAACACTGACTTTGGAGCCTTGTTTTCTCTTGTCAACTACATTTGACAGAATAAATAAGTCTCTAGATACAAAATCTAATTACTATAAAGAAAAAGTCTGACAACTTTGACAACTTGCAAATTAAAATCTTTATGTGCAATGAAACAACAGGGCAAGAGGAAATTCTTGCAAAATGTGTTACTACAAAAGGGTTAATATTAATGATGCATAAAGAATTCTATAAACTAATAAGAAAAAAGAAGAATGGAAAAAGGATATAAACAAGCCGTTTAGTAAGTTTACCTGTTCAATAAATATAGAAAAGATGCCCAACTGTACTGCCAACCAAAGAATTGCAAATTATAGTTGCAAATAATGCATGATGTCAACAAAAATAAGAAAGATCATATATCCAATTTTAGCAAAGGTGTGGGGAAAGGGACAGTCAGTAAAAGGAAATTGGCTGCCATGGCTTTTAAGGTAACTTGACAATATCTCCTAAAATTTGTATGTATATATATTTTGAAATATGAGTTCCTCTTTGAGCATTCCATCCTACAGTTAAATATTTTCTCACCACCTGTTTTATAATGAAGAAAAACTGAAAATGGCATGGAGCCTTTCAGCAGGGGTGAGTTGAAAGAGATGTACCCATTTGGGCATTGCTGGGTAGTGGTTAGAAACGACGAGAGCAGACTCTATGAAATGGCAGGCCAAGATCCCACTGGTTTGTGGTTAACTGCAAAAAGCAAGTTGCAACCCTCTATATTTACATACATACACATGCACACACATGTGCATGCATAGAAAGCAGTCTGGAAGGAAACTTACCACAATGTTAACTAACGGTGGTCCCTCTGGGGAAGAGAGATTGGAGCTTAGATGAGGATGTGGTGTAGGACTACGGGGACAGTTTTCACCCTAATACCTTATCTTGTGTGAATTTTTTGTTTTACATCAAATATATAGTACTGAATTTTTAGAATCCAAAAATTATAAACAACAAGAAAAACAAAGGATGAGTGCACAGAGACAGAGAATTGCTATTTGAGTAAGTGTCCATGTGGCTTAAGGGTTACAAGGAATGGCTCTGTGAGCAGCCTGCCTGAATTTGAATTCTGGCTCTCTACTAGCTAACTTCGTGGTCTTGGGATAGTTCTTTAATCTTGATAAGCCAGAGATTCCTTACCTATGAAAATAATATTTCCCTTGCAGGGCTGTAATTAATAAGATAATCTATTAGCAGTGTTCAGCACCGTGTCTGCCTCATCGTAAATTATCAGAGAATAGTCATAATCATTATTTACGTTAAGTAAGAATCTCAGTTGTATATGGCTAGGAGTGAGATTTTCTGTAAGAAAGTAATTTTTCCTATTTTTGCTTTGGTCTGATTTTTAGAAGGGCATCCATGTTGATAATAGAACCCTTAGAATATACAGAAAAACATAAAGAAAGAGAATAAAAAACGGCTACTTCCATTAGATTCTTAAACATTATTTTCTATTTATGTGACTTACAACTCCTGCCAAAGTTGTAGTCTGCCCTGCTGCTTAGCAAGTGGCATTGCTGTGCAGGGGGCAAGTGTGGCTCACACCTCTGGTTACATCAGTTAACTTAAAGGGAGTAAATAATCTACCACAATGCTCAGCTTTCCTAACCCAGTTAGTGAACCAAAACATGCCCACTATTGTTCACAGAGTGGCTGGGGAGAGGAAATATGAATAACTCAGTCCAATCCATTCTTGCCATCAGCAAAACAATTCAAGCACACCATGTTCCATTAATAATGGAAGGTACCATTTATTGAGTACCCAGAATATACCTGATGCTCTGTTAGATGACTCACATATATTATTTTTAATTTTCACAATCCTGCAAAATAGGTATTACTTTCCCTATTTCAGAGATGTGTAAATATCTGAGAGGTTAAGTGCTTTGTCAAAAGCCACATGGCTAGTAAGGTGTGGAAACAGAATCTGACTGCAGATCTATATAAGTTCAAAGTCTGTGTTCATTCTGCTATAACATTACTGCCTCCTTGAAGGTAGAAGCTGTGGCTTCATTTATATTGTGTATAAAGAAGTGCATGCTTATGTTTCAGTCTACATGCAGAATCTTGCATCATTATAGTAGCACCCAAGGTGCAGGGTCATTTTCCCCTGATCTGTGTCATGTTGCAAAGTACCCTCTTTGCCAGCACAGACTGGTTGGCTATGGCCATCACTCACGTTTATTTCCCATTCCACCTAGGTGGCAGCTTTGAAATACATCCCGTCTGTCCTCCATGATGTGGAAACGGTCTTTGATGCGAAGTTACTCAGGTGAGAGCTTATGTTGTACTTTCCTGGGCTCTGTTGGCAAGCCAGGGATTCAGAAGGGGAGGAGGGCTCTTGTGGGGAGTTCCAGATGGCCCTCACTTGAGCGATGGGGAGGGTGCAGGATGGGAGCCCCGTTCAGGGCTTCCAGTGTGGGATTTTTACCTTTTGGTTTTGTTGTGCCAGACTTTGGTGAAAACCAACTGTATGATAAACATCCTTCTTTGATTATACAGAAGGTAAACAAGTAGGCTAAAATTTGATGTTTGGGGTAAATGTCTCCATATCGCCTGGCATGGAAGGTTATTTTGGGTTCCAGTTTTTGCCCTGTAAGCCCCACAGTTGCGAATGGAGAACAACCTAAGAACACCTAAAGAGATGATGGAGATGGGCCCCCTTCTGCTTTCTCCTTCTTAACTCCATCTCATAGATGAACGCCTTATGTTGATGTGATCATGCTGTTGGAATAAGGGCATCTTATTCAGATATACCTTCTTCTTTTTTCTTAGCTTGTTAGAGCTGTGAGGTCTAAATGGCATAATGGATGTAAGATGCAAAGCATGTGCCTGGTGCACAATAAGTGCTCAGGGCTATTGGTATTATCTTCAGATTTTCACATCTCTTTGAATGCTGTTGACAGTCAATGCCACAAGCAACTTACACATAGTTACTGAATTCCTGTGCATCTGATACTCTGCCAGGAATTGGGGGTCTAAGAGGAGCAAGAGCGGAATAGTTTCTGCCCCTACAGAGCTGACATTGGGGATGGACTGTATTGCTATGGGGTGGGAGGCATTGGTCTACCTTGCTCTACCAGCTCCTGTTTTTCCTGCCCTCAGCCAACTGCTGTACGAGTTCTACACCTGCATCCCTCCCGTGAAACTCCAGAAGCAAAAAGTGCAGTCCATGAATGAGATAGTCCAGAGCAACCTCTTCAAAAAGCAAGGTGAGTGCTAAGCATCCTGGCTGGGGGGGCGAGGTGTCGGGGAGAGGGAGGAGTGCCAGCCTGGCAGGAGAGGGCAGCCTATCCAGTGACGAAGACATCTCTTCTCTAGCAATTCCCTTGGTTCACATAAGTGCGAAAAGTAGAAAGTGGCTGACAACTCAGATATCAGAATCTAAATTGATTTTAGGAATGCTTAGGTTGCATTGTTTATGTCTCTTAAGAAAGTTTAATGAGGAGT
The DNA here is from genome assembly GCA_028533085.1 of Varecia variegata. Taxonomy (NCBI): domain Eukaryota; kingdom Metazoa; phylum Chordata; class Mammalia; order Primates; family Lemuridae; genus Varecia; species Varecia variegata. The sequence goes on along the minus strand of CM052447.1, from coordinate 6,855,190 downwards.
CATGCTTTAGATCGTTGTGGTATGAGGCTTTTTTGCCTGCGTGGTTTATTATTCCTGTCCTTAACTTGAGGGGAAGTGGATGAAGTTCTTTTTATTAGAAAGAGCCTTTAATGGGGAGGTTCTCAAAACCCGGAGTGCAGAATAAACTGGAGAGCTTATTAAAATGCTAATTCCTGGGACCCATCTCAGAGATTCTGATTGAGTAGGAATTAGCATTTTTTTAGGTTTGCAGAAAAATGTAAATTATTTTTGAATAGGTAACACATTAACATGGATTAAAATGCAAAGGTATGAAAGGGGACCACAGGAAAGTGTCTCTCCAGACCCTGTACATGGCCACTCCCCGCTCCTTCTCCAGAGTTAACCAGCATTTCCAGTCTCCTGTGTTTGCTTCCAAGGACGCTCATGGATGTGCAATCACATACATGTTATGTATTCTCCCCTGGTATTTTATTATTATCACTCAAATGGTAACATACTATGTAACTGTTCTGTACTTTGCCTGTCTTTACTTAATGGTGTGTATTTCTGGAGATCAGAGAATGACAGTGGAGTTGTGGTCAGAGCTTGTGCTTACCCTAAACTGGTGACCACTGGGTCCTCTGACGAACCCCACTGTCAAGAAACATGGGGGGTTCCCTGTTTTTGAGGTCAAAACTCATCAACTAGATGTGCATAGCTCCTCCAGATAGGGCCAGGCAGGATTTAGAAGCCCTTATTCATCCTCCATCTCTTCTCCAGCAACTTGCTGGATCAGGCAAAATAGATGATGCCTTTTGCTTGATGTAAATGAATTACTTGTTCAGAAACTGTGCATTTTTCCCTTCTATCTGTAAGGGTGAAGAAATGACTTTTGAGGGTCAGTAGTGTTTTCTATACCCTGAGAACAACTCTTTCTAATTTTAAATTTCTCTGTCCACACTGATGTCAATAATAAAATGAGAAGCAAACTGTGCAAGAAACAAGAGGTCTTAGAATTCAGAGGATCAGCCGTCGCCCAACTGGAATTTATTCAAGGAGTGAAGCCTGAATATTTATGCAAATTGCCTGGTAATCACAGAAATATTCAGGAACCACTTCACTGTAAAGATGTTTTCTTCCAATGCTTGGTTAACATGGTGCATCCAAAATTGCTGTCTGGATCCTATCCCTGCAGTTAAGGGTTGGAGGAGGACATAGGGAAGAAAAGTGTTGTTCTTCTTGTGATTTTAATATTCATGTGTGTGGTTTCCTGACCATTTAGACAGATGTGTGGCAACAGATTAATTCAATCCATATGTGGTTTGTTTGTGCAAGGTGGAAAGTGTGAGGTGATGGGAGACTAATCCTGCTTAAGTTTTGTTGCATTCCATGAATTACTGTGGCTTTTAAAAGTGGGACTTCCATGTTTTTAAAGTTCTGACTTCTACCTCCAAATGAATTGCCCTTATTCTGAAAGCTTTGAAATACGCCTGTCGCCTCCTGCCCTGGCAACCCCTCCGGGATCTCAGGTAGTGTCACTGTAGGACAAATTGAGTCTTGTCCTAGGGACGTGACAAGGACAACTCCAGCTACATATGGTGCTGCACAGGCAGCAGAGGCGGGCTACTTGGCTCTCCTTCATTGTTCAGAGCTGCCGTCATTGTCAGGGGCCCGGCCTGGCACCGAGGCCAGATGGAGAGCTAGCACGGTCCTGGGCTGGGCAGGTGGTGTCAGTTCCAGCCTCGGGGAAGTCAGAGCAATTCCTTTGCTGGAGCCACATCTCCTGGGCTGGGAGGTGGCCCCTGAGGGTTGGCATAATCACAGGGCAGGCTGGACAGCTGCTGCTTCCCAGTCCTGCTGTGTGTCTGAGTTTTGGATTCACTAAAAACCCTCTGATTAATACTAACTGACAGAAGGCCAGCCCTCGTGTTGTACACAGTTACAAAGGAAATGCAAAATTCTTACCTTTCAATACATACAGACTAGAAGCAGACAAACAAAGTGCGCCTTGGGGACTCAATTGTGAGAGGATGCAAAGTATAGCCAGTCTAGCTGTCCTCGGCTCACACGTGACAGCAGTCTGCTGGTGGACGCGGCTGCAGGGTAACTCCTCTGCGCTATTTACTTGTTAAGTGAACCCTCTTACAAAATAATCCCCACGGGAAACTCCAGCTCATCGCCTTTCTTCAGTCCTCAAGTTCCCAATGAGTAAGATCTGAATTCATGTACACTTACCAGGTGGCCATCGCCCTTGGGTGAGTATCTCTTTTTCTGCCCTTACACAAGGTGAGTTTGATTCCTCCGGCCAAGTTTGCACTGTAATGACATTCCTCCTGTTCTTCTCCCTGTGAAGTGTCCTGTGCCTCAGGGACGTGATTTGCTTTGAGCCCACACTCATCCAACTGCCAGATGTGCAAATTGCCTGGAGTATTTTTGGTGACATCAGCTTGTACTCACAGCCCTGAACATTTGTATTGACATCAAGCAGAGGGGCCAGAAGGCTTTTAAGCACTCTCTGAGATTTTGGCAGGCTACCCTCTTGGCCCGTCTTCAGGAGGATCCTGTGGAGAAGGAGTGAGGGTTTACTGGCTAAGGGCACTGGTTCTTGGGTCACATCAGACCTGAGTTTAATTCCTGGTTCAGCCCCTTCTCGGCTGTGTGACTGTGGGTCATTTTCTTAACCTCTCTGATCACCAGTAAGTGCATCTGTAAAATGAGAATAATAATAATAGTGTCTGTCTTAGAGGGTTATCGTGTGGGATAATGAGATAGGTGATGCATTTCAAGTACTTTACACAGTGTCGGGCTCAGCATAATATCCCATGCTAAGCGGTAACTCTTACTATTGGTGGTATTATTTTCCTGCTGCACCCTGCAGTATCACAGCTTCTATTCCAACCTTTAGATTTCTTTCCTTCATGTTTGATAGCTGCACATAATCCTAAACCAAGCTTCCTTGTTTCCCTATAAGCAACATGGTTTTCCTCAGGGTTTGAGAAACACAGGACTTTAATGAATGTACGGGCCTTGGTCTGTATGTGCTTTTCATTCTGGCTTTGAATGCCTGATTCCATTTTTATTTCATTTCCCTAGAGTATTTTTGTGACAGGGCCATGTTATGTATGCCTAGAAGAATAGGTCACAGTGAAATGTTTGTGGTTTCTCCCTTCATTGTTTATCTTGCTACAGGCCCCAACATAGTGACATAGTTTTGGACACTTGACAGCCATCCTCTATGATGACTTGCTGCTTGGGGCTCTTTTAAAACACACACACATACCGCAATATTTTTCTTTTCTTTTGTGGAGACAATCAGCTTCAACTCTGACTTGACCTGTGATCTTGAGTAAATTACTTAATCCTTACGAGCCTTAATTTCCTCATCTGAAAAATGGGAATAGCTACAGAATGGGTCTCATTGGGTTGTGGTGCAGACTCAGTGGCATAGTGTGGCTTGTTGGCCTGGGGTATGCAGGAGTGAGGAGCCACTACCAGCCAAGGTCCCACATGGCATGTCATGCCCCGTGTGAATGCCTTCAGGGTGCAGCAAGAGGATAACTGAGAAATCTACAAAGAACCAATTTGCTGTCTGCTTCAACACAAGCTCAGACCTGCCTGGCAGGGATGACGGGAGAAAGGATGAATAGAGGTGCCCGAAGAAAGCTCTAAGGGGAGTCTACGAGGAAACCAAACCCTCTATGCCTTGGGAGCAGACTTGTCCCTATGAGAACCTAATCTCCAAGGAATGTGTCTTTTTAGTCTGATGCTAATCAGAGGCACCATCTGGTTCAGTGTAAACTGCTTTAAGATCCACATTGCTCTTATTTTCTCTTCAACTTCCAAAACAAACAGAGAGATTGAGAAAGAGAGAGAGAGAGGAGAGAGAGACCTGAAGGAGATTTGGAAACTCTTTCAATGTTTACTTTCAGCCAGGGGGTTTTTCACTGGATACTTTATTGAGAAGCTGCTCTTTGAGCACAGAGCACCCAGTTTTCCTTTTATCAGGAAGAGGTAGCTGCTTTCTCCCCCCTCTTACCTGTTGCCCACAGCATCTGGGGCTGCTGGGTCCTCACTTTACAATTCCCAGTGGGCTGGCAGATGCAGGGGGAGGGGATACAAATAATTGTGCCCAACCCCAACAGGGTTTATCTTTTCTAATCGTCATATCATTGCAGCATTGGGCTGGGAATAGAGAAAAGTCCTCTGACTCTAGCAGTTATTGCTTTACTTGGTGATCTTAACATAACATCTCTGAGCCTCGGGTTCTGCATCTGAAAATTGTGTATAGGAATGTCACCATGAGAATAAGGGCCTTTTGATTCGGGTCATCCTTGTTTCTGATCATGGCTTGATCACTTACTAGCTGTGTTCCTTTGAGCAAGTAATGTCTCTGAGCTTTGGTTTCTTTCACTACAAAAATGCGTAGCTTATGCAAAACAACGAGCAGAGTGCCTGAGATACAGTTGCTGGTTATTAAAAGGCATCTATTGTATCTATTGTATAACAGTTAGAACCACAAGAATAATAACGATATCAATAGTATCTTAAAGGGAGAGATTTACATTTATTAAATGCCAACTATGTATCAAGCGCTATATAAAGCATAAAAATATATTAAATTTTTACACCAAGTCCATGATGTATTATCCCCATCTTATAGATGGGGAAAACAAGGCCTAGGAAGTTAAGTAATTTTTACCCCAATGAGACCAAAGATTATACAATGTATTAGGGTATGTTGGATTATGTGATGCTGGGGTAATGAATTGATCTCCAAATCTCAGTGGTGTAACAATGGAAAGGTGTATTTCGTCCTGTGCAAAGTCTGAGGAAGATCCTAGGCCTTTTGTAAGTCCCTCCTGAAGTCATGCCACCTGGTACAGTAGCCTCCCTGAAACAGAGAGGAGAGGGAGGGAGAGAGCACAAGCACTCTCGACTACCTCAACCTGGAGGTGACACTGCCAGTTTCACGGTCCAGTGGCTGGAAGCCATCGCAGGTGCCCAACACCAGGGCATCTGGGAGGTGAAGTGACAGGCGTGCAGCAGCGGATGAGCACTGGCTCTGCCGTTGGCAGGTAGTGAGTGTGGAAGCTGCGTTCTGAACACAAGCCATTTGAATAACAAAACCTGTCTTGTCCCCAGGACATCATGCTTTATGCCTACAATGACTAAGAGGAGAAAATAGTGTTTATTTTCTCCTTGGTAAGGCTTCCTTCTCCATGGTAGAAAAAGTGCCTTACCCTTCCTCCTGGGGGATTTTGTTCTCTTTCATTCTGCCTTCCTCACCCCTGTTCCAAATGCCGCACGGAGCTCTCTCACAGGGGTGGACAGGGACCTTGCCTGGGAGGGGGATGGGACTTCCGCTGTTGCTGCTGGCTGTGGCTTCGCAGGCTGCAGACCCCCTGCAGCCACCAGGGTGGTAGCAGGCAGCCGGCTGCCTGAGAACCCGGATGCTGGCATCAGGCGTGGCCGCCCAGCCGGTTCTGAGGGAAAAGGCAGACAGGAGAACAAAGCCTGGTCCTCTCAGGATGTGCTCTGGCCTCCTGGCAGCCTCTCATCTTACATGCCCTTGCTCCATTCTGTTCTTTGCATACACTGCCTAGAACACCTTCTATCCCTGCCCACTTCCTTTCTCCACCCCCAGGCACACTCAACAGGTAACTAACTCCCACTCATCCCTTTAAGGCCCAAAGCAGACCTCAAGACTGCAGTAAGTCTCAGGCACTTGACTCATTCCTTTCAACACTTACTCAGTCCCTCAGGCAGATCAGGCCCTGGGGAGATGCTGCGGATACAGTTGCACTAGTTTGCAAATTTCTGCACGGGTGCTCCATGTGCAAAGAAAGTGAAGCCTCTTGTTTTTGTTTGTGATCTTATTTAATCTTTTTGAGTCTTCACTTTGTACTGTGGCAACTTAAAATTTTCAATTAATACTATCTTAGGGCTCAAGATTTAATCAATCTGACTCAAAACAGTCCCTCCCTGTCTCACCAGGACCATGTCCCCGGGACTCAAATAGGAAAGGCGAGAAAGACTTTGCTTTTGGCTTTGCCCTCAACTTGTCTAAAATGGCTTCCTTTGGGACTTTAGCCCCGGGGGGGATGTTGGGACACACCTGTCTTGTGGCTTCCAGTGTCAACACCAAGTGAAGGAGCAGCTAATCCTTCCCCTACATCCTATCTTCTTCCTTGCTGAGGAGGCCTTCCTCATTCCTTTGCCCTGGGGCTGTGAAAACAGAATGACTAGTGGGGAAGATGGGAAAGTAGAGGGCTTAATAGATTCCAGATAGTACCCTGAGTTCTAAAGGGGACAAAACAAGGTGTCTAACCTCTGAGAGAGAGAAATGTTTCAAAGCTTGGATGCCCCTGGGAAGTTTGAAAGTTGCAAAGTCCTGGACCCTACCCCAAAGATTCTGACTTTGAAGATCTGGGAAGGGGGTCAGGCACATACATGACATCAGCCTGCCAATGGGATTCTGATGCAGGTGGCCCCTGGCCCCTCTCAGCAGGAAGCACAGCTCCAGGAGCCTGAGAGGGGAAAGGAAAGCAGTGTGGCTGAGAAGTGGCCCCCAGTGCAGAGGGCAAACTGACATCATGACACTCGACATTTCCTTCCAGCATCTGTCTGTTTGTGTGACTGTCTATGCTGATGGAATGAACGCCTTAAGGATAAGGGATATGTTTTATTTTTTTATGTGCCCAGTCTGCTTACTGTCTTACTGATACCAGCTCTCAGAGGCTGGTGTGTGGACCTTGGCAGTGAAATACACCGTTATTCAAGGACCAGTGTCCCTTAAAAAAGAGGAAAGGAAAGAAAGGACTTCAGTTGTACAGAACTGGAGTAGTCATGGTCCTTGATTGATAATACATCTTTTCATTGGTCCACACGAGACCTGCTTTTATGTATTTACCTATTCAGTTAGTTATTTTTAATAATAAATTAAGCATTCATGCACTCACCCCACAAAATGAAAACTAGAAAGTTAAGAATCACTTAGATATCCACACACTCTGCCTTTTCTCCCCTAAGGTGACCACATTCTCGAATCTTTTGTTAATCATTCTACTGCTTTCCTTTCTATGCAGTTGTATTGCATCATTTTATATTTCTAGTGCTGTAGTTATTTTGACTTCATAAGCAGTGTATTGAACTGTTGGTAATTTGGGAGGACTTAGTTTTTTGCTTAATATTAAACTAAGAATCATTCATATTACAGATTGCTGGAGTTCATTGTTTTGATGACTGTGGAAAATTCCATTGTGTGAATAAACCACCGTTTGTTCATTCATGCTTTCAATTTCAGGCACTTGGGTGGTTTCAATTTTTTTGTTTTCTATCCTAAGAACATTTTTTTTTTCTACTAAGAACATTCTTGTACATGTCCCTTGTTGTAAATGTTCAAGAGTCTCCTTTCTGGATATATTAATAACTGCTGGTACATTTGCTTGGTCACAGGGGATGTGAGTCTTTAGGAGATAGTGCTAAACTGTTTTCTAAAGGTGGTTGCACAAAGTTACACTCCTGCCAGCAACGCATGAGGGGTCCTGTGGAACCACATTCTCTTCAACACTGGATATTGTCCCACTTCTTAATCTGTGCCAGTAAAACAGGCTTAAAATATGTCATCACTTTCTTGATTTTCATTTCTTTGATCGCCAATGATGCTGAAACTCTTTTCTTCTGTTTCTTTGCCGCTTGTGTTTTGCTTCTGTAGTATGTCTGTTCGTGTCTTTTGCCTGTTTTCTATTGGGTTGGTTGTATTTCTTGTATTGATTTGTAGGATATGTGATATATTCTTCCTGTTTATCTTTTGCTGATTTTATGTATTGTGAATATCTTCTCCCAGTTCATAACTTCTCTTTTCATTTTACTTAAGATATGTTTTTGTGAACAGAAGCTCTTAATTTTAATACAATCAATTTTTTATTGATCATTTTAATAGTCAAATCTTTTTTCTTCTTAAGAAGTCTTTCTCAACCCCAAAGTCTAAAAGATTACCACTATTTTTACTAAGAGTTTTATAATTTTATTTTTGGTATGTGAGTTCTTAATCCATCTACAAAATTTATGTTTTATATATGGTGTGAGGTAGGAATCTGATTTTGTCATGCCAGTGTCATTTTTCATTTCCAGGACATTGCTCTGCCCTGGTGCTAGGGAGGGTTGCTGTAGCCTGGATTCGGTCCCTGGCCCACAGTGTGCAGGTCCCCTGTGCTGTTGCTCATTGAAGGGGTGGTCAGAAGGGTCTCCTCTCCAGGTCAAGTCCCAAATCAGGCTCCAGTGTGATGTTCGCATCCTGGGAATTATGTGCCAAGACATAGCACTTACCTTCTCTAGGCTTGTACCATCTCAGTTTTGGAAGAAATAATTTTTCTTATGGCAAGAAATTGCTTGGGCTTGTAGGGCAACTTTCTTGTAGTATCTTTATATATATATACTGACCTGGGAGTAAGGAGAACCGAATCGTAGTAATGACAATAACATCAATGTAGCAACAGCAGCTGATGTTTACTGAGTGCTTATTGTGCTCTCAGCGAAGCACTTAGGTACTTTATCTCACTTGATGCCCAGTTGTGTGATCTTGGACAAGTCTCTTAACCTCTACAGAACAATTAGAAATGATGAGATTGAACAAGATTCTCCAGAACTCCACCAAGAATGAAAATCTATAATTTAAAAAACCATCCTTTGATTCACAATGATAATATTTCTGTATCTTTTTCATGTAAAACCATTTAGTGCCTAAGAACCACTCCTCTTCCCATATATTGCCCCCAACACTTCTGTGTGCCCTGCCTGCACTGGGGAGGCCATTTCACAGAAGGTTAATTGAATGAAGGGAAATTGAATGGTGCCCTCGAGGTTGCACAGCCAGTCGTCAGCAATGGCAGGCTCAGAATCCTGGAAAAGCTAAATGGATTTACATCCTGGAGCCAACGTTTTTTCTTCAAGAAAGAACCAGTGAATTTTGAGGACTTCAGTTTTTTTCTCATCAGAGCATTTAGAGGCATCAAAGATCTCCAAATAGGGAGGCCGTTTTGCCCTTCTCGACCGCAGTGTTACAAAGCCACGTCCAGCTCTAAATCGTCTCTTCCACTCTGGGGACTTGAGAAGGGCTCTGCCTCACATCCTCTCTTCCCTTTTCGATGTGACTGATCGCAGACTGCATTCTCAGAAAGAGACCTTCAGATCCAGAATCAGAGAAGGCAGTGATTTAATACACTGCAGGACAAATCCAAGAGAGATTTATTAAAGTGTCTTTTTTTTTTGACTGAAGTTAAAAAAAATTGGCATACAATCAAACAGAAATTCCCTCTTGAACTTCCAAAAATACTTAGAATAGCAACTTTTAATGGCATTATGAAGTACAATTTGATTGGAGGAGACAAAAAAATCCCAGATCACTTCTTTAATGGCAATCTAAACCAACTCTTCTGCAAATATTTATATACATATATAGAGTTTTTTAAAAATAATTTACTTCATTAAAATAGAGAACAACAAAATCAGGCTGTTCCCATACCTTTCAATCCACATTCTATGGGATTCTTTTCCAATTTTGGAAGGATTCTTTATATTAGTGGAAGCACACATAATGAGAAAGTTTATATACATCTTTATAGGTTTATATGTTTAATCCAAAATTTTTTTGTTTGTTTTCACTGTGAAATTACAATGATGGATGGTTTGGATTATAGTGAGGCAGATTTTAGAATGTCCTGAGACTTTTATGTTGATCTGTTTAAGTTTGATTTTGCTGGTTTTTTTTTCCCAGACATCTTCCTAACATGCAAGGAAGTCTCCTTAAGACCATGATACAGTTGAATTGAAAGTCAGCTTTGGATTCATTTTAGTTCAAGTAATATTTATGGAAATATTTGTCAAAATTCCCCACTGTGCGGTGGGGAATATGAAAGAAATACATTAACAGATAATTTTATGACCACCATTTATTTAGCCATTATTTTGTGCCAGGTCCTGTGTTAAACTTCTCACCCGTTAACTCGTTTTCATTATCATGACATCCCTGTAGAGTGTAGGTATTGTTATCACTGGGTATTTTATCCGTGAGGAAGCTGAAGGTTAGAGAGGTCCGGAAACTTCCCAGCGAGTCCGTACCAAGTAACATGGCAGAGCCAGCTTTTGCTTAGAGTCTGCTTCCCCAGTGCACTGTCTGAACTGCTGTGCTCTGTGACATCTGGAATGGAAGGGTTTCTGCCCCCAGGGAGCTTACAGCTGGGGGAGAAAAGATTTACCCCAAGATCTCTTCAAACTTGAGCCCATACAGCCCAGGCAGGCGATTTAAATGAGTTAAAGGGGCGAGGTCATAGTTATTATGAGATTGGTATGGTGACCTTATCTTTTCAAATAGATATTACTAATGTCATCTTCAGTTGTGTTTTTACAACACAGATTTTCTACTTGCCTATTAAACATGTGGGAACTTTCTTCACTGCACAAAGAAATCTGATTTCTTTCATTTTTTTCCCTAAAACACAGTGCCATTTGGTCAGTCATCCATTTCCCCACCTTTGATAGAAACAAGCATGCAGAGAAATCTTCCTCTACCACTAAGGGCACAGGATTGGCCGTGATCAAAGGCCACTCAGCTCAGGGAGGAGACAGGGGAGGGTCTGGTGGGGAACACAGAGTGTGTGCGATGGGGACATAGGCTGGCAGTGAGTTAGTGCCACGTGGACATGTGGACACGGTACTGCCTCTCTCTCTCTCTCTTTTTTTTTTTTTTTTGAGAGAAGTCCTGCAAGTGGGTTTTTTTGTGAAACCTGCTGATTTATTTTTCAATGATGCACAGGCTAAATAAAACCTACACATGGACCCAGGACAGCAGCCTCTGGTGTAAATTTATAAAGTTTATAGGGTTTTAATAAATTTGTTTTATAGTCAAGTTTTATAAATTTATAAATATAATAATTTATAAATTACTAGGTTTATAAATAACCTTATAAAATGATTATTACCAGAATTCAGTGAGAACAGTGCTCTTGGAGTGTTAGAGACAGGTTTACGGAGCAGGCAGGATGTCAGCTGCATATTAAAGGCCGGTGAGTGTGACATGGGCCCTCTCTGGACAGCAGTCTGACCTCAGAGTGTCAGAGCTGCAGACCCTGCCTCTCTGCTCAACAGAACTGGGATTCTTCCTTGCCTGCCACGCTCCCTCGCTAATGGGGGGCCTCAGACCACACCGTGAGCTCCCCCCGGCATCCTTCTGGGGATGTTGGCCCAGAGTTGGGAAAAATGACATTTATTGTTTGTAAAAGTTAGTATTATCTAAATATTGTGGGTTTACTATGGGACATTTGGAAATATATAAAATGCCTACCTATGATCTCATGATTTAAAAGTAACCCTTGTTTATTCTTCCTCTCTTTTGTATCACATATTTTATATAATTGGGATACTGTTTTACCAGGTTTGTAATCTGCTTTCTTTGCTGAGAATTATCAGGAACACTTTCCAATTCTATTTTTAAGGACTTTATAGGACTGTGTTGTATAGATGGGCCATAACTGATTTCCTTATTGTCTTATTTATGGACATTTATGTTCATTTCATCGTATGCTTGAAAACTTCCTGAAATTTGTAGCATTAAGAGACAAATCATGGTCCTGTTTGCTCACTATTTCTTTACCTTAGGGCATGAACCTCACCCAGCTTTCCCAGTGCTTGTGCAGGGTTTTGACTCTCCTTTCTCCTTCCTCTTGACACACACACACACACACACACACACACAAACACACACACACACGATTTTGCTCCCTCCTTATGTGATAGACTCAGCATAAAACAGATGGCATTGTCCTTGAGTAAGGAGTTGGAGTGACATGATCCAATTCGGGAGGGACATGTTTTCACAACTGCGCTGTCATCCTTGATGGCAGGGGGTGTGTCTGTGTGTGGACATTCCCTGCAATACTGGGCACTTAAATGCAACCACACTGAGAGCCCTCATTAGCCCCAGGCAGCCAAAGCAGATTTGCTGAGTGTGACACCGTCCAGGCTGGAGAGACTGCCCAAGTGGAACCAGACACCAGAGCAAAGAGGGAAGCCAATTATCCAAAGGCAAATGAGACTCTAATTATGGCTTGAGCTAAAGAGGGTAAAATTATTTGAGGAGAGACTTCGCATTTCTGGTGTAGGCACAACACAGGGCAGTTGTTCAGAACGAGAGCCTGGATCGAGTCCTGATTTTGCTCCCTTAACCAGGACACTTCACCTCTAGAAGCATCCGATTCTTCATCTGTGAAGTGGAAACAATATAGAACTAACCTCGTTGCATTAAATGGGATGATGCCCGTGAGAGGAATAGAGAGGTCTGGTACTCAGCAAGGGCTCATAAACAGAGTGTCATCATCATCATCATCATCATCATCATCAATAACTATTGCTGGTATCACTATTACTTGTAGTCATCTGACAGCATAATAGAGTAATAGAGCGTGCAACTGCAAGTCAGGAGGCCTGGATTCTCAGCTCTGCAGTTTCCTGTGTATTCCCACTTAGAGAGTGAATTCATCCCACCCTGTAACTTTCCACGGCTCTCAGAAAAGCTTGAATTAGGGGATAAGTCAGGCCCCTTCCACCCTGAGGTTTGTGAACCTCAGCTGTGACCAGAGGGTTCAGGGTTTGAGTCCCCTGTGGGGCGACACTCAGCACTTCCCCTGCAACAAGTCCTCCTCGCTGGCGGAAAGGCGACTTCTCAGCCAACACGCGTGGCGTGCTTGTGGCCTTGCTGGGGCTGCGCTGTGCGCAGAGCCACAGGGCGCCGTCTTCACGCATCCTCACGCCAGCCCTACCTCACAGGGCTGTTCGTCTCCTTCGTGCAGATGCTGAAGTTGAGACTTAGATGGGAAGCTGGGATTTGGCTGCAGGCTCCTAACACCCAAACCAAATTGTCTCTGTGTCCCCAGCATTCAGTGTGGTGACTAGTAATATATTTGTGCTCATAAACGTTGGTTGGGCCACCTCAGGGCCGATGAAGGACTGAGATGGGGAGGACACTCAGCAATGTGCACATGGCACTCTTCTTTCTTTTGCTCAATCCTCCCAAAATTGTGGCACAAAAGTCAAGAAGGAGATGCCTGTCAGACTTTGGGGACAGCTCCTGATACCTCAGCTCTGTTTAACTTTCCCTCTCTGTAAAAGGAGACTCATAAATACTTGCTCTGCCCTACTGGCTGGCGGAGTTATCTTGAGTCACATGGAGGATGCATTTGCGTGTGTGCACTGGGGACTTTAGCATACTGGGCACATCTGATGTCTGGGCTAGAAGGAACATTAGCAACCAGCTGCCCAGAGATAGTCAAGTGCAGCAGAAATCCAGGGAAACCCAGAACAGGCTTCACCCTCGCATGCATGACAAGCAGGCCCATCCCCTCCTGCTTCTGCTAGAGTGGCTCTATCTGTCTAGCTAACTATACATCCAGGACAATTTTAAGCAAAAAATGCTAAGTCTAAAGAAATATATGGTATTTATCTTTGTGTGGCTGGCTTTTTTCACTTAGCATAATGTGCAAAATTGACCTGGCTCTGCTGAAGGATGTTGATAGTGGGCTGGGCTGTGTGTAGGTGGGACAGGGAGGGGGTATATGGGAACAGGGTACTTTCTAGTCAATTTTTCTGTGAACCTAAAATTGCTCTAAAAATGTCTTATTAAAAGAATTAAAAAGAAATGCAGTGAACTTCCCCTCCCCCCACATTGATCTGGTTCACCCACTCCCCAACCCATTTTACAGAGGAGGCAAACAAGGCCCTGAAGGGTATGTGGCTCCTCCACGGCTGGTTGGTAGGAGAGTCAGGACTAGGGCCCCTGGCCAGATATTTTGCCCACACACCAGTTGTTATCATCGGAGGTGTGGCCCTCCCCCTTCCTGGCTCAAAGGGTGGACTTCTGTGCCGTAGGGAGGTGGCGTGGACTTCATTCTTACTGCCTGTGCCCATGGTGGTGCCAGTGGTTGGCATTGCTGGCTCTCAGGCATCACTGGCCCTTCAATGAACCAGTGTGAGTTGGTGGTGGTGGTGGCAGAGTGGGATGATTTCCCATGGCTACCTCTGGAGGAGCTCATGAGATGATTGGGTGCTGGTTCAGGCCCTCTGCACACCAGCGGTCAGCTGTGCAGGTCTGTCTGTCCTTGTCTGTCTGTCTCTCGTTCCGTCTCCCCACTCTCACCTGCCCACATCATCCCATGCAGCCCCTTCTTTAAATCTGCTGCCTTCACCCATTGCTCAAGGAACTCTCTTGCCCCTTGCCCTCTGCTGAAGCCTGAACTACCCGCGTCTGCTTCAGACATCAGCCAGCTCTCGGGGGGCTCTCCTCTGCCCAGGTCCCTTGGGGTCAGGGTGCGGGGTAGGCGCGGTGACTGACTGCAGGCCCCACAGAGAGAGTGGGGCTGTAGGAACCTATCCCATTTCATTTTCCCTCCCAGAGAGAGCTCCAGCCCATTTTCTTTCTGGGCCATCTAAGAAGTAAGACACACCTTGCCCAGGTGAGCCTCGTTTTGTCTCAGACACAGCACATCTGATCTCATTTGAGGGCAGCATGTTTCCCCTACTCATGTGGCTTTGCCCTTGGTTCCGTTGGGTCCACCGATCCTGCCGTTACTGTGCTAAGAAGGACCTGCCTGTCTCCCACCCAGCATGAGACCAGTTTGCCCTGGTTTTGCCACCCTGGGCTGGCTGCAAACTCGACTCTGTTACGCAGGAGTGACAGAGTAGGTTCTGACTAGATTTTTAGATTTTAGGCCCATCCCCTCAATAAAAGAGTGTGTGTGTGTGTGTGTGTGTTTAGTGTGTGTTGGGTCATTTTAACACACCTTCCCCTAGTGAAATCTTTGTGGACTCCCCAAGATGGATGGGAACGTTGCCAACTTCTCTTCCACGTGGAGAGAACTTGGCACTCCACGAAGTTCCCCTGGGCCTGGCATGCTGGCGGCTCCCAGGGCAGGTTGGCAGCTCCTACCTGTTCATCTCTGGTCCATCATGAGCCAAATAAGCGCAATGAGAATCCACACACTGTGGATGTGAGGGGCTCTCCCCTCCTTCTCATGCTTTTCTGAGCTTTCCCTTGAGTTTTCCTTACATAACACCGGCTTCCTGACTTCTGGCAGAGAGTGTGTGTTTTCCTTGTCTTCCCAGTAACTGGCACGGAGTAGGTGCTAAGTAAGAAATTCAAGGACAAAGGAACAACCGTCTTAGTTGAAGGAAGGTAACATCATCTGTTGGAGAAAACACCACATACTAAGTCCTCACTTAACGTTGTTGATAGGTTCTTAGGCATTGTGACTTTCAGTGAAGCAACGTCTAATGAAGCCAGTTGGACCATGGCTAATTGGTATAGACAAGAGTTAAGTTCCTACAACATATTCCTGGTCACCAAACACCACCAAGCTTCTAAATAAAGACCCAAAACACTTGTGACATTAAACATTGAAATAAATGTGAGCTATACATACATTTAAGAATGATTAATAAAAAAAAGTAAGATGATTATTTTCCCACTTATTCCAATTCAGGGTTACAGGTGACCAGAACTCATCCTGGCAGCTCAGGGCCCCAGGCGGGAACCAGCCCTGGACAGGACGCCATCCCATCCCAGGGCGCACTCACGTATACACACACTGGGACCATGTAGACATGCCAATGAAGCTGGCGCACACAGCTTCAGGATGTAGGAGGAAACTGGTGTATTGGACAAAACGCACGCAGACATGGGGAGAATATGAACACTCCACACAGACAGTGGCCCTTGTGGGGAAACGATGTTTTTTCTCATCAACACTATAACAAAACAACGTTGAAGGAAATGATGTTATCCAAGGAGCTGCTACTAAAAGCTGGAAGATTTAAACTCTAGTCCAGGAAAGCTACTAACAAGCTGTGTGACCTTGGACAAACCACTTAACCTCTCTGGGCTCCATTCCTCATTTGTATGATCGAAGAGTTAGAGCTCTAAGATCCTGTCCATCTCTGATAGTCAGCAAGTCCGTGTTGCCAGGACAGCATAGAAAAAGAGGCAGCAACTTCAAGTATTGTTCAAACTGCTTGAAAAGCATTTTGTTTTCCTGGGGTTTTGAGGGCACTGGTGCCAGCCTGACGTGAAAGACACTGCGGGACTCACTGCGTTAGATGTGTCCAGTGCAGTGTCTTGTCCACACAGGCCACGGTGTGTGAATCCACAGTGTGTGGTGCAGAGGTTTGTCAGGGCCAGGTCTCTGTTTCCTGGCATGGGACCTGGGACTCCTGCAGTCTTTTGTCCCCCCTGGAAAGGGCCAGCACTCAGGACAATATCACCCCACTTGCAGATGGATATTTCTCTCCATGCAAATGTCTGCTCGGGTCTCAAAAATGGCTTTTCGTCAGCCGTGCCCCCTCGCCACTGTCCCGGGTTTGCCAGAACCTACATCTGCAGCAGGAAGCTTTGTTTGGTTTGTTGGTTTATGGGGATTCTGGGCTCCGTCTCCGGTTGCAGTGGCAGGTTTTAAAATCAATTACCATCCAGGTAACAGGAGGCTCGCCACAGCATTCTGCTGTCTGTTCAAAACCTGTGCAGAGAAATCAAGCAGGTCCCAGTTACCGCTCAGGAAAATTTGCGGTAGTTCAGGAGCTACAGAGAGTCGCAAATCTTGGCAGGTGGTGGGACCTGTCTGCAAACAGCAGAATGGCTTGTACTGCGGATCAGCAGGGAAAGGAGAAAATAATTCCCTGAGCGTAAGATGTGTTGTTGCCTCTTCTAGTTTATCCGGAGATCTTGGCCGCATACATCAAGAGATCCCCGGCTGGGGCACAAGCAGCAGACATGGCTATTTCTTGCTCTCGGTCCATGGAGAGGGGGCAACTGTGGAGTCCAGACTCCTTTCCCATAGCCAGGCCCTGGAAGCTCTTTGCTCCCCAGGCCTGACGCTGACCAGTTACTCCTTCTCCCTCTCTTGCCAACCTAGGAGAGAACACTGGGCAGCCCTCCATAGGTTTTTTTTCCCTCTGTAGTGGATCCTGGGAAATGGGGACATCCTCAGAATGCATTGCTGCATGGCTGCAAATCTCTGGGTCTTTATTTCTCTGCCTGAAGGTCAGAAATGAGGGGTGCAGGGAGGAGGACGGCTTAACTGCCTTGGAGAAAGCCAGGTCATTCAACAACTGCACAAGGCTTCGGTTCTCAACTGTGTTCCAGTTTTGCTCCCCCTGTTCTTGCCCAGGGCATTTCGTCCACTCTGGTGGCTCAGTGCCATCTAGACGCTCACAACTCCTAAACTTCATCTTCGGTTTAAGTCTTTGCTTCCACCTCAAGACCTGCCTCTCTGATATGCCCGATTCTGCATGCGAGAGATGGAGTCACCTTTTTGATGAGTGAGGCAACATTTACCATAGGTTTTCCAATTTGATAAATGTTCATTGATTCCCTGGTATAAACAAAACATTTTGTGGCCATTTAGAAAACACAAAGATGACAAGAATATGGTGATGTCCTCAAGGAGCTTGCCTTTATTTGCAAAATGAAGCATTCTTCATTATAATGCAGATAAATATTTCATAGTAGAGATATAAGCAAAGTGCTATGAGACTCCAGAGGATAGAGCTAGATGATGTTAAAGTCTTTCTTGTTGTTTAAAACCTCCAACATATAGTTTGTAACAAACATGCAAGAAACACCAAGGTGCTTCAGGAGTTGGAAATACTCAGCCTTTATTAAGTTACATTTGGTAACCTCTGAATTTTTTCGTGACCTTGACTTTGGCCCCAAATGTATATAGAGGGCTCCTTGGATGATCTGCTTACCAAAGGCTTGAGTTCTGAGAGGCGTTGAGAGACTTTTCGTTTTGTTTCATAATCTCTGAGTTGTATCCATCAGTGACGCTGGAAAAGTCATGTCACTTCTTTGGTTCTCGGTTTCTTTATCTGTAAAATGTGGATAATGATGGGGTTAAATGTGAATATTAAATGAAATAATGCTTAGAACAGTCCCTGGGTGGTAATAAATGCCCCATAAATGATAGCTTAAAATTAGTAGGATTATTATTTCCATTTTAATTATTCATTTATAATTATTATGCCCATTTTTATGCTTATCAGTTTGAACTTGGAGCCAATGTAGGACATTAAAAGTTGCTTAAATTGACTTTTTCGAATATCAAGATAGGAAAAAGATTGTGTGAGAAAGAGGATATGTATGTATACTACAATAATTATGATGATAGTTACTTTTTATAATTTCTTATAGAAACCTTATAAAGTAGGTTGTTCTCATTATTTTATAAATGGAGAAACTTGCTTAACTATGCCAGATCTTGCAAGTAAGTGAGCTTGCAGATACTTAGCTAATTTTTAACTACTGATGTGTTTGGGGTTTTCTTTTTCCCCATCACGATCTACATCTCTCCTAGGAAGAGGGGGGATAAACCTAATAGTTGGCAATCAGCACCCTCTTTTACTTAACTGGCATGAATGGCTATTTGACCCAGGCAAGGGATGAGATGATGGTTTGTAAGACCAATTTAAAGCAATGACTTGCCCATTGGCATCCAAAGCCCAGGGATGCACAGGAATATATTTTGGGCAGTCAGCTTCTGTTGTGCGTGGATTGCAGTCAATTTCATTGATTTTTGTCAACACAACATCTTCAAAAGACTCTCTGGCTCCAAAATAGCTGATCTTTTCAAACCTTTACTCTTTCTTCCGGGTAAGACTTTCAGATAATAGTGTAAATGCAATTAATAACCATATACTTTACATCATGAGTGGATATTTTTGAACATGTGTAAAGGTTTCACAGCAGACAGGTAAAGTTGAATGGCTCCTTGGAGAAATTGCCTAATCCAACCTCTTCATTTTACAGCTAAGGAAACTGTGGTCCAAAGAAGGGACTTGACTTGCCCAAGGTCACACCACAAGTTAGTGGCTGGTTTGGGATTAGAAGCCTGGAAACTTGATTTTGATTTCTTTCCTTTTACTGTGTTTCTCAAAGTGTGAAGCTATACCACAGTATGCAAAATGATTTTCCTTGGCACGAGGGATAATTTCAGGTGTGCACGGATAGAATACCCTATCACAGAAGTGAAGATCATTCCTTTGCTTTCAATTCCCTTTCAACCTCTCTGATTATGTCAAAGATTGTATACTTTTGGTGTTTTGTCTTTGATCTTTCTCTACTAATCTCCTTTGATAACAAAGCAAGAACAGACCTCAGGCTTAAACTCCTCTTAGAATTTAATAAACGTGTTTTGTTTTCATTGTCTTAATTGCTATTGTTACCTTCCGTCTATGGCCAATGATACTGGTTTTCCATTTGAGGTAGCAAGTTTTCTTTTAAAATAAATGTAAGCAAATGAACATGAATCTGCTTTATGAAAAATATTAAGTAAACAATAGTGCAGCTTGTGAATTATGAAGACTACATGGTGGGTCTCCCATTGGACAAAATGATTAACTAAAGCTTAGAAAATACTTTATTTGATTCTGACCTTTAGAATGTTCTAAGCTCTTTGAAGATAGACATGGCTAAATCCCAGTTTCCTTCTTATTCATATCATGTCTTTTTTAAGTAACAGCCAGAAAAACAATTTTTAGATCTAAAAGGAGAACATAAAAACTACCCATATACCAGAGATGAACTCATATGTCGACAATTTCATTACTGGGAGCTTTCCCACAAGCTAAAAAGTTGGATTGGCAGCCAGTTGAGTTTCAATGTGTAGGTATTTTTGTTTATATTTTAAACTATAAACTTTATACTGTTGCATTTATTGAAAACAGAAACTAGTTTTATTTTTCAGGGACTCTATTTTAAGATATTTTATGCCTTATTCTTGCCTTTTTTTCCCTTTCTAAGAAATTCTCTAACTTTTGATTATCTTGCTATTCAGTTAAAGGGTGTGAATGGAAGACAAAGATGGCAAAATGCAATTTATCAAACATTGTCCCTCTATTATCATGTTTTGAAAATTAACATGCATAGAATAAATGGAATAGGAATATTAAAGTTATTCATCAAAATGGGGTATAGAAATTTCCACGTTTCTTTTATCTATGATTTACCTATATCAAGTGACTACTTGGAAAGAAAGATGTATTAGCTTGCACTATTTGGGTGATTTTTCTCATTATCTTTAACAGCAAATCTTCCAATATTGCTTAATTTGTTCTCCTGCTCCCTGAAGCGGAAGTTCTTTCTCAGCTCTGACTTAGTTATTCAGGGGTCCTGGAGCTCTGAAAACCAGTTACTGCTCGTCTGGGATGAGCCTGCTTCCGATAAACACCACGCAGAGCTCAGTCCTGCCCCCGTTTCCTCTGGGTCTTCTTCCACTGGCCGTTATTTATTTTTTTGTGAAATGCTCCTCCAGTTGAAAATTTATTCTCATTTAGAGGAAACCAAAAAAAAAGGGAAGGTGTAATCAACTTCTGGTGACTTATGGGCAGTTAGAGTCAAATGTTTGAAAAATGGGCCTCTGAATCAGCAGAGATTTTGCAAAGTGACTGGTAGACCTGCATACAGATAGGTACAGTACCGGGATGCCAAGAAATAATGCTACTTCTATCACCGCTAATAAAAAGACTGCATTGCTAAATTCAGGGCTAGAAAGGTTAATGATGATACATTCTTTTTTAGTATCAAAGATTAACATGATAACTTGCATATTAAAGTTAATTCAGACACACTGCTAATGGAGGAGGCATACAAAATTAATTCCTACAGCACATCATAAATTATGATCACTCACTCCTCTTTGGCTGATGTTCTTTGTCTTGGCAAGAGCTGCATGCTTGCCAAGAGTGGGCACACTTCAGCTAGTGGCAGGGAGTCTTTGGCCCCTGAGGAATTTGGGGAGCTTGGGGCGTGTCCCTCCAGTCCTTAATCACTGTCAGTCGTCTGCCAGGTGTCTCCCTGCTGGGATGTGTGTGCTGCATCACCAGCCAGGTTGCTGCTGGGCAGGGATCTTGGTTTTAATAGTTAACGGGACTATTGTAGAACTGGGCTGAAATGAGAAGAGGTTGGAGAAGGTGGGAGAAAGAATGGGGGAGATGAGGGAAGAGCTGCTCTCCTTTGATGGCAAGAGGTTCTCCAAGAAGAGTATGAGACAGCATCTTTGGGCAGCTGTTTGCTGTCTTACTCTCTGTTGAGGACCAAGGCCCAGCTGGCATAGGAACCTACCCAGCCCAGCCTTTAAGAGCACAGGCTCTGGGGCCAAACGCTTGAGTATAAGTCCTGGTATAATACCTTGGGCAATTCATTTGACTGCCTCAAGCCTCACTGTGTATATCTGTTAAGTAGAGAAAATATTAGTAATAGCACATATGTTATAGTTTCATATACATATATTTATGTTTTGTATAAAATAAAATCTATCTATATTTAATTTTAGTGTAGTTTCATATAGCAAAATGCAAAACTCTTAACTATACAGTTTGTGAATTTTTTACATAGGTACATCCACGTAACCACCACCCATGTCAAAATATAACGTATTTCCATTACCCAGAAAGTTACATATAAATATTTAAAAAATTAAATATTAGTAGCTTATGCTTTTCTAGTGTTTACCACGGGCCAGGTGTGCTGCTCTAAGTGCTTTATGTGTATTATCTTATTTCATTCTCACATGGGGAGGCGCTGTTATTCTCTCTACTTGACCGGTAAAGAAACCTAGAGAGGTTCAGTGATGGGTGCAAGATCACACAGATAGTGACTGAGATTCCACATTCCTAACTTCTACACTCTACGACCTGTTAACTCTTCACGTGCCGCAGGGGACCAGGAGTGGAGCCTCCTCCACGGTTGACATTTCTTCACATTCCTCCCCTGTGTGGTCCAGTCTCTCATTCTGTCTTGCTGGGCTAGTGGGCTGCGCACGACAGTCCGGCAGACAGTCCTGGGGAGGAAGGGCTGTTCCATCCCCACCACAACAGTCAGATGCCTCGTGGGTTGCTCTAGAAATAGTCACTGACTGTTGCTCCTGGAGAATCCTGTCCCCAGCCTCCCACCCAACTGGCAATACTTGGTGAAGTGACAGTTTTGACAAACTTACTGGTCGGATCATCTGGGTGGGTGGCTGATTGGGCTGTTTTAACAACCTCTGGACTCTATCTAAGCCTCGTCCTCCTCTGTCCTGTGATAGGCTAAGAATTTCAAGTGAAGATCCCTTCTGGTTCTGAGCCTCTTTTAGCTCCCTTGTTCCGACTTCCCATGTGCATCTGTCCCCCCAGACCCCATGCACGCCCCAGTTGTTGCTGCTTTTCCTTCCCTACCTTTGCTTTCTCTTCCTCTTCCTCCTTGTCTTCCTTGTCTCCCTGCACCTCCTCTTTCCTCTCCTCCTCCTCTTTATTTTCTTCCTCTTTTATTTCTTCCTCCTTTTTCTCCTCCTCTTCTCCCTCTTTCTCCTTCTTTTTATTTCAGCATGATCTTCATGATCACCACCAAATAAAATTAAGAAGCCACTGTCTGTTAAATGCATTGTAACTGCCCGTTGTGAATTCTTTTTTGTAGGAGGCAGCCACGTTGGATGTATCTCTCTTATGTTAAGTTAATGCTTACCCATTTCTACTAGATCATGTTCAGACACATTTAGCCAACTATTCCTTTGACATTTTTATTTGGATGCCTTACAGGTACTGAAACTCAGCATTTCCAAAACTGTATGTATTCATTCGATTCATGAAAACCTCCTCTTCCATGATTTTTCTGCCAGAAAGGCAGAGCTAGCCCTCAAATCTTCTTGTGCCTTGTTTTTCACTTTCAATCAATCACTAAGGCCTTTGAATCTTTTTCATATATGCCTTGAATCTGGTCACTTCTCTCTCTATCACCTGCAACCTGGTCCTGTGCACTCCTGTGCCGTGTATCATGGTTGACATTTGGCAGACATATGATACATATTTGTTCATATGAATAGATACATGGAAGTGCCCTGTAGGGACAAACACACAGTCATGAAACCTCTTCCCTTTATTTTTTTTTACGTTTCACATGTGCTTATAATATCGTCAAATAAGTTGAAACCATTAGCTTTTCTCTAGTTCTTTTCAGAGCTAAAATGTCACAATTTGATGTTAAAAGCAGCTAATTACTATTAATCTTAATGTGGAACATTAAGATTAAAGCTCAATATGAAAAATTTCTTTAGGAATTTGGTGCCAGAAAAAGCTGTGGTTGCTGCAAGAAATTGGTCCTTTTTTCCCTTAATAATCAGCAGACTGTAGAACTTGGATGATTTCCCTCACTGCCCCAAACAAGGGCAGCTGGAGCTCTTGCATTATCTTTTATGTTGGCATGTCATCTTTCTTCTTTCATTCTTTTTGGACTACGGTAGTATATAAAGAAATACATGTAACTAATAATAAATATATGAATAAGTAATGCCCCAAATAAAATATTAATGTCAATTTCATAGGAGTCCAATCTGAGATTCATTGGCAGGGATTGAACATAAGTGGAAAAACAATATGTTTCATTGTATGTATTTTTTACACTATTCCCATCAATTGACTGGTTCGTTTTAGTGCCCTTGGACCGTTCCAAGGGCAAGGACCAAGTGTTGTCCTCCCTTTGTACAGAGAGCTCATTACATGTCTTTGACTGATATTTATTCTTTTTACTTCCTTCTTTTCTCATACTTTCCCTAGTTTCTCTTCCATTGCTGCAGAGTCCAAGCAAAATCTCTTTGATCCTCCTATTTAAATATTGGGTCTACGGGTGTGATTCATTTCTTAAATTTTGCTTTGGGCCTTCCAGGGAGGGCTCCCACTGGCTCTTTTGCACAAATGGAGAAATAAAGCACATAAGAGCCCCTGCCCCTCAAGGCTGTCTCTGCTCGCCACCTTCAGAGCTGAGTGCTCTTAGGAAAAATAACCAGGCCAGAGAATAAATTCTTGCCATTTCCATTTTTATTTACAGGGAGGAAAATGGCAGTGTTTTTTTTTTTTTTTTCCCTTCCTCTTTGAAGTTTGTTTCCAGTCCTTCAGCTTGTTTGAAATATATTGTGCATCTTGGTTTTCCTTTTGTGATAAACACTAGGTTTTAGGTGTGCGGAGCTGTAAATGACAGGGGCCCCAGCCTCCTCTCTTTTGGAGCTGATGTGGGGAAGGTGAGGGGAGGAGAGAATCAGATGATGATTGGAAACGATTATGCAACCATTCCATTTTGCTAATGCTTGAATCCAGGAGAATTTTCTCATTTAATTCTCTGAAATGAAGGGCCCCTCTGTTAGCCTTAAAATGTAAACAAGAAGATTTTAATGCATGCTTTTCCCAGAAATGGGATGCTAGCTGCTCATATTGATCCAAAACGTTGCTGTTGCCTTTTGTTCTTTTCGGTATTTGTAAGTTTTGTGATGGCGATATAGGATTGTTCATGTGTGGTTTGAGGATTGCCAGTAAGTGGCATTATTATTCTAAGTTGCAAATAGAAATGTAAAAGGACGTTCAGAGAAAGCATGCTTGAGCCCTCTTTTAGTCTATCCACATACAAAAGGGAAAATGAAAAGCTGAGGCATGTATCCAATTATTTCAATTTATACCCACCTCTGGGAACTCAATTCTCTGAGTTTGGTATTCAGACAAAAGTGTACTTTGTTTGAATGATGCAGACAATAGCTTCAAGTCTATTTCATTCCAGCGTGTCTGGACCAGGTGTTTTGCAAAGTATATAAGTTAGCTGAAGGAAACTGAAGGTTCAACACGCTCTGCTTTGGAGTCAAAAACTTCTTAGGCATAGCATCAGATCCCGATGCCTCCTGACACTTAATAACTGCAATTGAATTTGTATCATGATTATTTTGATCTTCGCATGAAAGAGGCATTCTAATCCCCGTTTTGGGTGGAAGATAAGTGAAATGACTTATCTAAGGTTACATAATAATAGCTTGGCAGTGGTAAGGCTGGCATTCAGACTTAGATCTCCCAGCCTTTAACCCAGAGCTCTCCCCACTTTCCCATACCTTCCTCTGTGATTAGGTAAAGCTGAAAGGGGAGGTATCACCAGAAGGGCAGTAAGGACTGCAGGGGAGGTGAAGAAATGCACAGAGAGTTCACCTCCTTAAACACCCCCACTCCAAGCCCCCGGGGACCACCACCTGGTTTCCTCAAGGAAACACAGAATAATGATATTGACTAACCCGACACTGAATAGCCTTCTGATTCTGCGAGGTGCCCTGGGTGTGGGCAGATAGGCCCCCTCTCTGGCACCAGCAGATGCTCATTAATTCATGTAGCACTTATTAGGATTCTATTGTGTGACAGGTGCTGTGCTAGAACTGTAGGAGATATGACTTGGTAGAGATTGGTATCTCACCCCAGGCTTCCACTGTCTACTGAGGAAGAGGGTGGTGAATGGTTGAAGACCATGATTGCTGTTTGCCAGCCAACTGCAATGAGATGGGGAAGCTCAAACAACTATAGTTGAATAAAAAATGAAAGAAGTGAGTGACTGGATTAAAGGCTAAATAACTGGATTGACTAATGCTCATGATTTTTTAATTCTAAGATTATAGGACTGGGATACTTTTTTCTCTCCTGGGACTGTAACCCTTATAAAACAGCAACAAACACCAACCAATCATTAAGCAAACCAACCAGTCAGCATCCGGATCTTCTATTTAAGGCCAGTTTGAGGGAGTTAACAAATTCAAAGAGTGGCTGCCTGAAGCTTGCAGAATCTAGGATCTGGTAATAATTGTCTTGCACTCATGAGCCCGAGTGAGTGCAGCGGGAATCGCACGGGTGTTGGAGCCAGACAGGTCTGCATGAGGACCGTGCCTCTGCTGCAGACACACTAGCTGGGTGACCCTGGGCGAGCTGCTTGGAGTTCCTATTTTCTCATCTGTAAAATGGGACAGTGCAGTCTGTAGAATAGGTTTCAGTAAGGACTAAATAATGTCTCAGCATGGTGCCTGGAACCCAGCAGGAGTTCCACGTACCTTACATATCTCTCCTGGTCATTGTTCTGCTCTCTCACTTCCTTTCCTTCCCAATGATTTCTGCCGCTTGTTAAAATACATCGGTCATGGTGGCTCTGACTGCTGAGAAAACCCTATTTGAGGGTGTGATCACAAACTAGTTCATAAAGAGTTAAAGATCTAGGAGTTTCTGGTTAAGTAGAGATGGGGATTCATGAAGCCAAGGAATTCTGTGATTCTGCAGAGGGGACAGGGCCTGGGTTGAAGGGACTAGGGGGTGAGACACAGTCTTCTCTCAGGTTGAGCTGCACTCACCTGGTGTGGCATTGCAAATGTAAGCATTCTAAGCACTAGGGAACAAATCAAACTTTGGGTCCCAACTCAGTTGGCTGTATCTGCATCTTTATTTTTCTAAAAGCTCTTCCTACGGAGCTGGATTGTGTTTTAATGAGCGAGCTGGCAGTAAGGAGGCCAGTCAGCAGTTGCAGAAAAGTGCAACGGGGTAACTAAAGGTGCAAATACCTTTCAGAACACATTGATTATGTCCTAATAGCTTTCAGAGGTGTGATGATAGGCCATCTCTATGACTACTTCACACCATCAGAGGAATGCTGATGGGAGTCTTTCATTACTTGCTAGTTGAAGCAATGAAATGGTCTCCATGATTAGATCCTAATTTGATAAACCCTGAAATGAATCTATTGCTCTCTCAAATGCTCAAAAGTGCATATGCGTACACATACATATAGCACATCTAACCCATCAGCAAGTCCTGTCGACTCTGTCTCCAAACTATAACCCAAGTTCGTCCACTCCGCCTGTCCCTACTGCTGCAAACTGACCAAGCTTTCATCTTCTCTCCCCTATACTATTGCAGTAAAGAGACAGGATAGTTTGTAGGTATGGGCACAGATGCAGGAATGGCATTTCCTGGGTTTGAGTCAGCTCTGCCACATACTAACTGTGTGGTTGTAAGCAAGTTACTAAGCATCTCTGAGCTTCAGTCTCCCCATCTGTAAAATAGGTGTAATGATGTACCTTGTAGAGAGAACGTCTGATAGACAGTGAGGGCTCAGTAGATATTAGACCCCTTCCTCCTCTCTACGAAAAGTCTCCTCTGTGTTCTCCTACCTTCCTCTCTAGGCCCACGCCCACCCTCTATTAAAAACACAAAAACAAAAATATTGATCTCTATGCAGTGATCAAACTCCTTACCATGGCCACAGGGCTGATGAGGCCTGGCTGTAGCCCATCTCTCCAAGTTTAGCGTCCACATTCCACTCCCTGCATTTCCTGCAATCAAACCCACACTTGTGTCTCTACACAATTCCTCCAACAGGTTAAGCAGATTTCTACCCCAGGGCCTTTACATACCCTTCCCTCTGCCTGGAATTCTCTTCCCTGAGATCCTTGCACAGTGCTCCCTCCTCACTCTTCAGGCCTGAACTCCAGAGTCTCCCTCTCAGAGACGCCTTCCTTGACTGCTGTATGAAATGGTCTCCCTCGTGCTAGACTCTCTGTATCATGTCACCTGGTTTATTGTCTTGTTGGTAGTTATTAGTGTCCCCTGGTGCAGTATCAGCTCTCAGGGCTCTGCCTGGGAGGATTTTCACTCCCAACAGACAGCACCTGCCTCCCAGGGCTGCTCTCTGGCTATAGGAACCTACCTGGCCTGTGCACTGGAAACACCCAGCGTGTCTGGGACTGTCCGTCCGTGAGTCTAAATACTCCAGGTCCTTCACCCTTGGGGTCTACACTGTCTCCAGAGCTCCCTGTGGCCTTGAGCCCGAAAGCTGCCTTCTGTGAGGCCTGCCTGATTTTTGTACCCTGCTTGGCCTCCTTCCCTTTAGGACTCCACTGCCCCACTGCCCTTCAGTTTTTTTCTGGAACACCCCAGTAAGTCACCTTCACCCAAACCTTGTCTCAGAGTTTGCTTTTAGGGAATCTAACCTAAGACAACTATTACCTTCTTTATTTCATTGTTTGTAACACCCTGGCAGAATATAATATCCATGAGAACAGTGCCTGGCCCAGTAAGTATTCATTGACTATTTATGTATGTATGTATGTGTATATATATTTCAACATATATATATTTAAGAATATAAATATTGCATATAGACTATCAGAGCTTTCAAATTATATTTATAATCAGTTTGATTTTTTTAAATACAAACATATTTATATCCTTTAAAAAATTCTAGCAAGTATATGTCAGTCCACTCTTCCTGCTGTCACTATGCTTCCAAATGGCATAAGCCAACTTGTTATAGGGCACTTGCTTATAAGTTTAGTGCAGGCCAGACGTGGTGGCTCATGCTTGTAATCCTAGCACTGTGGGAGGCTGAGGTGGGAGGATCACTTGAGGTCAGGAGTTTGAGGTTGCAGAGAGCCATGATGATGCCACTGCGCTCTAGCCCAGGCAACAGAGTGAGACGCCATCTCGGAAAAAAAAAAAAAAAGAAAGTTTAGTGCAAAGTCACATTTTATGTTAAATATAAAGGATATATGGTAAAAGCAAGAGCTTGGTTTGGGCTTTAAATGAGTATCTAGTATAAAATTCTGAAAGTACTTTCTTTCTTAAAGATTTACTGCCTAATTATATTTTCTCCCTTCTAAGGTACCTGAAGAGAATTGTAACCGTTGCTGAGTTCTAAAATCTCTAAATAGGCTCCGTTTGTTTAGCTGGGGAGACATATTTTGGCCCTCCAGGTTCATAAAGTGGAGACTAGAGCGTCATAGGGGCCGGCTGGGGGCATGAGTGATGCTTCCGGATCTTGTAATTAGGCGTTTTCAGGGAGGTGAGGAGGGTGAATCATGAGTCGCTGCTGAAGGGCGCGCCGGGGGAAATGCTAGTGGAGTTGTAAAAGGCTTGTAGCCTGGTCGGGAATGTGAAGCTGGGGGGCAGTTATTGATTTCCCAGTGGGCAGGATTAGTTTTCTTCCTGTCGCGCTGGCTGGAGGAGGGAGGTCGTGAGAACAGATTGCTCACGGTCAGACGGGAACCGCGTCTGTGGAGGTCCTCCCTTGTGTCGCATTGATCCCACCAAGTGGCCTCTGACATCTGCAAATGCTCCCAAACCGGATGGGGGAAAAGCGGGGGAGCGGGCGGCGGTGGGCTCACAGTGCTCAGCCTTGCCGGGGGAGTTTGCGGTTTCAGTTGCGGGGAGGACAGCGTGAGCCGTGACAACGTGACAACCTCAGGCTCCCTGTCCCCCAGGAGAGGTGAGCTGAGCTGAATTCGACTTTTAGTCAATAGGAACGTGGCCAAAGCAGAATGAATTTCACCTTAAAGTCTGTGGAAAATCGAACAGGATTGAAATGTCGATTAACCCGTGCGGGAGACAGACTCAGGGCTGGCTGTGAGAGGAATGAAATCCCACTTGCGGGCGGCCGCAGTCAGGCTTTGAAATGTGGGCACCCACACTGAGGATGTGACGGAGCCCCCAACACAAATCCGCTGCTTGTGTTTAACCTTCCTCCCCAACAGCAAGAGAAGGGCAGAAAAGCACAGTGGGCCATGCTCCAGAATGTTCTAAAGTCTCTCTATTCTGATGATGGAACCAGGATGTCCCTGGGATCATATAATAGATTTGCAAAGCTTTCCCTAGCAGGGGTATCGGGTGCCAGTCTCGTCTTCATGTCGTTTATGAGTGATCCTTTTGGTTCTCCCTCTCTCAACCAGGGTTTCAGGGAGGAGAGGGATAATGACATCTCTTCATTGGCGTTGCCTTGTATCCAAAGGCCTCTTATGACCCTCTCTCAGTTCTGGGGTGAAAGCATGCAGGTTGGTGTAGGGTGCTACTAAACTGGTACCTCTCAAAAAACCTGGAGGAATGACTGTGTACTCCAGCTCCCGAGACAATTTTAGTTTTGAATGTGGGGTAATTAGCACCTTTTGTCCTCAGCTTGGGCCTTAGCTTCATTTCTGGGACGATAGCAAGACTCTCACTGGTTGTCCTATTGCGTAAGCAGTGACTGCATAGTGTGCTAAATGGTACGATAGAAATATATTCTGGGTGCTACAGGGACACAGAAGAGTCAGCCAAGTCAGAGTTGGGGTGTCAGGAACTTTGTCCTAGGGGATTTGATATCTAAGTTAAGAGCTAGAAGGCAAGAAAAAGTTAGTCGGGTGAAGATGGGTAGGACAAGAGCATTCCAGGCAAAGAAAATAACATGTGCAAAAATTCAGAAAAAAAAATCAAGAGAAGGAGCACTCATGGCTGGAGCATGGAGAGGGAGGGGAGGAGTAGCAAGTGCTGAGAGTGGAGATTGAGGAAGAGCTTGCTCACAGAGGGCCTTCCGCTATGCCAAAGAGTTCATACAACACACCCTGAGGGCAATAGGAAGTTACTGGAGAATTTCCTGAGCACAGGGGCTTCCTGTGTATGGCGTGGAGAGATTGGTTGAGTGACTTGGCACAGAGCATGGAGGAAGTTGGCTTGGGCATGGGATGGATATAACTTCATGATGGGCTGGATGTTGGGGATAGAGAGGAAAAGATGGTACCCAGCTTTGCCTGGTTGACTGAGTGATGGGGGTATTGGCACTCAGAGAGCAGAGGAAAGGAAACAGACTTATGGGGACAATAGTCAATTCAGATGTGGTTCTTAGGAGCGTTTCCCTCAGGAGCTGGGACTGTGGCAGTGGTCACAGATGTATTTTTGGCCTGATGCACTTCAAGGTGGTTTTGCAAAGTGGGCAAAGAATTTCTATTTAGTTCCTTCCATGGGGCTGATATTGGAAAGTGAGGGAAAGGGTCTTCTTATTTGTAGACTCCCTTAGTCACAAGATACTTGTAAAAGCACATCACCCTTCAACACGGTATGAATTCAGGTTGGGAACACTGACTGCCACAGGACAAAACTTTACTGAGGAAGGGAGAAACCAGAGCCCAGATACACTACATTTTCCTCTTTGCAGTCACTTGGACAAAGGAAAACTCTTTATGATTAAAATACAGAGTTGAGTAGCTCTGCAGATTCCTCTGTGGCTGGCCTGAGCTACAATTTGGACTTGTCTCTTGGTGGCAGAACTCCCAGCCTTTGCCAGACATCAGGTACCTGGGGCAGGAGCCCAGCTTGAGTCTGCAAGCCCTGGTGTTCATTGCCTCTTCCCATGAAGATTGATTTAGGGTTCGCAATATTTATCTTTTAAACCATTTCTGTGTGTTTGCTCTACAATCAAGCAACAATTTAGAAATGCTGCTTCCTGAAGCTTTGCAGAATGATATGATTTCACAGCTCCAATTACAAATGAGAAAAATTATTTCATCTGAAAACAGAGGAGCTAGACATTTCTGAGAAATCATGGTTAGAGAGAAGACAAAGTACTTTCTGAAAAACTAGCCATGATACTAATGGCTTCCTCGCTGAAAACCTTGCCGACTCTCCGAAGCCTCCGTCTTATGGAGATGCTGGTTTTGCTAACTGTGAAGCCGCTGCCTTTCAGACTGACAAACCATTGCTTCTGCTGGGGCCTGGTCTGCAGCTCCCACAGCCTCAGTGCGCTGAGAGCAATGCAGGCGTGTCCACTGGCTTTGCACCTAGTAAAAGTATCCTTCTTCCTGCCACTTTCCCTAAATCTATATTTTATAGAATCCTAGAATTTTGGATGAGGCTTAGCAATCATTTACCTCAACCCTTCATCTGATACCTTACCTCCTCATCACCCCTGTCTGTAGGCAGCTACCTACTGCTTGAATACTTCTAGTGATGGAGAACTCACTACTGGACCTTTCCATGAGAATCGACTAATTTAGCTCAATTTTAAGTAGTATGTAAAGTCTAGTGACTTCACACATTGATCAATAATATCATTAAATTAATATGTAATATCAATTAAGATCACTAAAATCTCCCAAGTGGCCTTTTCCCTTGGATTCATATCTTTGTCATGGGATCTATC
Organism: Varecia variegata; assembly: GCA_028533085.1. NCBI lineage: Eukaryota > Metazoa > Chordata > Mammalia > Primates > Lemuridae > Varecia > Varecia variegata. Next base: position 6,823,425 of record CM052447.1, on the reverse strand, counting down.
TCAACTAGAGTACTAACAGACTGAACTTTTAAGAAAAACCTTACCTTGGTTATTCCACTGCTCTGTTTTATGGCCATTCCTAACAAATTGCCACTCCTAAGAGATAAAGGCATTAGGTATTTTTTCTTGCCTCTGTTGGCTCCATTGCTATGATGCATAGTGAACCCCTGGTGGTTCCCTTCCACCCCGCAATAGCGGCTGCACGTGGTGAGCCATCAGTAGATCGGGTGGACTGCTTGGGTGACTGAGCTAATTAACTGCACGAATAGGTCGGCTCTTTACCTGCCTTTACATAGCTCCTTCCTGTAGGTTCTAGGGATCTCATTTTGCAGATGAGAGTTTTGAAAGATTTTTAATCTTGAGTCACTAAAGGCTATTTTAGGCCTTAAAATATTGTCTTCTTCTTATACGTTAAACTTCAGATGATTGACTGCTCTGGTCTGTTTCTTACCACCTTTCTTCAAAGGTATATCAAATCTTTAGCTTCAGCAGAAGACAAGTACGTCGTGTCAAATGCGATGACTCTGGGGTAGGGGGTCTCCAGCACTTTATTCTCGTTGTCATCCCCTGGGTTACTGCGATGACACCTGCATGGATCTCTGCCTCTTCATCTCCTCCTTCAGTGACCCCACACACTGCAATGACACAAAACGGCACAAATCTCCTTAAGGCACATCTTTTGGTGACTCCATTTTGCCCAGAGAACTGTGTAAAAACAAGACTTTTTGTTGTGTTTTAAATCTCCTTTGTTAGAATCTTTTACTGATTTTACTTTTCAAAGAGGAAGACTGCAATCCTTATACAACTTAATAGGAGGATGCACAATTCTTATCTCCTGGTTGGGTTTAGTTGTGACGACATCAGTGAAGGCATAATTGGGAAGTCAGTATCATGAATTTGGTGAGGTTATTCGTTTTCCAGTGACAAAGAGTTTAACCACTTCAAATGAACTCACCTAGCTTTTCTACAAGCATTCTAACGCATATAATTTCCCTCTTGCAAACAAAATGTTTCAAAGTTATAAGTTCATGTCCTCTTAAAGATAACATTTAAAACAAACTTTTGAACAAACATTGCAAAAATTGTTTATACCTTTTGATAAATAGATCTGGATAAAAACTCAACTTTATGATGACAGGATATGGACTAAGTATAGATTTCACTTAAATGATATAGTAATTGATATTTAAATACTCTCCAACCTTGTCCCTTATCTCTCTAAACAAAGGGTAATGGCTAACCCAGTGTTCAGTCTTCTTGAAGATCCTTAGGCCAACAGTTTCTTAAGTCCAGAGTTCTCATAAAGTATCACTGAACCCTTGGCCTATGATTTTATCTACAAATTTAAGCAAGCTGAATTAAAGTTTTTGTTGTCTATGATTTTCTGTTTCCATGGTACTGACACCGCCTATTGCATTTAGGAACTCTTATTTTAAGTGTTATCTCTCTTTATTCTACTTCCAAGAAAATATTCCACTTACCATAGATCTGTGTACTCTAAATCACCCACTGTTCTCTAAATCCCCACTCTTCCTATGGCAATATTATCCACCTGTCCGGGACCATCTCAAATGCCACCTCTTCCATTCATTCAGCAAGGCTTACTGATTCACTGCTATGACCCAGGCACTGTATTAGGCACTGGAATTTGGGATGAATGGACATTAATTATACTAATTAGAATATAATAAAAAACTGAGATTGGGGCTCTGAGAGAAGGAACAGGACTCTGTTAAAGCCTGTAAAGTCTTCTACGAGCCTTCCAACCAGAGCTCATGTCTCCCTCTGAAGCCCTCATGGCATTTTATGCCAGCTGGGATTCTTTGGCTGCAAACAAGAGAACCCTACTCTGGTAAATTTAAATAGAAACGTATGTATTTGGAAGAGCGGGAATAGCTTATAGAATCAGAGCAAAAACTGGGGACCAGTCATAGGAGAGGAGAGACCCAGAATCTGGAGAGAGAGGGAAGCACCCACGGACAGCCTCTCAGGGCACTTCTGTGATGACAGCTGAGCTCCGCCAGAGACTGGGCATTTCGTGCAGTGGTTAAAAGCACAGGTCCTGTAGTCACACTGGGTCCCCCACTTACTAGCTGTGCACACAGGGCAGGTCCCTTCGTTTCCTCATCAGCAAAATGGAGAAATAATAGTATCCACCTCCTAGAGTCACTGGGGTGATTATCTGAGGTCACTCATGCACGACACTTGACACAGTGCCTAGTACAATGCAGGTACCCAATATTAGTATATTAGTAATGTCAGCAGTTACCGTTACTAACATTCCCTCAAGATTCAGATTTCAGGCCGCCATCCTAACTGGGGTCAAGTGCCGGCCCTTTCCCAGAGGAAGGCAGGGAACCTACGACGGCTTCCCCAGGATTATAGCCCATGGCAGGGTGGCTCCCGGAGGGTAGTCAGGGTGCTGTGGCAGAAGGGAGTGTAGTTGTTGGGCTGACAGAGTAAGACGTGTCCTCTACCTCTTCCCACCTTTGTCTTATTCCAACTTCCGCCATTGCTCATTGTTTTTTTTTTGTTTTATAATCACTTCTGTCAGGTTTTATGTACCTAATGGGCAAGAACCATATCTTATCTCCGTACCTCTGGAAATACAGTGCCTTCCACATCAAAGATGTTCAACATCTATTTGGTGGATTGAACTAAAGTAAAATATTGGTACATATGATTCACATCTCAGTTCAAGTAGCATCTGGGCAGGGATGGCTTGACACATTTTTGGATTCTTTTTTCCTTTGATTGCTCAAGGTTTTTCTATTTTCAAGGGAAATACAGAGACAAAGCTGTGTAGGACTTCAGAACCTTCCAGAAATTTCCCGAGATAGCAGTGTCAGGAGAGATACTCTTCTCTGCAAAAGTTTTAATTTATTTAAAATGAAAGTAATGTGCCAAGGATGCAAGTAGAACATTGTTTGTACCAGTGAAACATGTCATTGATACAGATATGGCTGAATAAACAAATATATCCATAATAGAGAGTACTACAAAACAGATAAAAGTAATTAAGTTGGTCTCTATATGTAATAACATAAAAAATGCTCCAAGAAATATTGTTGAGTGTAAAAACATCAAGATGCAGAGTAATACATATAGCATGGTCCCCTTTTGTAACAAGGAAGCAAAACAAAATGACACTGTATGTTTTATACTGATACATACATATGTAAAATCATATAAAGAGATCTTGAAGGTTTATAATCACAGTATAATATGACTTACTCAAATGAAAAGCAAAATCAAAATGACAATAGATATTTCACACTATAGTGGTACATTTACATATAAACACACATGTACACACATATAACACACATGCACACACATATATAAAGGTACCAGTATTTTATTTTATGAAATAAAATAATTGATTGCCTCTAGGTAGCAAGGGTTAGGGGAGGGATCAGAATTGTAAATGATGTTCCAAGGAAATCTTAACCTAATCTTTA
>CM052447.1:6795607-6819464 GCA_028533085.1 Varecia variegata | reverse complement strand
GGGGACTCCCCAGTAATGAGCATCAGCGTCACGGGCCCCCTGCTACGATGCACTGGGAAGGACTCCACATCGCTCCTGTGGGAATCTTGCCAAAAACCCACAGCCTCAATTGAAGGACGAGAGAGACCTTCAGCAAACCCCCGTTGAGGAGTACAACATAACAGACTAGTCCTCTTCAAAAGGAAAAGTCATGAAAGATGAGGACAGACTGAGGCACTGTCACAGATCGGAAACAAGACAACTGGATTCAGCATGGAATCCTGAATTGGAGCATGGGCCAGAAAATGGACGTTAGAAAGAAAACGCAAAATTAGAATAAAGTCTGTAGTTTAGTGAGTTGTATCAGACCGATGTGAATTCCCTGGTTCGATCACTGTACTCAGGCTATGTAAGAGGTTAACATTAGGGAATGCTGGATAAAGGTCCGTAGGAACTCTCTGGACCATTTTTGCAACTTTTCTGTGAGGTTAACATGATTTCAAAATTTAAAAAGTCTTTAAAAAGCTTATTTTTGAAGAATTTAAGGGATTATGACTGACAAAGAATGAGTGTTGAAGGTGAGCAGTTCCACAAGGTACACCTGTTCCAGTGTGAAGGGAGGTGACAGCTAAGGGTGTTTTTTTTTTTTTGCATTATGAGTCAAGACCACAAAATCCACAGACAAATGAGTAGCCTTACTAGAGGATTCCACTTGCAAAATGATCATTAACTATTAACTGCCTCACCCAGTCAGAAGGCCAATGTAACCTCCCACCAAATGAGTAGTTAGGCAATGATGTGACGAAGCCAGCATGTAGCGTGCACAAACCCAGGACTGGGCTTTGGGGGCTGGGGACATGGAGGGGCACAGGAGCTGTCCTCAAGGCCCTCACAGGCTGTAGCATTTCACCTGGGCTGTTTGAAGCCCAGTCCATGCGGTGATTCCTAGGCCGGGGTGTGGGGCTTGAATGTCTACTGATCTTTGCCTGGTGGGCTTAGGAAGCGGTCGGTTTGGTATTGCTCACTGGACAGTCTTTGAGTTGTCTATTCTCAAGGGACCATCTGGAAACTTAGAAAACAGCTTTTGTTGATAGTTGACTAGAACTGCCCCTGGTAAACTTAATAATGCAACACATTCTGTTCTATCAGCACCAACTAGAAATACTTCTTGGGGTGGTCTTCAATATTCCTTTATATGCCATGACCAGAGTTTCAAGGAGCCTGCCTGCAGCCAAACCCGTGACGGTTTCCCCAAACTTGCTCCTTCCCGTCCTCAATCCCACATCCTTCTTCTCGGCCTCTCGGGCCCAGAGGAGGGTGAGGCACTTGCCTGGGGGTGAGGGCAAAGTGTAAGGGCCCCCCCAAAATTCAGTGATCAAGTCAAATAATATTTTGATGTGATATTTTAAAAAATCAATATTTTTATATTTTGTTCACCACGGAGTTTTTGCATTAATTTTTACTTTTTAAAGAAAAATATTACATTCCATTTTGTCTTGATTCCTGAGTTTTTGGCACCCTTTTAATTTTGTCCCTTAGACAAGTGTCTCACTTGCCTTACACCCTCACCTTAGTCCTGGACTTGCTTGGTCCCCTGGCCAGCGCTGGCCACCTGCAGTCACAAAGCGGGGCTCTGACCCACCAACGGTGTGGCAGCGTGCAGGAATACCTGTCTGTTCCCTCTCCAAGACTGTGGGGGAACTCGGGAAGGTTTCTGTCTGCAGGGAGCCAATGCACAAAAGCCCTCCTTGAAAGGAACAGCCATTTACACTCTAAACCTGCACTGGGCCAGCCGCTTGCTTTCCGAAAAGCATTTCTTGCATAATGTTTGAATTAGATCTCCCCTTCGCAGTTGGGAGGCATGACTTAAAAGCCCTCTCAGCAGCAGAAAAATATAGCTGTGTTTGGTCCAGGTTACAGTTACTGAGGGAACCATAACTTTGATTTGTTCAACTGGTGTAAATGTAAATCCGTAAGTGAAATGAGTTAAGTGACGCAGGAGGTGCTCTGTTTTCAAGGATGCTTCTGATCCACAGTCTCAGCTGTCACATACAGTCTGGGAACAGCAGCCAAGGCCTGCACCTGGGCAGCTTCCAGCCGACAATCCCAGAGTTCTAGAGTGGACACTGTCCGGGGAAATTTTAGATAACTTTGGTCTTAGAGATCAGCACAATTGATTTAGCAGTCCAGAGTGGAAAATAAAGTTTAATTTCAGCATAGTTTTTCCAAGTAACCTAGATTGCTAAAATCATCTTTGACTCTCTATTTATTGCCTTCTCCTCCTCCTGGGATTTAAACTCAGCTTCACTTTTGTCCCCAAGTGCATTTCCTACTGTGTTTAGTCGGCGGTTTGTGTTCCAGGAGGCTGGCCTCTCCCACTCTCCCACCAAGCCTTCATGCTCGCTCTTCTTGCCTTGTCATTTACTGTGTTTCTTCCACCTGGAAGTCACTCTTTTTCTTCTTCCTACGTGTCCTGAAGGTCTCCCGCTGGTGGCTCACAACCTGAATCTCGCCCACAGATGCATTTTGTTCATCTTGTAGAGTTATTTCATCAAACTCACAGTCCCACAACTTCCTGTTGTTTTCTAGATGACGGGATTCACACTCCTGTATCATCCACCCTGCCCGTATGGACGTCCGAATTGCGACCCGTGAAAGCCAAACCTCGCCTTTCCTAATAGGCCCAACCCAATTTCCCCTCCATTAAGAAATCATCCTCGATTCTGGCAGCCTCATCTGAGTCACTTCCTCTGCTGCTTTCTGATAACTTTTGGCTTTATCATAGAATTTCGCACTGAATTACGTGCAGTTTGACATTTGCTCTTGTCACGTTAGGCCTTTCTGACACATGTTGAGACAAGACTAGCACTTTTTGTTATTATTTCCATTTTCAACTAAGGCAATATCTTTCTGTCCAACAGCTCACTAAGCATTAACTAAGCACCTACCGTCTGTCAGGCACCATGCTAGGCACTGGGGATGCCAAAGTTATTAAGACAAGCTACTGTCTTGTCACCATGGACACCTCACTTCCCAGCATTCCCAGTGCTAATCTTTGGCTTCAGTGGTCTGTTCATTATTTCGGAGCACAGCTTGTCCTCTGCCTCTGCCCATGGTTAACTCCTACAGTGAACTTTCTCTGAGTATTTAGATCATATCTGTCTTTTGAAACCTGGGTTAATTTTCCTTATTTCTGACCCACCTGGCCCATTCCACAGACATGTATCCATCCGTATCTCTTTGAAATTTGATGCACGCTAGCACTTACTGGAAGTGCTCTTTGCTGGCTGTCCCAAATCTGGTTTACAGACTCTCCAAGGGTAGGGCTGATCCAGTCGTGTGTTTCTCCTATATTTCTACACTGCCCGGGCACGGTGCCCAACTGCGAGCAGATACTCAATAATTAATCTCTGTGGTTTGATTGATCCTCCCATCTTTAGTTAGTCTACTTTCTAGAAATACATGCTGACACTAATTTTATTTTTTATACTCAGCAGAACTTAATGAGAAAGATAAATCTGCTGCTGTTGCATTAAAACATCACATAAAAACCAAGTACCGACGTCAAGCATTGCCGTGCTCCCAAAGTTGTTTATATATCAGTTTAGAATGCAGCATGCATTGTCCCACAGAAATAATGCCTCAGGGCTGGTCACATTTCCAGGCTACCTGTGTGAGCAAGCTTAACCTGTAGCGTAATGGACTCTGGGGCAGAGAGGCTCACATTTATTTGTCCTCGTTACCTGAAGCGTTTATGGACATTGTATGAACTTCACCTTACCTGCCACTCATCACACGGTGCTCACCTTCACAATGTCTGTTTTCTCCTCTATGGGCCCACAAGCACAAAGACTGTGTCTGGTTTGCTCGCTGCCATATCCTAGCATAGTGAGCACTCAATAAATATTTGATTTGCATTGAGTTAAATTCTAGTTGAAAGATTATGGACTTTGGAAACACATAGACATGGATTTGCATTCCAGTGTCACCACAAACTAACTGTGTGGCTTTGGGGAAATGACATGGTCTCTCTGAGCCTCAGCTAACCTCTCTGTAATGTTTTGTTAATCATAACTACCAAGTTGTTGAGAATGTGGTTAATACTTAATATATACTTTTTCTTTCCTTCTCTCTTGCTCCAATGTAATCCCTCAAAAAGTATTTCATTATTAATGATGTCTGCTTTCAGTGCAGTATTGGGGAAGGGAAGGCAATATTTGATGTCAGGGCCTTTCAGCGGCTTTTGGGATGTGGGTTTTGTTTCCAGCTCTAGTTCTAACAGTCTGTGTGATCTGAGGCAGGTCACTTAAACATCTGGGAAAGAGCGATGAGAGATTTCAGTTTTTTTCCAAGCTTTTCCACTTGAGTATTGCTAACTTCAGGTGAGTGAATATAAGTGTTCAGTGTTCTGGGAAAGGAGCCCAAAGGTTGAATTTATTTGAATTCAATCTTGTATTTTATCTTAACTATTCATGCATGCTTTTTATTCTAATGCATGATAGATCTATGCTTTTAAAATACTAATGTAATGTTATTCATGAATCACATGTTAGTGAACGCCTGCTATAAGCCAAACACTGTGCCAAGCACTTTATATTAATTTTTACCACAATCCTGTGAATAAGGTGTTGTCATCCGTATGTTACTGATGAACAAACTGAGGCTTACAGGAGTTTAAAGAAATAGGCTCAGGCTACAGGGTAAGTTAGTGGAAGAGCCAGAATTTAAGTCTTCTAAATCTAAACTTGTCCCCTACACCTCATCAGAGAGGGTAAGTAAAAACAGAGACTTCCTGTGGCCAAGTATGTCAATAAAAATGCTTATGCTTTTGTGTCTGGGGACAAGGAATGATATAATTCAGTGAAGGTAGGCGAGGAGTAGTAATACTCCTCCAAAAATAGCCCCAGAAGACTAATTATTTATCCACTATTGAAACCTGTCCTGGAAGACAAGTCACAACACCACATCCTCTTGGCTATGTGGTGAAAGGTGAAGGAAGAAGAGAAGGAGATGGTGCACATAAGCAAAAAAGGAAAGAAGTTGCCAGCATCTTTGTTTTTGGAGAATAGGTGACTTAATACATTTATTATTTTGCACCCAACTCCAAATTGATAAGACATAAAGTAGATTTGGGCAATGCTGTTCACCCATCCATTCATCCTTCCATCCAGCTGTCTCAGCCATCCATCCGTTGGCACGTTCATCTCACATATGTATACCACGCTTAGTGCTCACTCTGTGTCAAGCATCATGCTCCACTTTGGACTTTCAAAATTGAAAGGTGTGGTCCCCTACTCCCAAGAAGTATGGGCGAGATTTTCATCGGAACTCAAAGAAAACAACAACCAGCTCTGCCTGGAGTAAGAGGGAGTGTGGAGTGGCAGAGTCAGGAAAGCCTTCCCCAGAGTGAGGATCATGCTGAGTTTTTGCCTGGTGTGTGGGAGATTGACAGGTGACTGGGGGAAAAGGGCATCTCGGACACAGGTAAAGACATGCTTTTGTCATCTGATCTCTGGCTGTTCCCCGTGGGCAGGACGGGCTGACCAAGACTAGTTGGGGCAGGGCCTGGGAGAAACAAAACCTCACCAGACCCCACGGACTGACCTCCTTTAAGGAGCTGCCCACAGTCCAAGGTGAAGGTGTGGTGAACTCTGCCTCATGAAGACATCATGCCTGTGGGAAGATGATAATGAGAGTTCCGGGGAGCAGCTAGGAATCCAAGAGTGGTTGGGTCAGACTCACTCTGAGACTTGACGCAAGTCCAGGGAGAGGGGTTGGTAGCAAGAATGTGTAAGGTTGGTTGGGTGTTACTAAGCTACGCTCAACATAGAGAAGCACTCGTCATAAAGCCTTACTTAACTATTGCGAGGAGGAGGAGCTCATAGGGTGCAGACTTCTCCCTCAGGACATCTTCCCAGATGCCCCCAGATTGGGTTACTTATCTCTGCCTCCTCCGCACGCTGTGATAACATTGTCATGGCCCTTTTCTCACTGCGTGGTTCTTCTCTGGTCATCCATTGCCAACAGACTGTGGCCTCTTAAGAGGAGGGACTAGATTTTCTGTCTCTGAATCCACAGCGCCTAAAACAGAGCATGGCGCATAGTGAGTCAGTGGTACCAAGTACCTATCAGCATTCATGTGGAAAGCTTTCAAAACATAACAGTGCTTGAGTCTTACCTGCAAGTTTTAGAATCAGTTGGAGATATTCAAGCTGGGCATGAATGTGTATAGACAGAGAGAAAATCCCCAGGTTAGTCTACAAACACAGCCATGGTTATAACCCCTATACTGAACTATAACAGATATTATCCTGGCCATCTTGTTTTTGGTAGGGCAAGGGGTTGGGGGAGAGCAGCAGCCTGATGTTTAGGCAGCTCTTCCAGGATCCAAATCCACCCCAGACCCCAGAGTGCCGGGAGCAGATGACTACTTCTATATGCCACACACTCATCTGAAAGAAACCCTACTGTACTTCCAGAAATAAACACTTGGTTCAGGATGAATGGGTTATACCAACCAGCGAGGCTGGGCTGGGACTGGCTGAGAATATAAAGTGGCTGAGCATTCTTAGAGAAGGGTTTCCTGCCCTCCAGCTGGTCAGAGAAGGAGCAGAGCCGTGGGTTAAAAGTGGGGTCACTGAGTATGTGATGGGGACTGGGGAAGGAGGTGGCTGTCCTCTTTTCATCCAGAAAAGCCATGAGAAACCATAGATCAAATTGGGAAATTTGAAGCAAATCAGGGAAAATAAATTAGTTCTCCCTGTCCCAGGTTTTTGTAGATGTATATATAGGTTGATCTGAGAGAATTAGTGGAGGAAGTGGAAGCACGCAGGCTAAACTTTCCAGAAAAAGCAGGGTGGGGATGACAGTAAGTGTTAGGAATGTGACAGCACTTTAAAAATACGTTGAAATCATCAGTTACAATTAGGGAACAGTGAAAAAAATCACACATGCTTTAGCGACATTAGAACTGAGTCACACCCTGGGGAGGTCAGGAGAGAGACACAGAGAGAAAGAGAGAGAGAGAGAACATTCTTCTCAAGATAAGGAGAAATGCCCCTGTTCTAGGAGGCAATAATTATATCAGCACCAAGGAGAAAGGCACGAATTCTCTATTGCTTGTTCTTTGTGCAGATGGGTTTCTGGGGAGGGCTTTGATTATACCCAATGTGAACTGGAAAAACAACATTGGTGTCTGTGTAGCCACACACGTAGATCAGAGGATAACACATCCATTCCTCAGATTGATTGGTCCTTTTTGGCCAATTCTCTTGCATTTAAGATTGACGTACTTCTTTTGTCCCTTCCCAGCAAAGGAAAAGAGGTTCAAGGGTGAGATTTTAAAGCCTCCCGTTGCTGGTAATTTTTCTAAAGTTTCTGGTGTAATTGATCCCAGGCAGACCAGTCAGTGACAGCGGGCTCTGAACTCTGGCTAAAGCACAGGAAACGGTGATGTTCCATGAGACCAGTCTCCCGGCTTGGTTTTGTGCCTGCCTGACCTGGAAGGGATTTGTGGGAAGAGTCCATTTTAAAAAATGAGGACAGTCGAGTTTTGATTTGGGGAGACCCTGCTGGGGAAACAGTATCAGTCATCACCGAATGAGCTGTCTGATGCCGGGTTCCCTGTGGAGGATGGCCAGGTGATTAGGGGTATTCTCACTGCAGGAAGGAGGGGAGAAGATTGCATATATTTTTTGGCTTCTCTCTTTCCCTGTCTAAGAACTTTAGTCTTTTGTATGAGGTCAAGCTGTGTTGCCAGCACAGTTGAAGAAGCTGAGCCCGGAGCTTCCAGATTCTCCATTCCAGTTCCATCCCCTCATCTAGGAATCTCTCCTTACTCTCCACAGCAGTTGCCTGACATCTGCTATTAGCTTTTCTAATTGACTAATTAAATGAAACCTATATCCACGTGATAAAATCATGGTCGTCACTTATTTTGTGTCAGGTACTTGTGCTAGGTGTTGAACCTAAAATAATGACACAGGCCTTGTCCCTGTTCTCAAGGAGCTCACAGATGACTCACAAGCCGTTTGTTCAACAGTGTGGGCAGGGAAGGAGGTAGGGGTGGAGATGTTCAGACCACCTACCTTGGAGGGGCTTGTAGTCTAGTATTTGAGTATTCTCATTCAGGGCCAGTGACAAGCCAGAGGCATAAAGCAAAAGGAAACAGAAAACAGAGGAGGAGCCCTAGATTGCCAGTGGAGGGGAAGAGAGAGGGGAGCGAAGGAGTGGAGGGAAGGAGGCAGCTCCTGGGAAGTCAGGAAATGGAGGGGTGGGGGTGGGGGTCACATCATGCTTGGATGGCTTTCTGGATAAATCATTGCAAAGGTGTTCACTACCACGTGGTCCTTTTTCTTATCCCATGCCCATGGATCCATGTTTTAAAATATATGGCGGCTCAAACAGGCAGCATGCATTAAACATTAAGTAATTTGTTTCCTCATCTGGAAAAATTAATACTATATAAGCACCATTCAGAATTTTCTGACAAGCAGAGTTAAACAGGTTGCCTACCTGGAATTTATCTTGTTCTCATTCAAGCGGGAAACCTTGACATCTTAATTAGCCCATGCAGTAGTACTGAAGATGAGTGAGTGTACAATTTCTGTTAAGTTTTTTGAAATATTACAGATAGCTCACGGACTCCCGTTTCTGCAGTTGAAACCTTACAGGAGCCCATTGCCGCAGGGCCATTTGTGCATTTCATTTAATTTGAGCTTAAGCTTCAACAGTTCACACTTTAGTACAATGTAGGTACAGAACCCAGGGCCTATGAGTGACTGTATTGGCTCCAAATGCTAATTGACATTAATGTAGAAAGCAAATACATGAAATTGAAATTAATAATTGCTGTGGTAACTATTTACAAAATGAATAGTATATTAGCTAGTCAACTACCAATCAACTTTTATGCAATTGCATTTAAATTATATTTAGCTGGGGAGGGTTTTTTTCTTTTTAATATTTTTGATCCATGATGTGAAATGGGGCCTTCAAAAGTAACTTTGTCTAGCGCCTGCTCCTTTGTCCAAAGAACTCCAAGAAAGGAGGCTGAGTGGTGTAATCTGAGCTTTGGAGGCACATGAACCTGTTCTTCCCAGAGAGAAGTCTGCAGTTGCAGGTCCCTTGGTCAAGGCATATCTATTATCTTCTATTCCGTTATGTGGATAAACCATATTTATGTAATAGGATTCCAGATTTGGAGATATTTATCTTCCTTGTTACATTTAGATATTATGAATAATACAATATTGATATAAATAGCTGTATACAAGAGCCTTGCAACTAAGAAGATACATATTCAAATCGAGCTCAATCACCTATATGATTCTGTGGCTCTGGACAAGTTATATAAACCTCTGAATTTCCTCATTTGTAACATGGGAAGAACCAGTATAGCAGATGTTTAAGACTACTCTGTGAATTAAATGAGTTGGTGTATGTAAAGCACTTATTATGGTCTCTGGCATATATTAAGTGCTCAGTAAATATAGAATGATAATAATAATTAGAATGAATCTTATTTTACATCTTAAAATGGAGTAATACTTATCCCTGGAGTTTTTGTCAAGACTCATTGATAGAACAAATACAAAACACACAGCCCATTGCCTGGCACATAGTAAGAATTAAACAAATGTTAGTTGTGTTCTTTATCCATTTCTTTTTTTTGCAATCCCTGTAGATTTCTCCTTTTTCGAAGAACAAAATACAAAAGTAGAACTTCGCTGAGGTACATCTTCATAAATGTCTCCAACCAATTTTAATTCATCAGCATTAAGATATTGGACTTACAGACTTTGGGAGGTTTAATTTTTTCCACTCTAGACTGCAGGTTGGAGGATCCAGTATATTTTAATAAAAGCCCTCACCAAACAACTTACAGCATCTGAATAAAAATGGTGTTCTGCCCCAAGCACAATGAGATTTTTTGTTGTTGAAGGTGATGGTTTTGTTACATTTTTTCCTCTGGTTGCTTTAAGTACATTTTTTTCACCTGCCAGGAAATGGAAGTTAAAAGCATTTGGTAATGGAATAAAGTATGTCATAGTTGTGCCTTTTAAAAAAATGTTAACCCAGGTTACTTTGTGGCGATTAATTCAGTAACGTTGACAACAGCCATCCAGCTTGTGAGCACCAGGGTGACATCTGTAGCCCCAGCGTGGGTTGGTGGATCTCGTGGGGGGAGTGGGGAAGGGGTGAGCCATGTCCAGAGCAGTCTGACACCCTAAACACAGAGTTTCTTGGACGTACATTCCTGGGATGTATCCACTAAGTCTCCTATGAACACGATTCCTTAGGATTACAGACTAATTTTCATTTCTGTTCAATTAAGAAATAGTTCTATTTGCTTTGTTACATACAAATCGTTGTGAAAATTTCTAACAAACTGTAGCTAGTAAAGTTATCCGTTTAACCTCACATCTCTCCCATCTCCCCTTACTCAGTGATACCCTTGCTAATGGTTTGCCATACATTTTTCCAGACTTTTTGGACATAGAAAAATATGCTTCCAAAAAAAATGGGATTATATTCTACATGGTGCTCTGCAGCCCTTTATACTGAGTATGTTAAGCATATCTTTCCAGGTCAAGATCTATCTACCGTTTCCTACTCTGTTGTATGAATAAAAAATCATGTATATAGTATGATTCCCAATTTGGGCACATTTATCTTGCTTGCTACATTTGGATTTTATAAGCTATACAATATTGCTATAAACAGCTGTGCACACAAATGTTTGTCTTATGGTGTTCTTTGCACAAATTTGCAGGATGATATGCCATCTGCAAAGTGCTGCCACACCTACTCATTTATGTGCCCCTAGGAGATGGAGGCAATGGCACTTACAAGCCTGCACTCCAGTCTGGCAGGCCTGGGCTGGAACTTGGATTAGCATTTGCAGGATGTGTGACCACAGCCACAGCCTCAGTTTCTTGCCTGCAAATCTGGAATCATGGAAGTATTTCCCTCATTTTAGAGGTATTGCAGGATTCCTTAAGTTAATGTATATAAAGTACTTAGAAGAATATGTGCCACATAGTAAAAACTCAAAAAATATTAGCTATCAGTATTGGAACTAGCTACAGTTTCTCAAAGCAAGTTTCTGATATTGTGGGTGCCATTGTGTCCAATATGCAGATGAAGAAACTGAGGCTCAGAGAGGCAAGATTGGTCAAGGTCAATGACAGACAAGGAAAAAGCATAGTTAATAGCAACAAGGAGAGACTGTTCTTACAGAGCACTTTTCATAGTACCAGAAGACGTTTCCAGAGAGGTTGTGGAAGGCCTAAAGCCCCATCCCTTTGCGGCACCACCATGCTTCGATCGTGGAAAGAACACGGAATTGGGCAGAACTGAGCTTGAGTTCAAGCTTGGCCTCCTATGAGTGGATCATTCTTGGGCAAGTTACTAAACCTCTCTAATTCTCATGTTTCACATCTGGGACTACACTAGGATTGTATTGAAAGTTAAATGAGATTATAAGATGCCACATCTATATGCATAGTTCCTGGCATATAAGAAGACCTTAGAACTTGTTAGGTAACAGCAGTGTCAGAATTAGAACACATATCTTCTTCTCCTTTTTATCGTATTATCCTGCCACCAACTCCAACCTTCTAGAGAAGGCCAATGCAAAGTGCAAGCCACTCGTGACAACATGCAGGCACTGCCCAAGTCCTACTGGGAGATAGAGGGCTCACCCAGCGGTGGAAGAAGCAGAGATGATCGGATGCAGCAACACCGCTAGCCCACCCTCGCTGACCCCTGACTCAGCTCCTCTGAGCTCTCTCTGTCCCCAGCTGTCTCTGCCGCTTGTTTCACACAATGAGCTGTTGATGCAGTAACATCTTTGAGGACAGAAACCAGTTCAAACAAAGGAAAGAGGACAGACAGCACTAAACCTAGAACTTATGCAAAAATCACATTCCCTCTGGGGGCCAAAGAGAGAGGGTGACTCTACCTTAGATGATAGCTATTACTTCCTCTTCAAAGTTAGATGTTTGCTTTCCTCCTAAGTGTTTGTGGTGCCTGCAAGATAAGAAAGAAGTTAAAAAGACCTTTTACAGAGGAACAGAGAACAGAGAAAAACAGTAGCAACTGTAGATTGCAGCTATTTTCATTGTCTGAATATGCATCATTTCTCTTTTGTTAAAAAAAAAATAGGGATTTGGATTTCACTCTGTAGCTGTGACCTTGTGATCTTCACCTTCCTACTGAGAAGTCCTAAAGACAAAGCAGGCGGGGGAGGTGGGATTGTCCTTGGCAGGAACACAGGACCAAGACTCCCTGCCTGCTGGAGTGGAGGAAGCAGTGGCCCTGGCATTGTTCAGCAGAACTGATGACATTTCCTGTTGGATGTCACTTGTCACATGACCTTGTGCAAACCCCTTCCTCAAACTGAAACTGAAGTTTTTTTGGAATTTTGGCTAGGGTGCCATGGTGTCAGTCTAGCTCATAGCAACCTCAGACTCCTGCCTCAACTCCCCCAGTAGCTGGGACTACAGGCACGCACCACCACACCCGGCTAATTTTTTCTATTTTTAGTAGTGACTGGGTCTTGCTCTTGCTCAAGCTAGTCTTGAACTGCTGACTTCAAGCAATCCTCCCATCTCGGCTTCCCAGAGTGCTAGGATGACAGGCATGACCCACCGTGCCTGGCCTGAAGTTTTTCTTTCTGGAAAATCAGAGATTGTGCTATCACTCTTTTCAAAGACATTTGCATGACACAGTCACGCTTTTAAAAAATTTATCATTATTACATGTACTTTTAATATTTTAATGGAATCAACTCACTTAAAGATATTAAAACATGAAAAATTTGGGTAGAATTCCCTGTAAAGATGGTAGATCAAAATGGACACCTAGTTTGCTCCCTCTTGAAAACCTACTAAAGAAAAGCAAAAGGGTTTTTTTTAAAAAGGAAGGTAGAAATTATATGGAAAGTTAATAAATGCCTTAGCAGACCCAAGAAAAGTGTTTCATAAACACCAGTAGTAGAAAAAGCTGAGGATTCATCTGATCTAAAGCGAAGTTCCCCAAAGTTTCAGGAAACGGTAATACAGGGTGACACGGGAAGTGGGGTGAAGAGAGGTGCTCTAATGAGGAGGATCGATGGAAAAAGCAGCAGCCTGACTCCATGCAGCTGAGTCACTGGGAGCTTATTCTATAAAGAAGATAAAATAGAGGGCAGTCGGACTGGGAGACGCCAGACATAATTGAGGGCAGTGATACCTAACTCAAAACCAGATTTCAATCAAATTGTGCATCCTGGAGGCAAAAACCTCCAGCACTTTCCTCCTACTCAGTCCTAGAACGCTGTCAGCAGGCGTTAACCTGGGCAGGGGATCAGACAATTCGTGTCTGTGGAATTCAACCAGCCCAAGAAGAAAGATTTGCATATATCGGTATTGGAGCCTCTCCAGCTGAATGTCCCTACCAGATCACCCTGCAGTGAAGCTCACAGACCGCAAGCCCTGCTCATGTGCCCAGAGCCAGCGATCACTTTAGTGTCACCCACGCCAGAAGGAGAACATGCTTCTGTGGATTAAAGAGACCTAAGGAACAACTCTTAAGACAGAAGAGAGAGTGCAGAACAAGCAAACAGAAGGAAAGCAACTTGGAGGAAACAGGGCTTTGCAAGGCAAAGTGAACTTTAAAAAACAGGCAGAGAGAACTTCAAAAAGTAGAAGAGACAACTGTAAATCAGGAGAAAGATAGTATTAAGAAAACCCTAAACATTCAGAGGAATAAAAGGAATCTTGGATTTTTCCAAGTCGCTTTTTTTTTTTTTTCCTTTTGGGAAGTGGAAAGTTGTGTAAGAAATGGGAATTCATCGTAGGTTGCAACATGGATAAGAATGATATTTACATGGTCAAAATATTTTAAATACTAAATGAGGATCAAAGCAAAATTATGCTGTAACTGTCTGGGAGGGACACATGGCCTGACGGGGGTGAGGGGGAGGTAGGCATGAGATGCTTGTCTTTTATGGTGATGGTCAATAGATGATGCCAAAAAGTGGGGGAAAAGTTTAAAAAACGAGTTACACAAGTATGTTATTGGCAATGTGGTCATAAATACCAAAATAACTACAACAGCTAAAAGTAGTAAAGAATTTTCTCTGGCAAAGGGTACATGAGAGACTGCTACTTTTTTGTTTTGTTTTTGGTTTCTTCATAAAGCTTGAGAATTTTTTTAAAAAATACATACATTTGTAATTTTGGTAAAAATAAACAAACTTCTATATCACTCCTGGACATAGTCAGCGTCATTTGTGTAAAAGTGAAATTCTCAAATGCAATTAGATCCTGAGCATGTATCAAAATTCTCCATAGCCAGTAGAGCAGGGAACAAACTGAACAGCTAGAGCCTGTTCAGAAGTGCTTAGGATTCTTGATTTTTTGTGAGAGAAGAGATGCTTGTATAAAATTTTCATTAGGTATAAGATAGTTAAACTTTTTACAGAGCAATAAAACTGTAAGTATTGGCAACTGAGCGGGCATCACATTTGGTCGTTTTTCTGCAGGTTACCCACTAAGTCTACAAGGTTATAAAGTTTCCAGTTTCTACCCAGTTGTGGGTGGTTAATCAAAGTTATGTTTCCTGAAAGAGTAAAAGGACCTTTGGTTGGGTTTATCAGAAACATTCTGCTAAAAAGTCATGCAATCCTCATTTTGCTTTGTTTCCAAGTTTTGAATCTTTTTCCTGTGCACATGCTATAAATATAACTAACTTTAAAAAATAAAAACAATAAAAACAAAACAATGTTATTAAGTTCTAACTAGATTCTATTTGCTGCCTTCTCTGACCGGAGGACTTCCCTCTTTGTTAGGAAAGGGGTTTTGCAAGAACTAGGGAGATGTTAAAGAAATATTAACACTAAAGGGGGATTTTTCTACTTGGTATCATTAGAAGGTTTGAAAGAAAAATGAAAAAAGGGCATTTCTTTCACATAATTTAATTTAGTGTTATGCAGTGCTGTGTCTGTGTGTTATTACTTAAAATATTGCCATGTTTGGTATGCTCTATTATTGTTATGAAAATACTGCAGGAGACTAGTAATTTTACACTACATTCTGCAAAGTCCTAGGGCTGGCACAGGGCCCAGGGTAAGCTGAGAAGACAGAGCTTGGCTCCCCCTGTGCCCCACCCTGCCCTGTCCCATCCACTCCCTGCTCTCCTCCTGCTGGGTTATGTAGTGGGCTTCTGCGTAAGACTTCATTTAAAGTCCTTTCCAGACGCCAGAGCCTATAATTATTAAAAGAAAAAAAATCACTACAATTTGCAGTGTGTTTAGGTTGGATGGATTAATTTCTTTACCAGGGCCATAATGGGAAGACTGATTTTGTCATTTCAATTACAAGGCACCGTTTAGTTCGAGCCCGGAAGACACTTTCCCACCAGAGTTTCCTCCACTTGCCTGGCACTGGAGCAATTAACAGTGGGTGATTTGTGGCTGCACTTTTACTGCTTAGCACAGGTTTATCATCTTGAAAGTTTTCCATTTGCATATATGCCATACATTCTTTGGGTGACATTTCGGTATCGCCCAGAGTTTAGATTATGCATTGCCTTGTACTGCACTTCCTGCTACGTGCTGGGAATCTGCAAGCCCAGCCAGAGTGCCGGCGCAGACGAAGGGGAATGTGAGTTGCAGCCACCACTGACCGAGGGCGTACCGTGTGCCAGCCCTTAGGATCAAGGGCTTTACCTGCATTGCCTGATTTATTCCTCAAATCAATAGCCTTGAAGTTTCTATTGTTTGGCACATTTTATAAATTAACTGAAATTTAGAGAAGAAAAGCAATTTGCCCAAGGTCACCCAGCTCAAATGAGCAAAGCTGGGATTCAAACTCAAGTCTGTCTAATCTCAAAACACTCTGCTTCCCAATCTCCCATATTGGGAGCTTTCAGAGTGAAATGAATTGAATTTGACAGTTTTCCACTTTTAAATACCAAACTTCCTGAGCAGTCCAATTGCTGCTCTTTGGACTAAGAAGAAATGGCTGCTTAAAAGAAGCAAGGGGCAGGAGGTCAAGAAAGGGAGTTTTAATATCTCTGTTGGTAAGGGAAGAGTTGTAACCCTGGGGAAAAAAGTAGCATCAAAATGGAAATGATTATATAATTTGATGCAACTGCAAAGGAATGCAGAAAAGATAAGGGAGTAATGAATATATAGTAGCACTGAAGATTTTCGAGAAGGGAAAGCAAAGATCAGAAGTCACTGAAGGAGTTAGAAGTTGGCCCAATTGAAGGCCGGGTCTATCCGTCTTGACAGATGGAAGGAGGCTGATAACCCCAAAGTGCCAACCAGAGACCTGTGATCATGTTCCAATCTGCCTAGATGAGTTTAGAGGATGCTCTGGAACAAGACTGCTAAGTTTGAATCCTTTTTTCCATGACTTGCTGGCTGGATAACCCCGGACAAGTTACTTAACCTTTCTGGGCCTCAGTTTCTTTACCTGAACAGTGGAGATCGTAACGTTGCTCATCTTGGTGTGAGAGGAGGCAAAGTGCCTAGCAGAGTGCCAGGCAGAGGATGCACTCAAGAAGGTCAGCTATGGCTGTTGTTGTTCTAATCATGAGCATTATATTCACATAATGAAAGAAGTAGGAGGTTATAATTCTGCAAAACGGCTTGAAGAAATAAAGGAGAAGGAAGTCAGGAGAGAGGTTCACTTTCAGCCAGGAATTATGGGGAGATGGAGAGGGCTGGATGGTGGGGAGCCCGTGTCTGGTGAAGAGGCTGAGGTCTGGCTGCACAGGATGAAACACAGGAACTTGCTCTGTTGCAGAGGTTCTGCTGGTGGCTCCACCGGGCTAGAGAATCTGGGACTGGCCAGAGTACTGAAGAAGTGGGTCTGCGGTGGAAAGAGAAAGGAAGTGCTGGGTTATTCATCTTTGGATGCTGAAAGTCACTGAAAGTGTGTTGGGAGGGGAGGACATTCTTTAATAAGCACATCTTTCTTTTTCTGGCCCTTTCCCCCAAGCTGCAAATCTATTTCCTTTTCATTGGTTCCATTAAGAGACAAAACCACAGTTAAATTGAATACAGCAAAGCTTCATAGTGTGCTTA
Organism: Varecia variegata; assembly: GCA_028533085.1. NCBI lineage: Eukaryota > Metazoa > Chordata > Mammalia > Primates > Lemuridae > Varecia > Varecia variegata. The sequence goes on along the minus strand of CM052447.1, from coordinate 6,802,405 downwards.
CAGATGAGCATGAGTGGTCACCACTCTGTCTGCCACCACTTATTTATTTAGCACTTTCTTGATGTCAGGCTCTGGCTAGGTCCTGGAGACACAAGGCTGTTCCCAAACCCAAGCCTCCATCTCCAGAGCTAAACAGTGTGCTGTGTCATGGTTCTAAGCCATTAGTAACACACGTACAATTCAGAAACTGCTGACGCCCAGACTGTATCTCAGACCTCCAGAGCCTCCTGCAGTGGAACCAGGCATGAGTATGTTTCCAGAACTGCATGTGCCACTTTTATGTTCACATCAACCTTGGGAGAACCTTCTACATTTTGTAGATAAGAGAGTTGAGGCTCAGAGAAGTTAAGTGCTAAGTGAGATTGCACAGCTGGCAAGTACAGCCTTGAACTTCAGACCCAGAACTTCTGAACCTAAACTGCCAAGGCCTTTCTGCCTGGCCATGACCACCCTCACAAGCATGCATGGATGAAACTCTGTGCCTAAAGACTACGCTGGTAAAATGATCTGAGGATGTGGGTAACTATGCATAAAACCTTTGCTGACTACAGCAAAAGTTCAAAAAGAGTTAGCAAGTCTTAGAGAAAGTTCAGGGACCTACCTGTATTTAAAGCGGGCAGAACCCTATAAATGTTGCAATCTGACTCACCATAAATTCTGCCCAAGGTGGAGAGTGCAGCTTCTACTGTATAAGCACCCATGCTTACAGTTTCCATGATATAGCCCCAGGCCCTGGGCTCCAGAAACACTGCCTCTTCTCTCTCTCCAGCCGAGGGCTGATGGAGGCTCCCTGCCATTGCTGGCCTTTAGGTTTCCTGTCTGCTGCTTCCATTTCTCTGTCACCTGTGTAACCAATCCCCTGCATTACATTCCCTTCTATTCCAGCTTAGATCCTGATTGTCAGATGAAAAACCAAAGTTTAGAGAATTATGTAACTTAACCAATGTAACCAATTCTTGTTGGAGCTAATATTCTAAAGCTAAAGTTCCTGATTTCGAAATTTAAGTGAGCTCAGTAACTTACCTTTAAGGTGACTAGTGGAATTCCTGGTGCCCAGTGCCAGGTGGTGATGGAGATATGACAATGATGATGAAGATGGTGATGATGGTGCTGGCATTGTTGGTGATGGTTGTGATGGTGCTGGAGATCATCATGTCTGACCACTATTTTCTGTGCTCTTTGCTGGTACGCTGTCCTGGTTGTCACTCAGATGTCTCTGACTGTGTTGCAGGCCTTCACCTACCACCACATCCAAGAAATCATGGTCCAGCTGCTTCGCACGGTGAACCGGACAGTCATCACGATGGGCCGGGATCACGCTCTGATCGTGAGTAGACCCTTTCCTCTTGTCAAGCATTTCAAACTCTTCAGGTCTAGGTATGGATTTCCTGGAAGATCAGATCACTTGGAATACCCAGCGCTGACTGTCGCTTTGTTTGGGGGTACAAGGGCCACGTTTTTCCTGAGTTGGGAGGATGTGAAATTTAACTACAGTTGTTGATATAAAACAAGGCTTAGGACTTGTTTACTAAGTCGGGTGTGTCAGTGAGGGTTGAATGTCGCTGGTAAAGAGAGAAGTAAGAGAAGCTTTTCTTAAGTGGACAAGATAGAATGTTCCAGGCGTCCACTGGAAACCTTTTCTTCTGGCGTAGAGTCATGCAGTGCCCAGTCTCAGGGTCCTGTGTGCCTGGTTTTCTTAGTGGCTTCATCGTGTGTTAATGCTGCCCGTGGATACCAGGTAATTCCAGGTTGCCACTGTGTGTGGGGTTATTCTTCCACACAAACGCTGTATTCTGAAGATCGGGAGACTTCTGCACCCGGTCTGATTATTTTTCCTCTCCAGACGCAGAACTCATTTCTAACCCTTTAACCTCTGACCGTCTTGCTTTAAACCAAGGATTAAAGGTTCAAACGCTTACAGGGGCCAGTCACTAACATAAATGAGTATGTCCCACCATGTCACTCCTCTGCTTAACCTGCCAGGGGTTTCCCGTCTCACTCAGCATAAAATCCAAATTGTTGCCAGGCCTGAGATACCGTCTGCTCCTTGCTCCTTCCTTTATGAGTTCCTCCCACATACGAGACGTGATTCCAGTTGCTGTTTCCTTGGTATCTGAAGACTTGTTCTCTCGTTTTAATCAGACCGTGGCTCAGTTATCACCTAATCAGAGCGGCTTCCCTGCCTTGACCACCCTGTCTGACACCTCCCCATCCCCTTCCAATCTCTATACCTTACGTTTTTATTTTTCTCATGACTTAGAACCTGAAATATCCATCACTTTGTTTATTGTCTAGCTCACCTCACAAGAATATCAGCTCCAGGAAATTAAGCATGTTTGTATATTTTTTTCATTGCTGTGTCTCCAGGTCCTACAACAGCACATGGCATATAGTAGGTGCTCAATGAATACTTGTTGAATGAATAAGCGAAGGAATGATGAATGAATGAATGACTTGTACCGGGCAGAAACTCTAAGGTTTAAACGAGGAGAAGTGCTGCTCAGCTCTGACTGTTGATACCACGCAGGATTGGGCCAGATAGTTGCTAGAATTCCCAGTTTGTTAGGAGAAGCTGAAAACCTCCATGCTTTATGTGAAAATTTCTGATGTTTAAGTGTTGGCAGTTAATTTTTTAAAATAATGTTAGTGAACATGATATGACCCCAAAATAGCTGTGTTCGCTTTTCAGAAGGCCGGCCTGAGATCTCTGCTGTAAACTAGTACAGCGTGAGTCAGGTTTGGGGATGTCGAGTGACAATATACTGTAGTCCTGCTTGAGGGATGCAGAACATACGGTGCTGAGTATTGTTCTAACGGTAGCTGAGGATGGATTTGACTCCTAAAAGCAGCCAGTGTAACATCTCGAGACTTTTTATCCATTTGCTTCTGTCTGCTCATGTCTACACATTTTTACTTTATGTGTATTATGTGCATTAAAGCACTGGCAGGTACTCCTGCTTTCCTGGGCCAGAGAGCTGGGTAAACTGCTTTTTTTTTTGTCATTTGTCTCACTTACCAACGTAGAAGTATTGCCATTTCTTATTCAGTTACGAGCTCCCATATCCGTGGTTTCGGTGCGCATCTTGGGTAAGCATTTTATAACCTTCCTAATCTTCATTCCTTCTCTTTGACGCAAACCTAAAGATGATCATCAATCCATCTGCTCATTCTGTACGTGGCAGGCTCCTAAGTCTCTTTCCTTTAGAACAGTGATTCTTTAAAACAGGGCCTGATCCTAGAAAGCACCAAATAAGTGGTGTCTATTATTATTTTCCTTTCTATCTGGTACAGCGAGGCTCTCTGTCCCTTTGTGTTATCGAAGCAGGCAGGTGATCAGTCGGTTCTCATTCCCTCCCGCCACCCTGTGAGCCTTGAGTCTGATGCTCGGCCCTCATGGCTTGCCCTTTCAAAACGTACTCCTCACTGCTGCCCCATCCATCTTTGCCAGGACACTCCCCTACTCTGGAATGTTCTGTGGCTCCCCACTGCCTACCAAATTAAGTCATAAATGCATTAGCCTGAGCATGTCTAACTCCTGTGATCTAGTCTAGCCACCATCGTATCTTTCAGTGTTTTCGTGTATTCTTCTCCATCCAAATATCCAGCCAAGATGGAAATCTAGATATTGCCCAAATATGCTGGCACTGTCTCACTTTCAGGCATAACCTCTGCTGCTTTCTCTGCCTGGAATTCCCTTTCGTGCCTTCTCAACCTGTTGGAATCCCACCTAGTCTTCAAGGTCCAGTGCAAAGGCACCCCCTTAGGAAGCTGCCCTGGCTGGGACCTCCCCTTCTTCTAAATCACGCAGCTCTCTCTGCCTTTCCTTAAAAGGCAGTTTTATTGAGGGATAATTTCTGTATATCTTAAAATTTAACCATTGAAAGTATTCAGTTCGATGAGTTTCAGGAATTTTATACAGTTGAGCAGCCATTACTGTAATTCAGTTTAGAGCACTTGTTTCCCCAGAAGTTCCATTTGTAGTCACTCCCATCCCACCCCCAGCCTCTAAGCAACCGCCCCTCTCTATAGCTTTACCTTTTCTGGAAATTTTAATATAAATAAAATCATAAAATTTGAGGTCATTTATGCCTGGCTTCTTTCCTTAGCATAATATTTTTGAGGTCCATCTGTATTTTAGGATTTGTTCGTACTTCCTGCCTTTTTTTTTTGCTGAATAATATGTTATATGAGTATGTCATATCTTGTTCATCCATTCACTAGTTGATGTATATTTGCATTGTTTTCAACTTTTGGCTTTTGTGAATAATGCCACTATGAACATTCACATACAAGTTTTGTATGAACATGTTTCAATTTCTCACAGGCAGATATCTAGGACTGGAATCGCTGGGGCATTTGAGAAATGTATGTTTAACTTTATAAGAAACTCCCAAGCTGTTTTCTGCAGTGTCTGTATACTCCACACTCCCACCAGCAGTGTGTGAGGGTTTGTTTATCCACGTCCCCACCAAAGTATTGTCAGTCCTTTGGACTATAACAATTCTAGAGGAATCTCATTGTGGTTTAAATTTCCATTTCCCTGATGACTAATGACGTTGAGCACCTTTTCATGGGCTCTGCCTCTTTTTTCTTTTTGAGTCATTTTTATCTGTGAACTTGTCATAGCTCTTCTCTTAAACCATAAGACTTTCCAAGGCTTGTACCTATCTGTGTCATCAAATGGTAATAATAATAGATCTTTCTCATAGAGTTGCTGTGAGAATTAAATCAGTTAATGCAGGAGAACCATTTGCACATATGCTTCTTACACATACGTCTTACATAAATGCATTTATTTGTTCATTCAACATTTATTGAGAACATATTATACACTCAGCACAGAGACTCAGAAATGAGTTAGCATGGTCTGTGTCCTAAAGAAAATCAGACCTCTTCTGACGGGACATGCCTCAGGTATCTCAGATGCACTGTGCCCAAAACTCAACTCACCGCCAGCTCCCTGATGCCCACGCCACACTCCACCTGAATTCAAGAGCTCAGTTGGTGACACTGCCGTCCTGGATGCAGAGGTGTCCTTGGCCCCTCCCTCTCACTCACCTGCCTGCCACTTCCAGTCACCCACCAAGTCGTGCTGTTTGCAGCACATCTGGCCTCACTCCTTCCCACTGGGGCTGGACAAGCTCCCCCGCCCCACTCCCTTGCCACAGAACTCTCAGAGCCCCCAGGCAGGGCTAGGTCCTGTGCTCTTTGCACCTAGTACATTGTAAGGTGATTTTCTATTTTTGTGCTTCCTCAATGCCCCGCATTCTGTGGATCCTCTAAGGGCAGGAACCGTGTTTTGCTCATTCATCTATCCTCAACTCCCAAAAGAATACTTGGCGTACAGTGGGCACTCAATTAATGTTTGTTGAGCAAATGAAGGAACTAATGAGGGAGTGAATGAAATACTGCAATGTTATTTCATACCTTCATATTTTTGTGTACGATTTCCCCTCAGATTGCTTTTCCTTCTTCAACAAATATGTTTTCTAAATATTGGGAACCCACATTTTAGGGAGTAAGGAATTGCTGCTTCGGATTTTCCCTGGGCTCATCCTAGAGCCTTGCAAGCGTTGTAAGTTGCAAGCAGTGTCATTAGTCTCAATGACTCTGGAGTTTGCTGGTGTAATTACAACGCCAAGAGGGCTGGGTGGGGAGGGCCAGCGGCCTGCAGCAAGCACACTGCACTCGGGGCAGGAATGTGCCTGAAATAAAAGGAAGAAACCAGCAGGTTTTTCTGAAGACGTAGCTTCATCTTCATAAAATGAGCCTTCCCAGCAATTCCTAGAATAGAAATATCTCCTCCAAATTAAAGAAAATGATGTTGGAAAGTAATTACTCAGGGGTCAGGGGTCCCTGACTGAGTGCTGAAGGCCCCAATTTAATTTCAAATTGAAATTTGACAAGGAGGAGAGTTTCCTATTCCACCCGTCACTTTTAATTTTCCAGATGTGATTTTTGTTGGTTAGTTTCCATTGCTTGGGAATATCAAACAATCAATATTTATGGTGAATACCAGACATGGCGTTTCGAAATCCTGAGAAGGCTCCAAATAAGTATGGGGTGGCTGGTTGCAGCTCTCATTCTTATATGGGATTAGTGATTTTTTTCTTTTTTCAGGAGTAGGCACATTGTGATAAAAGGTGTTGGCCATTGACATCACAGGAACGGTGGTGCTGGGATGGCTCGCTTTGTAATTATGATGTGTTAGGAATGACCATTCCTGATTTTTCTGCAGACCACCTCCCTGAGCAAGGAATTGTTGATGGTGACAAATGAGCAAAAGGAAGTTTCACAGAAACCAAAAGCAAAACACTGTTACATGACTGGTTCCCTCTCTTCCTCTTTTTGTCACAGTCTAATCTGTCAGGTAATGGCCTGTTTACTTATATTCTCAAGGAATTTGACTTTGATGCTGAGAAAGGGAGCATGGTTTGGTAGAAGGGATATTCCGGATAAGGGAGAACAGTAGAACAATTCTACGTTGTTTCTGCAGAGAATGGGCTCAGTGACTTACGCCAATTTAACCTCTCTAGACGTTGGTTCCTCTATGCAATGAACTGTATCGTTTTTGAGATCTTCCTCATATATCTAAGTTTCCTGACTTGGCCAATTCTGATTCCCTTTGCCTATCTCCCAAGCTCCATGTGCCAGCCTGGTTGATTGGGCATGGCCGCCTGTATTGTGCTGAGAAGTCTGTAGAGGTTTCATCTTGGCTCAGTGGGAAGACCTGCTGAGTTGATTAGTACTGTCTGTCATAGCATGAGATTGGAGAAGAGTGATGTGCGCCAGATACTT
>CM052447.1:6776374-6795107 GCA_028533085.1 Varecia variegata | reverse complement strand
TACTTAGAAATGAACAGAAAGTGCTTAGCACAGTTCTTGACCCATAGTAAGTGCCTGGCATGGGATAGCTACTGTTGAGGAAGAGGCAGTGTGGTGGAATAATTATTATCGCAGGTTTGGGATTAGAAAAATCTGGATGTGAGTCTCAAACCTGGCTCTTTCTGCTCTCGGAAAATGCTCTACATGAGCTAGGCCAAATGGTTTAACTTCCTTGAGGACCATAACAGCCACCTCGCGGGGTCTAGCTGTGAGATGAGCTGCCAGTGTGCACGCCGGGCTCACCATAGTGACTGCACTTAGTGTTTGATAAATGCAGGGATGATTACATCAAAAGGATATGCTCATAGGCCTGTCATCATGAAAACAAGCAAGCCCTGCCTGGGAACCAGATGTTAACATTTCGTAGTAGAACTCCTTGTTTTCTAAGTCTCAGGTATTCAGAGGCCTCCTGTCTCTGCCTGTCTCTTGACTTTCTGCACTTAAGAGAGTTTGCTAGAGTGCTCAGTGGCCCCTGCGGCCTCATGGTGTGCAGAGCAGGCCTTGCTTACGGCCAGGTACCTGTAGATGATGCACGCCGTGTTCTGGCAGGTGCTGCAGTTGTTGAGATCTTGGCCAGTTCGGTAAAAGTTGCGCCTGCAAGACAGAGCATTTGCTGGATCAGTCTAGGGGCAAAAGCCACGTGGCCACACATATTCGCCCAACTGGCCCCTTAGTCCCTACAGCACAGCATTCACAATGCTCTGGAACTGCATGAGCGCTACAAAGACAGGAGGAGCTCACATTTAAACACTTTTCAGTCTGAGGGTTTCCATGCTGACGACGGCCCTGCGAGAGGAGGGCTTTGCACGGCGCAGAAGGCGATGATGGAAACTCTGACCCCTTGGTTTGGTGCATCTCCCTCTGCATCATCTCAGTGCTGCTCTCTGATGCGGCAGCGTGATGCTGATTTACAACAGCAAGTGCCAGTTACTTACTTCTCCCTCCCACCCCTTCTTTGTTTCCCTTTTTATTTATTTCAAGGTATTACAGAGGTACAAATGTTTTGGTTACAAGGATCGCTTTTGTAATGAACTTTAGCCACTGCTGCTTCTCTGTCTTTACAGAGCGCTCTCTGGAGAGACCAGCATTCCACACCTAAACAAATAGCTGCTTTTCCCTCCCTAGACTGGTGCTGAGTCACCGGGGAAAGCATTTTGTGACTGTTTTCACAGAACTGTGATCTCATTTCACTTCCTACTTAGTTGGTCAGTGATGGATCAGCCCAAGTCATCAACGGGGTCAGTACGGGGCAGGTCAGTGGTTAACTTAATGGCCACCTTACGTCCTTTGTGGCAAACACACCAAGTACTGAGATACCTGCAAATGCAGGAACTCACTAAGAGCATGGGGCGGGGAAGTACTTTCCTACTATCCTTTCCTCCATCACTGGCCAGCTCTGCCCTCATTTTTTTATAAAAATCATTTTTGAGCCTGCTGCTTCCTTGCTGCCTTTCTCCAGTCTGGTAACACCTGAAAACAAAAACAAATAGCAGTGGAAATCCACACAAATCCCCCAAAGCCCAGAACTAAATGAAACCAAGTCTGAGCAAAGGGAGGGTATTGGTTACGATCTGGGGAAGCAACAGAACCTCAAGCATTTCGGAGACATTTTAGTAATGGAAACCAGTGCTCTCACTCTGCCCCTGTGTTGGCAAATGACTTCACCCAGTGGTTTTTAATATGGAAAAAATTCCCCTTACCCTTCAGTGAGAGCTCGAGCTTTCTCCAAGTCTTGAATTACATTCAAAAGGACTTTAATTTTCTCTTGGTTCGAGTGCAGAGATTCCTCCACGGATTGCAGCCGGCCCTGGAGGTCGCAGAGTTCACCCCGTGCCAGGTGAATTTGATTAATGCCGCTAATCTCCCTGTTGCTCTGAAGTTTGGTCTCACTCCTGGGAAGGGAGGGTGGGGGGTGACTGCTTCCTGGACAATTTGGAAACTCCAGGGTGTCCGACTGGGTGGGGTCCTTTGCCATCTGCTCCTGACACATGGGGGCAGATTTTGATGCACTTTTAGTTTTGAGTGACACCAGATTCTGGTGATTGCTACCGGATACAGGACAGTCTGAGGCTCTTGCTGGATGGGCTGGCTGGCTGTGCCAACCTGGCGAGGGGGAGCTGTGAGTCCGTGGAGGTGAGGGAACACACGTTTCCTTTGACTGCGATGACAATGGGCCAAGGTCTTTGTCATCGGTGTTGTCTTTGGGCAAAAGCAATTCAGGTTTGAGTTTCTCTGTGCCTGGCATGTGGTTGGCACCGCTGGTGGCATTTGAGCAGGAGGGGGATCTTTCTGAATCTGGTGGAGTCACCCTTCTCCTATCACCTGTACACGTGTCAACCAAAGGGTGTATAGAGTTGCTTATTTCAGCCGACCTGTCTGGACTGAAAGTGGACTCTCTAGCATCCCAGGAAGGACTGTGATAAATATCCTCTGGGACCTGAATGGCAGCTGTTGCTTTCTCTGCAGACCTCCAGGTTCCTGCTTCCAAGCAGATGCTAACAGGCCCATTGCTCTGCACCTTGGACACCCCAGGGGGAAACGGGTGGGGCACCTTGACCCTTTGAGGCCCATCTTCAAGATGCTGAGCCAACCTCAAGTAGGCAAGGTTAGAAGATACAATGTCCTGTTCGGAGAGGGTGCCGTTGACCTGGATGGCACTTGGGGATGCTGTTGGCATTTCCACCAGGGACTTGCTAGATGTGAGTTTCTTCCTTTTGAAAACTGGGAAATGCTTCCTGAGACTGGGGGAGGTTTGGATCGCAATGTTCCGAAAGCCCCCTGCCTTCTGGGACCTGGGGAAGGAGAGTGAGTAGGTGGGGGGGTGATGGTGCCTGGATGCTGGAGTCTTCCCCATCGCCACCGGGTCTTCAGGAGTGTGGACGTCAACCTCAGCTAGGCCAGTTGGGTTCTTTGTGGTCCCATCTTCTTTGAATCTCACCTGCTGGGATTTGCTCCTGCGGTGGTGAGCTTGTTTCACAAACTCCACTGACTCTAGACTGTTACGCTTTAGAAGCACAGGTCTCACTTTCATATTTTGCTGGGCCATTGAGCCTTAGTGGAAAGGATTGGGTCCGTATGCTTCTCTGGGGCACATCTCCCTTAGGTCTTCGGAGCAACATCTAATGATGGCATCTCTGACATGGAGAACTGCCAGCCAGGATGGAGTGGTCCTCTCCTCTTGATACAGGATGCCCTGTTGGCCATTCCCAGCCTCTAGATTCTACGCAGGAGCTATCCGTAATGCTTCCCCTGCAGTTAAAATATTATTTCATCACAGTCAAAATTGCTACTTAGATAAACAGTAAGTTAGGCTGACTGTTAAACATCTGATCTACCAAGAGAGCTGGTGGGCTGTTTATCAAGGGAGGCCAGCAGGCAGTTCTGATCTTGGAAGAAGCTGGCTGTCTTGAACAAAAAGACAACAAAAGTACCATTTAGGGGGTAGCGCCAGACGCCCAATGTGTGAATTCCAAAAGAAACCTGCTATGTCTAGAACATACAGCTTCCTTTCCTGGAGCATCAATTTCCAGTGTAAAACCACAGGAAACTTACACACGTCTTCTTTCCATAGCATGTAAACAGGCGGAGAAATAAATGACCTGGGGGTTTGCCTCCGTGATGATACATGATGCTCCTAAGGGAACATCCCCATTTATGTCAATCACAGATGCCTCCTTTGGGGCCATTGTTTTCTTTCATGCTGTCTCCATTTTCTTCAGTGAGGGAAACTTATCTTCCTAAATAGCCTCACAGAACCAAGCGGGGTGTGACCAGGACATGACTGAGGCGTCAGAGAGAAATCAGAGGGCAGGGTCCCCGTTGTGGTGTCGTGGTTGCAGTTCACATGTGGGCAAGGTGAGCCATGTCTGCAGCCTCTGGGATGCTGGGTGCTTGTTTGGCCTTGTGGGTTGTGTTCTGAGACAAGGCAGGCTTTGCGAGCAGGTCAGGAGCGCCTGAAAGGGAAGAGACAACAGTTGCCACTGAGAATGCAGTTTCTGTGGACCTTGGTTTCTCTCCAAATTCCAACCTCCTCGCCAAGCATTTTTGAGTGGAGCGTCTAGGAATAAGTCAACCACACTACCCTTCTCTCTGTTCTCCTAGTGAACTAGGCGCTTTGTGGGTGCAGGGCTTTGGGACAAAATGCCTGCCTGCCTGAACCCTTTCCTCCCTCACTCCCAGGCACCCCCCAGCCAACTCCTATTCATCTGTCAAGTCCCAGCTTAAATGCTCCTCAGGGAGCCTTTACAATGACTCCCCCTTATACATACCCCTGGAGCTAGACCACATCGGGACTCCCATTGTACATTCTCATCACATGCTTCACGCCACACACTGCAGCTGGCACTAAGTCATCACTTGCATGTGTATTTATTTAATGTGTGTCTGCCTCCCTGCCCTGTAGGCTCCAGGAGGACAGGAGCTGGAGCCACCTCACTCTCTGCTTGAGTATTCCCGGCCCTCTGTCCGGCTCACTATAGGTGTGGGGTGAGCATTTGTTGGAAGAGTGGGGAGCTGAACGAGGGCAGGTCCTGTGGAAGCAAAGGACAGCCTGGGCTCGCGGCGGGGTGGAGGTCCCAGGGTATCCTGCCAAGGCAGCAGGGCTCGTGGGTTCTCTCTGCTGTGACTGCAGCATTTACTTAAGGACAAGATTCCCCCCAACATCTTCATATTTTATTGATATGCAAGAGATAAACGTGCATGAAATTCTCTGAGGAACTTGTACTTTGTAATAATAACAGCCACCATTTATTGGACATTTATTTGTACCATGCTGAGAGCTTTACATGCATTAATCATAACAACTCGTATTTACTGAGTACTGATGTGACAGGTGCTGTTCTAAGCACTTTCCAAGCCGTAATTCATTGACTTATCACAAAACTTCCCTATAAAGGGAGATTCTATAATTGTCCCCATTTTACAGTTGAAGAAGCTGAGGCCCAGGAAAGTTAAGTAACTGGCCTAAAGATACCCACCTGCCTTTCCAATATTGTATTATCTCATTTAATCCCTATGACAAATTCATGATGTGTCGGTATCCCTCTTAGACTGATGAGGAAACTGAAGCTTAGAGAGAGGTTGAGTATTCAGTAGAGAAGCTGGAATTTGAACCCAGGTGTCTGCCATTCCAAAGTACTTGCTTTTTTTTTTTTTTTTTTTTTGACATAAAGTCTTGCTCTGTTGCCCTGGCCAGAGTGCAGTGGCATCATCATAGCTCACAGCAACCTCAAACTCCTGAGCTCAAGTGATCCTCCTGCCTCAGCCTCCTGAGTAGCTAGGACTACAGGCACACCACCACGCCTGGGCTATTTTTTTTCTATTTTTAGTAGAGACAGGTTCTCACTCTTGCTCAGGCTGGTCTCGAATACCTGAACTCAAGTTATCCCCCTGCTTCAACCTCCCAGAGTGCTGGGATTATAGGAGCGAGTCACTGTGTCCAGCCAAAAGTCCATGTTCTTAACCCTGAGGTTATGGCTGTGTTCTTTTGGTATCTGCCTGATATGTGGACAGATGGTATCAGTGCCTTGGCAACAGGATTTAAAGACCCCTGCAGGCTTGGAGAGATATATGGATAGATCCCCTGGCCTTGCCATGGCAAAGCAAATTAGGGGGGTTGCTGCCAAGTCAAAGAGATCCCAATGGCCTTGGAATGAGGCAAGTTCCAAGCCTGTCTGGACTGAGCAAGGGATTTAAAAAGAAAATAAGAGTGATAAATTAGTCCACAAGTATTTGGATATCTCTGAGAAAATATTCTTCCTCCAGCACCCAGCCATATCTTACAGATCAAAACATTAGCTCCCCAAGTGGGGACCGTTAATGACATCTCCATCCTGCCATTTGGGGTATCCATTTAGTGGGTGCAGCCCAAGTTTTGTCTCCAAGTCGTCTGCTTTCCCCAGGGTTTGTAAATAATGCCCATGGCAACATTGACCTTTTCTGCTCCCAGCTGCCTTGAGAAAGTCCAGCTAATCCAGTGGGGCTGGGGGCGCGTGCGAAAGGTCCTGAAAGAGACTAGGATTCATCTGAAATGTGAATGAGTTGTCAGCTTGTCATCACCTTTTATTACTAACCACTCCTCACATTCCTGTTGTACCTTAGAACTGTGTTCAAACCCTGCCCCTTACTGGCTTACCTTGTGGGTGCTTTTTCCCATCTGCAAAAGAGGGGTGACACTCATAGCATAGACACAGACTGAGGGGTCTGATGGGAAGTCAGTGAGATAATGTCTGCAAGACGCTCAGCCCAGAGCCCGGCACACAGCAAGCCATCTGGGTGTGTTTCCTGTCACTATTACGGTCATAAGCACCTGAAGCCGGGTTTCCTTGTCCTGAATGCCAGGGAGTGTGTAGATGTGCACCTCTCTGAAGAGAGGGACCGTAGCTTTCAGCAAAGCTCACGGGGCTCTGTAAGCCCAAATGGCTTTCTAGGGTAGGTAGAGCTGCTGTTGGGACAGAGAATGAGCAGAGTTTGGGGGCCCACCTCACCTGCTTCACCTGTCTGAAACGCAGTGCTGGCCCCTGAGAGCTGCATCATCACGTAACTCTGGAGGGAGATGACCCTGCTTGGGCTGGGTTTGCCATCACTCTGCACAACAGAGCCAAACAACCCCACTTTTAAAATCAGTTCTACGTTTCAATGACTTTGAAAGGATTTTTAGGTCTGGAAGAATAACAGTAGTCCATTCCCTCCTTCCATGCTAAGTCCTCTCTGCATCCTCTTCTTCAAATAGTTACTCCTGCCTGGATACCTATAGTGACAGGGAGCTCACCACCTGATCCCATAGTCAGTAATGATTATCTTCATTAATGGTAGCAAATATGTATTGAAAACTTACTGTTATTAAGTGCTGTGTTAGCACTTAGCATTTAATCCTCAGAATGACCTTCTATATATGATCCCCGTTTTAAGAGTGAGCAGTTGAGATTTATGAGATGGTCACATTCCTGAGACCATGCAGGTCACACTCTTGACGATTGTACTACAGAGCTTAGATATTTGTATGCCTACTCTTGTGCATTTCCTTGCTTCATTATTCTTTACTTTCTTCTTAACTGCTCATTAGCACTTCATTCTGGGAACATTAACTCACATAGGCTACAATTGTCTGAAGCTGGTTTTCATAAGAGCTAATATCTAGTGAACAGTGAGTATTTGCCAGGCATTGTGATAGGTGTCTTTTGTTCACTCTCTCTTTTAGTCATTGTGACAGTTAGAGGCAGGTGCTATCAGTCCCCCATTTTTTAACTGAGGAAACTGAGGCACAGAAGGTTAAGATATTTGCCCCAAGTTGCTCACCTGGTAAGGGTAGAGCTGACATTTGAACCCATGGACTGATTGATCCTGGAGCACAATTTCCTACCAAGGGGCCTTCCTGTCCTCTCCAGGACTGGGAAGAACTAACCTTTTGTGCAAGGCTAGCAAGCAGGTTTCAAACTCCCTCCACATTTCCATTCTGAAAATCAACCATTAGTCTAGTTTTAGCCGTGCTTTTTCTCCATGAAATTTATGTGCCCTTTAGATGTTCTCTTTTTTTTTTATCTTTAAAAACAGTTGGTTTTCTGTTTATAAAAGTATTATCTGTTCATTGCAAAAATTCAAATAGTACAGATAAACAAAAAAGGGGGGGTCACCTGAAATCTCACCACCTGGAAAGAGCCACTATGCACCAGTGATGTGGGGAAGTTCATTCTTGGCATCTCTCTGTGCAGTGCTTGCCCATTTCATGCATGGGCAGGTGTAGAGATGGAAAGCCTTTTTATCACTGAACAATCTGGGGAAAGTCACACATTCTGGTTTATAGATCACGCTGTCCTTTTAAGTAAGCTGAGAAGACTTTGTTGTCTAGCTATAACATCATCTACTTAAATAATATTTTTGTAGATATTTAGGTTATTTCTAAATATTTGGTATTATTAATAATGCTATAAATAACATTTTTCCATGTGAACCTTGGAGCACTTATCTAATTGTCTAATTTTCTCCTTGGAATAAATTCCAAGAAGAAGAATCAGTGAGTCCAAGTGGCCATACATTTTGCATTTTGTTGATATCACCACGTTACCACTTTTCCTTCCAGAATGTTCTACCAATGTGAAACCCCATACTGAATGGGAAGACCCTCTCACCAGACCTCTTTGCCACCGGGTTTGGTCAATTTATGATGATTTTTTTTTATCATTGCCAATAAAGTGGGAGAAAAATTATATCTCATTCTCATGATGGAATTAATTTAACATTGAGCATTTTTCATATGTTTATTGGTTTTACACTACATTTGGTATACGGTAAGAACTGAAAAGTTGTGTTAACAAACGACTATGAAATCCGGGGAGGAAAAAGGGAGAGCTTTATTTTCTATAGAAAACAATCTGCAGATGGGGAGACACAGCCTCTGGTGTGCAACAAAAGCACATCCTGGAGGACAAAGAGGGGATCTGGCCTAAATAGGGACAGTTCCCACCCCTGCCGTCGGTGGTCAGTCAGGTGTGTATATGCAAATGAAGGTTTAAAATTTGTTCTGTCCTGATTGGTTGAAAATAGCTGAGTACCGACTGGGTGGTTTCTAAGCCCCAAACCGGAAGTCTTTGTTGGGGGCCCCTTTCCGGCTGGTGGAGGAGTTTTCTGCCAAGTGTCTCAGCTCCAGTTACAGGAACAAACCGTCTTAGCTCAGAGGCCCAAACAGGACGTTTGTTTTGAGCTGTCCTATCCGGGGAACGAAGTCTTGTGTGACTGCCCCTCTCTCACTCGCCATGGCCCCTTGGGTCTGTTGTCTAAACTTGGGCGTCTTTATTAGCCACAGGGAGTCCATCTCATCTGGAGAGCTTGGGGTCTTATTTACCATTTTATTTCAGTTGAAAATGAAAATTTGAATGGTCAAGCTAATGTGTAAGTAAACTCTTGTGTCCTGGACAGAGCCTAGGAAGTTTGGGGAATACAAAATTTCCTCTTTAAACTTAACTTTTATTTGTGTCCCAACTCTCCTGCCTTCACCGTCCACCGAGACCTCTGCGCAGACGCACCCTGGGGAGGGCACCTGGCTCAAAGGAAGAACCCTCTGGACGCCCTTAAGTCTCATGGGCTCCCAGCTGCCCACTAATGGATAGGGAGTTCCCCGCACATTAGTGATTAGGGCTTATTAGGGTTTGATTAATATCCTGGCCAGAGTCCAGAATCGCTCCCCAGAGGTCGTCCCAGCAGCCCGCTGCACACCCAGCCGCTGGGGGTTATTGCTGATCTTTGCAACACTCATTCCTTCCTCCCTCGATTATTGACTTATTGAACACAAAGCAACTGTTTATGTTCCAGCTATGCCTTTGGTCCATGTCAGATGGTCCTCATGGAATCAGTGTCCATTCGGTAGATATAGAAACGTTTAACACTGTCTGTGTAGGCTGCAAACTTTAGGCTTTTCTGGAATATACTCCCAGTTCTCTTTTCTCCCATGTATTTAGGCAATACAGTGAGGGGTTAAGCGCATAAGCTTTAGCTTGATTGACCCGGACAAAAGTCTTCCACTTTCTCATTATTGACCAGGAACAAGTGACTTGGTCTTTGTAAAACCACATGGATTTGTTGTGAGGATTAAATGAGATAATCTATATAAAACGGCCAGCATAGTCAATGTTGGCTCTCCAGGTAGAACCCAGCTGGAGCCCATGAGATGCTTGTGCCTTGCTCTTGGTCCCTCCATGTGCCCTTGGGAGGGCAAACTATAGGTGCATTTGTGGGAGGGAATGTGGAGGATGGCCTTCCCAGGAATCCTGCTGCCTTCATACTTTGCACACTTTGGCATTGCACTTGTCTCCCTGTATTGTGATCGTCTGCTGACTTCCAACCTCTTCAACTAGACTACGAGCTCAAGTGCAGGACATGTGGTGGTGATAGTCTGAACCCCAGCCCTTACCCCCAGCTTGACACAGAGCAGGTCTTACATGAATTCTTGGAGAACAAATGAATTCAATCCCATTTTGTCTAATTTGCCTTAGCATCTATGGAATGGAATAGCTGTATAGTTGCCATGGAATAAATATTTGCATAACTAATTCATTAAGAGCCAATGAATTATTTCACTTCCAACTTTCAGTTTCAGTGATATATTATCAATAAGTCTCTGGGATGAAGGAACTGTGTCTGTTCTTTAGTGTATTATGCTTCCTTAATTTATGACTCATATTTAATTTGATTAAACTGTATTGAGAACCTATTACCATGTGGGTACTGCAATTAACACTAAAGATCTCAAGGAGGAATAACACTTGGTCCCTACTGTAGCACTAATAAAGGACCTTGTGATGCCAACCTCATGTGGAATCGGTCCCTGGGAAGTGTTACAAAATGTTGTACAGACTTGGGGAGGACTTGGAGGAAGGTATCTGATTCATTTAATGTATACAAATCCTGCTTTTAAGTGTCGGGACGCTTTACATGCCAACTGAGATTCAGACTTTATCCTTTAGGCTGGGAGTCAGCAAATTTTATCTTTAAAGGGCCAGATAGTAAATATTTCCAGCTTAGCTGGCCACACGGTCTCTGTTGCAACCATTCAACTCTGCCTGTGTGATGAGAAAGAAGTCATGGACAGTATGTCATCAAATGGCTGTGAATGTGTTCCAATAAAACTTTATTTATGAAATGGGCAGTTGGGTGGGTTTGGCCGGGGCGCCATAGTTTGACAACCCCTGCTTTAGGCCCTGGGAAGTCATTGGTGATTTTGGAGCAGGGGGCTCTTCATCAGAGTTTTTGTTTTTCAGAGAAGGCTCTGTTTGCTTACACATTGCCATCCTCCTTTTCCTTCTGTACTTAGAGAGTCAGTAACAACCACCTTTACTGTTTATACCACACTTTACAACTTACGAAGCATTTTCAAATCCCATGTAATCCCCACGAGGAAGTCTGGGAGCATTATCCTGGAAGAGGAATCAGACCTGGAAGGGTTAGATGACTTGTCCTAAGTCACAGAGGTGGGACTGGAACCCATCCTCCCCGATGCCAGGCCTGGGCCCGTGATGGAGGCCTGTGTCCTCCATCCATTTAGTTGGCCAGACATCTGAATATTTTATGCATTGGTTGTGTTTTCCCAGCTGAAGGATGCATTCCTGAAGGGTAGGGATGTGTCTTATGCTCCTTTTTTTCCTCCACAAAGTACTAGGCACAGTGCTGAGTCTTTGGGAGGCACTTACTATTGACTGCTAATCCCTGGGTCTTGCGGTTCAAAGTTTCCATTCCCTTCCATTTGCATTCAGTTACTGGCTTGGTCAAATCTATTGGCAAATGTTACTGCATACTCATCTGAAATCAAAGAGTTAATGCTTGTGGTCCAAATCTTCATTTGTCTTTCCAATTTGAAATTGCTCCAGCAGGTTTCTTAATAAGGAAAAGGAAGCTAGTATATTTTGGAGGGGTCTAAATCCACATCTTTCCCTTAAAGGGTCAAGAAGACAAAGGGAACTGGCTTTCTTTTTGCCATGTGGAATTACCAAGCATGGATGTAGCCGAGGGCAGAATTCAGCACCAAAAGGTGAAGTTAAGATCCAGGCTTATATACTTGGGGTCTAGAAAGGTGTTGGATGTGTACTGATCACGAAATCTTGTTCCCATCTTTCTATGTACTACCTTTGACCTTTTCTTCACAAAAATGTCTGCTCTTGTTCCCCAGGTCTCCGTCACTTCTCATGGGTACCACCCCCAGAGTAGTCTCCATCCTTGCCCCCTCCACCATCTGTCCTCCACACGGCAGCCAGAGTGATCTTTGTATTTAATAAAATTTAGCCAGATCACACCAGGCCCCCCTTTGAAACCCTCAAAAGTGCTTTGCTACATTCAAATTAAAATCCAAAGTCATTCTGTAACCTTCGAGTCCCTATGTCATCTGCATCTTTTGTGATCCCATCTCATCTCACGCCACTGTTCCTTTCACTTTCCATGACCTGGTCCCCAGCCCTGGACATGTCAGACTCATTCGTATCATCTGGCCTTTGCATTTGTGCTTCCCCCAGATCCTTCCAAGGCTGCCACCTCCAGGAGACCCTCCCTGCCCTCCCCCACCTTCCCTGTCCCTTTGTGCAGCAGCACCCGGTCCTATTGGCTTGTTTACTTATTTGTTTATTGCCTGTCTCTGCCCCTATTTATTGAGGAACCTCAGTAAATATTTGTTGAATGGATGAATGAATGAATGATTACAGTTAGAGGCCTCAAGGAATCATACAACCTTAGAAATAGAACAGAGAACTTGAAAACTTTAGACCTTGGGGAGCACCTTAATAAGAACTTTAAAAATTCCTTTAGCGGCAGAATCACCTTGCCAAATCCAAGCTTAAGCACAATTCCAATATCTAAAACAGAATAAAGTGGAGCTGTTCCAGAAACAGTCACTCTGAGCCATACCCTGAAATCCCAGGGCTCCAAGCAAGCCCTGCCTAAAAACCACTGAGACAACCCCCCTGATTTTACAGACGAGGAAACGTGGTCTGACCAGCTCTCTTCTACCTGTAAATGCCTCCCGAAGAACAGAGTTGCTGGTGTGTGTCCCAGCCCCGGCACGGCTGCTGGTGCAGAGCAGGAGCCCAGGGAACACTGGCTGAACTGCTCGGGCACCGCACTGGGTTGGAGGCAGACGTGGAACTGGACACCTCGCCTCTGTTCTCCACCGAGGCAGTGAGAATGGTGGAGGGCCGTGACCTCTGTCTAGTTCCAGTTCAGGTGCCTCACTGGGAGGCTGACCTAGTGGCAAAGACAAGCTTCCTGTTCCCAGGGGCCTCCCCCATGGGTGGGCAGGCCACCGAAGCCATTTCCTTCTACCTCTCCAGCCCTTTAATTGTATCTGTCAAAAGAACCCAGGAAGATGTGCTTACTGTCTTCCTCTACCTCCTCTTCATTTTTATCCTCTTTCTTCTCCCTCCTCTTACTGTTTCAAAAAATTGTAAAATGTTTCAGGCATCCAAAACGTGGAGAAGAGTAGAGTGAACATATCAAGTATGGTGAACCCACAGTCTAGCTCAAGACACAAAAGGTTACACATCCAGCCGAACCGTCTCCCTTTTATCTCCCTCTGTCTTCCCTCCTCCTCCCCCTCCTCGGATGTTTTCTCCCACGTGGCTCCTCCCTGTCTCTCTCTCCATCTCTTCCATCCCTCCATCTCCTCCACACTCTCTTTGCCCCACCACCTCTCTCGCCTTCCTCTTTCCACACCCCTCCTGCCTCTTCCTTCTCCCTTTCTTTTGTCCCTCTCCAGCCCCTCTTCTTGCCTTCTCCTCTCTTGCTTCTTGGTAAGTGTTTTGGGGTGAGTGATTCATTCCTTTCGCTGTTGCACATCAGGGGCGGGGACTCGGCATCTCGTGGAATTGCCTCTCCCGCAAGCCTCAGGGCACCTGCCCCGCAGGGACTATTCTCCGGTCCACGCATCCCCCAGCTAGAGGCATTGGCTGCTTCTGCTGCTATGTCCGAAAGGTCACCTCCAGCTTGCTCTCTCCAGGGGAAAAGCTTTACGACCATCAGATGCAGCTGCTGGCCAGTTCATGCAGCTTCTCATAGATGAAGGAGCATTAGCTTAATATTATCTCTATATTTCTCAGCATTTTGAATTCTTTCCAGAGGTTTTTCTGATATTTCTCAATGCATTTCTATTTCACTACATCACTGGGGACATTTTCTTACCATTTTTTAGCTTATACTTATTTGACTTTAAAGAATTTGATTTATTCTTCCCGGGGCCATACACTAGGGGAGCTGCCTGCTCAGACAGATAGAAGAATCTAGAGCCTCTTGGATTTATCATCAGAGGAATAGCTGTGTGTCAGAGGGGAGGGGCAGGGCAGAGATGAGTGGTTATGTCTCACTCTCCTCCTCCATCAGCTCAGTGCAGGAAAGACAAGAAGCTGCACAGCCAGTGATTCGCACTGTTGTGAACAGATTCATTTGTAGGCTGTGGCATTGGCACAGGCCACTTCTAGGAGACAGAAGGTTCTTGGTTCTAGGTTCTTTGCCAATGTTAAGGTGCAGACACTTTACGCATGGGGGGTGGGCGCAGGTGCAGTGGAAGAAGGGCAGGGAAGTCCTTGTCTATCTCGGCACCAGCTTCTGTGCTTGTGTGGCACCTGGGAGCTCAGCTTAGGTAATTTCATCCTGTAGACGGTCTAAAGCCATTATGAATAAAATTGGAAAAGTCTTCCCATTATGAAGGGCCTGTGCTCCCCTGTAGACCCATCAGACGTATTTGGCTGATTAAAATACTAGTGCTTGGTGGCTCACGCCTGTAATCCTAACACTCTGGGAGGCTGAGGCGGGAGGATCGTTTGAGCTCAGGAGTTCAAGACCAGCCTGAGCAAGAGCAAGACCCCGTCTCTACTAAAAATAGAAAGAAATTAGCTGGACAACTAAAAATATATAGAAAAAAAATTATCCGAGCATGGTGGTGCACACCTGTAGTCTCAGCCACTCAGGAAGCTGAGGCAGGAGGATTGCTTGAGCCCAGGAGTTTGAAGTGTTGCTGTGAGCAAGGCTGATGCCACGGCACTCTAGCCCGGGCAACAGAGTGAGACTCTATCTCAAAAAAATAAATAAATAAATACTAGTGCTTGCACTAAAAATAAGAATGACTCCATGGCCCCTTGCTCTTCAACGGCACTGCTGAAGTTCTCAAGGTGTTTTTGGATGCACTGGCTCATTTCCACCTCACAACAAGTTCTGCCAAGGCCAGGCACGATCCCTCCCATTCTGCAGATGTGGAAACTGCGACAGAGAGGAGGAAGACGAGTGTGCCTGGCAGAGCCAAAGGGACAGCAAAACTGCGTTAGATCAGGAGCTTCCACAGGGGCTGGAGGAAGCCGAGGGTCTCTCAGAGGAGCCTTGGGTGGGGGCCGCAGGCAGGACCAGCCACAGCATGGGCTTGGTGGTACCCCTCCCCTGATGTGTGTACACACCACACGCCCGCCAAGGACAACTGTCAGGCACTGGGTCCTGCAGTGCGCCATCCGCCCTGGCGCTGCAAAGCATTGGCAGGCAGCTGCAAAGAAGGTTCCCTGCTCTGGATCCCTGCCCATGCTGCAGAATTTCCACAAAGGGAAGGAAAGGGGGGGAGTTTATGGTCTGATCTAATCGCAGATGAACTGAGAACTTGGTGGCAGAGAGCAGTTTGCAGAGTGCCAGGACTCCAGTGCCATTAAAGAGCCCACCCTTCATTTCTGAGACAAGCAAAGGGTGTCAGTGCCCGACATCACGTGTGGCACACAGTAGGTGCTCAGTAAGCGGTAGCTGCCACTGTTCCTATTTTTGCCATGATTACAGTCATGCATTGGGCCCCACACTGACAGTGCACGGTCTTAGGGTTTGGGAGTCCCCACGGGGGCTGTGGCAAAGCTCAAGTAACAGTGAAGGCAGAGGAATAAAAATGAAACTGAAGGAGAAAGCACTTGCAAGCGTCTCCTCCAGTTCTGGTGCTGTGGTTCTCCGTGAGGTCTGCTGTCTCCCAAGGGACCAAGAAAATCTCTGTGGCTTTTGCTGTCCTTTTCCTCCCCTCTTTGACTCTTCCCTGGGACTCTGAGGCAGGAAGCTCAGACCATTGCTAGAATCGGTGCCCGTTCTGGCACTTACACTCTCTGTGCTACTTGGGCGGCCCCAGGTTCCTGCCGTGAAAATCACAGCCCACCTTTAAACGCCTCTCGCCTGATGGGTCCTTGGTGTTTGCCTAATGACAAGGGATGTCCCGTCACTCACGGGTGTTGGTCCAATCACAAAAGTGTAAAAACTCATTTTAAACATCCTCCTTCCTTCTCTTTCCTTCCTTCCCTTCTTTTCTCCCCCTCGTCCTTCCCTCCCTTCCTTTCTTGCAAAGCGAAGGGTGTGTGGGTGGAGAGAACCAGGCATGGGCTTCCAGCAGTAGCCCAGCCTGCACCCGGCCCCAACCCCACTTCTCACCCTCCGGGATAGGGGACAGAGAAGGGCACTGAGATGGGTGGGCACCTTTCCTGGGGACCCAGGAGCAGGAGGGAGCTTCTCCCCTAGGCACCCCTGCTCGCCTGAGTCTTCTCCGCTGCCGTGGAGAGAAGCAGCAGCATTCATCATCTTCTCTTGCTGCAAGTAGGATCACACTCTCCAAAGCTCCCCCAGTGCCCCATGCTGTCACCCATCCTCCAGCCACTGCAGGTTCTGCCCTCCTTCCATATCCACAGTTGGAACCACAGCCCCCAGAAGCAGGAGTGACATTATGTCTCCTGGAAGGAAATGCGTGAAATCCTGGGTGCACACCTACACTTGCTGAATGACCTAGGACAAGTCATCTCACGTCTGAGAGCTCAGTTTCCTCGTTTGAAAGTGAGAAGAATATTTGGCTTCCATAATGCGGCATCTGGCACATAGCAGGTCTAGTAAGGATCAGCCAGCAGACCTCCTGGCTTCCTTCCCTCCTTCTTTCCTATTTTGTGGCCTAGAGATGTCCCCTGGTCACCACTGCCCTTGTCTTGCCTGAACAGGGACCTTTATGTGAATGACACAATCTCAAGCCAGGCCCCAGCTGCCCTCCACGATCCTTGCTGGGCCGATGGCTGGAGCGGCCTCTCTGTCCCCAGCCCCATGTCTGAGCCTGATGGACCACACAGGGGTGCAGGAACTTGGAGGAGCACCCAGAGCACACAGGCAGATGGTGAGAGCCAGAAACCCTTGCTGTGGGGATGGGGAGGGCAGGGTGAGCAGCACACTAAAGCTCACATCAACATTCCCCAGGGTGAGGTCCAGAATCATATGGGGCCAGAGTTTATTTGAAATACCAGGACCCCTTAAACCCCACGTGGAGTGGCCTGGAGTAGTCTGATAATCTAGGCAGCGTAACCTGGACAAGCGCACACATTCTGAAGACAGACAGCCTGGGTGTCAATGCCGGCTCTGCCACTTTGTGCACCTGTGATGGGGGGTAGATTACTTAACCTTTCTGAGCTTCGGTTGTCCCATCTGTAACATGTGGCTAATTATATTATTTAAGAAGCTGGCCGTGAGGTTCAAATGAGGTGATACACTCGTAAAGCATTCAAAAAAGTGCCTGTCAGGCCGGAAGCTCTTAATATTAATAAGTGTTGGCTCCTGTCATCGTTACTAGCATTATTACTATTGGCAGCAACACCATTTTTATTACCAAAGTGTAAGAACCAACAAAAACTTCTATCACTCACTAGTCACCACTCGCACGCTCCCCGGTGAAATAGAAGTGTTTATGATACCATCCCCTACTTACTGCACACAGTGGGTGGGGGATCGATTGATAATGTAGAAGGCGAGACATGAGATAGTTTATAATAAAATGCAGATGCCATAAAACCAAAAGTGATTAGTATACAATAGAAGATAGGAGGTAAAAAATAAAGTTAGGAAAGAGAAGAAACACTGAGCATAAACTTTGCTATGAGCTTCCTAGTAAACCAAGGTGAAAATGGAAATCCAATGAGACATATCCTTATCATTACTTAGTGCTAGGAAGTATATTATTTCATCATCAGTAACAACCTATTTCATAGCCTTGAGCTCTTAGAGAAACTTATCATAAAAATATTCATTATGAACTTTTTTGCAGATCTAAAATTTCAGGCCTAAAGTTCAAGAGAAAGGGAATTCGTATGAGATTTGGAAAGTGTCACAATAAAAATGGTTGGGGGAATGTGAGCTCTTTAACCCAGAGAAAAGCAACAGGGAGACATGGTGGTCCATTCGAAGCACTTTGCCGCCATATCCAGTGGAAAGTGGGGTTGTCCTGTGGTGTCCCAAAGACAGAACTGCAGCTCCATGGAGTGCCTCAAGGATACAAATGGAGTTTCTGCTAAAGGCAGAAATGCCCCCGAACTTGAGTAACCCAACACTGCCCCGTGAGATGGTCAGATCCCTGACCACGCAAGCATTTGTCCAGAGGCATCCTCGGGGCCATGTGGGGGAGCTCGCTGCATCGTCAGAAAGCACAGGGAGGACTCCTGCGTCCTAAGACACGTTAATATTCTCCAAATCTGTGGAGCCGAGGAGCGGACTCTGAAAAGGAAAGATGAGCTCTCCTCCCTTGAATGTGGATTAGCCACCCCAAGAAAAACCGTTTCCTACAAAGCTGCTCCCTCAGAAATCAAGGAGCAGGCTGGCGAGAGCAACCAAATTACTTTCGAAAGTAACTATTTAAAATGAAGACTATTAGGAAGTGATTTGGTCAAGCAATTGTCAGCAGATTCAGGGAAACAGAGTGACTGTGCCACCTGCCACCACTTTTCTTGTGTGGGCTCCTCTTCTGTGTGCCCAGCTGCCGTCAGTACATTCTGGGAGTCTGGTGATGCCCAGGGCTGCATGCACAAGTCATGTCTCTGAGGCTCCCACAGCCCTGCCCCCGCTGTCCTCCGTCCAGTCCGTCATCTTGCCTTTGTCTCCTCCCTTGCAGGGGCTCCACTTGGGCAGGGCCATATCTTGCTCAGCACCACGTGGCTGGTGTTTGTACGTTGCCGGACCCATGGCAGACAGGGGTACCGTGTGCCCAGGAGCTCTAGAGCCCCACCTCCTGGGTTTCAGTTCCAGCTCCATCATTTACAAGCTCTGTGACCTCAGTCAAGTTATTTCAACTCTTTGAACCTCAGTTTCCTTATTTGCAAAATGGGATCTGACCACCTCATGGGGCAGTGTTGGATTACTCAAGTTTGGGGGAATTTCTGCCTTTAGTGGAAACTCAATTTGAATCCTT
>CM052447.1:6757706-6775874 GCA_028533085.1 Varecia variegata | reverse complement strand
CACTGGACTGGAGTGATTAAATTAAGGAAATGAAACCAGTGGGACATATAGTATTTCAGAAAGGTGCTATTTAATTTGCAATGACTTTTTTAAAAAGCTCCAAGTTTTCACTTCTTAATGAAGAAAGTCTAAATGTTTGGTTATGGACCCACTCTTTGCCAGGTACCAGGCTGGGGATATTTCCCTTGTGCTAATCTTTATGACTGTCCTGCAAGGTGAATGTTATTATCCCCATTTTATGGGTGAAGAAACTGAGGCTTAGTCACTTGACCAACATATGTATCTTCTGAGTAGCAGAGCAAGAATTCAAACTTAAGTCTGCTCTCTAAACCTGTACATCCACTTAGCTCTATACAGTGAGTCTTTGATAAAAACAACTTTGATTCCACCTCAGTGTCAATGTCACCTTGAATAAAGTATGATCCAAAACTCATCGTTTACAAGGATTATCATTATCCAGATTTGGAACCTCTTCCCAGGCACACAACTAGCCTTTGTCCAGCTTAAGCCACCAGAGGCCACTCCACTTTTGCACCAGCATTGTGTTTTTAATGACTCAGCAAGTCAGCAGAGTGCCTTTCTCTTAGTTCTTAGAACAAGTTTGCCATGGATTAGCAGTGAGGACACTTAATGTTTACTTCGAATGGCCCCAAAGCCAGGCTTGTTTCCATGTCTGTGGCCTGGTGTTAGCTGAGCCGTACGTTAGGACACATTCCAGCCCCATGTGGCTTTCCCAGTTGTAGACGATTTGAACCACAAATCCAGATCCTGAGTCTGTCCATTTACAAGAAAGAGGACAGTCACCAGACAGGCATTTAATTGTTAGAATCGGCCATTTCAGAGAAGCAGGACATTTTTCCAAGCGAGTCGCTGCATGGAATGCATAAGGAAAATCTCTCTTAAGCCCTGAAATTACATGTAGGCAAGGTCACTACAAAGTCATTTAAAATTGTATCTCCAGACAGTTTGATGGCAAAGGATCTACCCCTTACTGCTGATTTATTGCTTACTCTTTTAACTTTTTAAAAAAGATCAGCAGATTGATTGTGCTGCCTGTGGTTGGAGACGTGCTTACATTTTCTCAGGCCTGATTCGTAAAACATGACTGACCTGTTTTCGGCATCCTTCCCTGGGTGCCTGGGGAGCTCCTCTGAGGTTCATAGCACTAAGTGTTTAGCGCTGAGTGAAAACAGTGTGTCATGTTCACAGCGGATGACCCAGCAAGGGACACGACAGTGAGGTCCCCAAAATGACCTATGACATCTCCAGCTGTAAGACTGAGGAAACAGGTGATTTCCAGTGGGGTCCCCGAGGAATTTAGAACAATGACTGGGAACGTTTTAGGTCACAGCTTTCTGGAGAAATGGCAGGTGCCCCTTCTGTATCTGGTGAGGCTACCAGTTCCAGTTCCCCTGGACCATTAGGCCCTCTCCAGCCCATCCAGTGGTTTATCATTTAGCTATTTGTCCCCCAGGCACTATCCTGACAAGGCACAATTTCTGAGCCCTTTGTATATTTGGGGTATGAGTCACCCGGAAGTGAGAATGACAAGCCAAACCCCTGGGTTCCTCCAAGACCCTGGGAAAAATATTCTTACTTCTGGTGATGCTCCTTGGCCAACTTGCAGGCAGCTGCTGTTCTGGCTGCTAAATCTCAGTGATATCACTTCTTCTCTGGGTTTATTCCTTCATGAGTATTTTTATTACATCTTATTTTTCACTGACAAAGTGTCCCCTAATCTGCCAGTTTATTTAACAGGTCAGGTATGTGCTATGCTTAGAAACAGGGGATTAGAAAAAAAGATGATTATTAATTTGAATTTCATGCCTTTCTCAGATCCTTCTTAAGACGCTGCTGCATTCTACACACATACCAGTCTTGTGCCAACTGCTGTTTAGTAGAGAATGCGGTCTTCACTTCCCTTTTCATGTCATGGTCATCACAAGACATCAGAGCCAGTGAAGCTTTTAGAACTAAGAGCTGTTCCCACTACACTTAGCTGTACATAAAATTGCCCTCCATGTCCAGACTGGGGGATGTTTAACGTGGCCAGTGACATTTTTCCAAATCTGTTTATTACCTGCTGGTGAGAGTTCCTCTGAGACAATTTGAGATAAAACTTTAGGAGTAATTATACTTTATGAGGACATAATGCCCTTCAGGCTTAATTTCATACCATGTTAAATCAATGCTCATATTCAATTCTTTTCTGACTGCGTTTGAGTTAAAGGGCACAATATTAAAGTTTCCTATAATTAACCAAGAACTTGGTGCCGCACAAATGTTAAAAATTGACTTCAAACCCTTTGTTTGATTGTGCAAAATCAACACAAGAGGGGTGGTATATTGGGTCACCAAATCATATCAGTAGGTTCCGTGAGGAAGCCTAGATGCCAGGAAAGAAAATAAAGGGAGGCAAGTGTTTTCTAGTCAACTAGTAGTGAAAATAATGTCCCACCATCTCCGCTACCGAAATCTCCCAGGGCTATTAAATACCCTTCTGCTTTCATTTCCATGATGTTTTCTGGGTGGAAATTGTTGTCTTCGCTAGAATGATGGCATCATCCAAGACCTCTGAGACCGGAGGGCACAAGCTAACTGGGTACCCAGCAGGTCAGACTGGAGAGCAGCCAAAGCGCCTTGCTCTTTTAGAAAATGGCATCTACCGAGAGATTTCTGATCACGTGAGGGGCCCTGAGTACGAGAAGAGGAAAGTGATTATTTTTTCTTCTGCTCTGATGCCTTTCATTCTGTCTTTCAGCTGTGGGCCAGGCCATTATTTACTTTTGATTTAAAAATATATTGGCTCCTTGGCTGAAGGGTGTCTTATTTGCATGCCCTTTCTTATTGTTGCCGGTTGACTTTCAGGATTGTTGTTCTACTTGCAGAGGGTCATAACTAGTCTTAGCCACACACAGATCCATCCTTTGGTGTCTGTGTAAGTGTGTGTGTGTGTGCGCGCACATGTTTTTTCTTAGGGTCTTACTGAGACACCAGCATTCTCCTCTACCTTAATAACTTTTCCAATACATAGCACTTTCTGTCTACTTCAACTCATTACATCATAAACATAATTCTTCATGTGCCACTGTGTGTGTGCACATTCATTCACACTGCATTGTACCCATAATGTATGAAGGTGATGGGAAAATAGAGTGGTCCAGTTTATCGTCCAATGCCATGTGGTTTTCGATAAAGAAAGGAGGACCAAACGTAGCAGAGTAGCTGCAGCAATAGCAACAATATAACCAGAGCATTGAGATTTTTTTCTATGGGGTACTTCTTTTTTTTTTTTTTTTTTTTTAATTTTTTCAATCAACTCCTTTGAATAGATTACTTAATTAGCATTTATTGTTTGTAAAATTCCTTGTCCAGAAGTAACATTTTAGGGCCTGCAGTTTTGAAGAAAGACAATTTAATGGGTGATAATCTCGTATAGAATTTTTAAATTGATTTCTTGGTAGTAAATTGTTCCTCAATTGTAGTACCTTCTCAACTTTCATTAGACAGCAAGGCTTCTTCCTAAACGCATTCATAACCATTAAAGTGTTGTCTCTAGTTTCTTGTCATTTGAAACAGGTCATAACTTCAGGCACAAACATTTAAAGGACAGCGATACTTTTACAATTTCATTAGTGTTCTAGGAGAGTCAGAATGTGCTATTGAAGTTTATAGAGCTTTGCAGTTCCTGATGGAAACTACTCAGCTCTACTCATCCCGAGAGTAGAGATAACCTTTCTCTTTGTACACAAAGTTGTTTCATTTAAATTCCACTCTGCCTGAGTCTTATTTATCAGCCTGATGTATGGCTAGGACTGCACAGAGGCTCCCTAGAACCTGTTTACAATTTGCCTGCCCTCCTTTTTCCCCAGTAACACCCTGGGAATCGAACAAGCTCATTGCCAGCATACTATTTGGTCCTATTTTCAACTGGCTTCTTTGGACTCTTTTGAAGATGGTACTTGAATGTATTACTCAAAAGGAGATCTAGAAAATTTGAAATGAAACAAAAATAAAAATTCACAAACATACTGAAATTTCCTATGATATTTGTGGCAGCGTGTGTGCTTTTTGCTTTCTGGGAATGAGTAGCTTATGAACAGAGCTATTTCAAATTTTGCTGTTGAATTTGGTAGGGATGATGTCTTATCATGGCCTCCCCTGGATATTTTCTAGCCAGATTGGGTCTAAAACATGATCTCATTGGTCTAACTCTCTCATTGTTATCAATGAGGGATTAGATGCCTAGGTATTAGTAACGACCACAATGTTGATCCCATTTAGAAACTGTTTGTGTACTGAGCAGGAGGCTTTGAGGACATTATCTCTTTTAATCCTCAGTGCTGGCTGCCAAGCTGATGAAGGAGGTGGGCTCATGTCCATTTCTACAGACGAGGAAATAGGCTCAGAAAGCTCAAGTGCCTTGACCCGTATCACACAGCAGTTTGGTGGCAGACTTTGACTGACAGCCTAGGTTTACTGATGATATCATTTCAAATGAAGATTTCCAATGAAGAAACAAAATGCATGCACTGGTCCCGCAGGTTGTCTGCCTCCTAAAGACAGCCCTTCCAAGTAAGCCTTGGCTCCAACAAAGCTTCTTTATTCTCCCTGGCCTACCTCCCCCAGCCCCTGAAATTTGTTGATTTTCAACTTTATGTGTTCCTCATACTATGTCCTAGAGCTCAAGCAGGCTTGCCCCACCCTTTCTGACTCTTTCATAACCCATATCCTTAACTTTCTCTTCCTAAACCTTTCTTAGATTAATCTCACTGATTCCTTCGTTCAGAAAAGAGAACAGTATTGAGTGTCTACTCTGAGCCAGCAACTGCTCTTAGGGTTTATCGGTGAACCAGGGCGACAGTCCCTGTTCTGGGGAGCTTGCACTCACTTGTGGAGGGACCATTGGAAAACACTGAACTTGAATTCAGAAGACCAAAGCTAAATCAGAATGTGAAAACTGGCAGAGATGGCAAATGATTATATTCCATTTGGCCAGTACAGTGTCTTAAAAATCAAATTAATTGGTACCATTTTAAAATCCAGAGATTCCACATAGAAAACAATCTGGATTCTGGAATCTCAGTAGTGACCTGGGCCTACATCCCCCTAAGGCACCAACCCATGTGACAGGAGCAGTTCTATGCCCCTCAGGTGGGCCAGGGACTCTCAGCCACCTCTGCCCCACCCGTGCCTTCTCATGCCCAGCCAGCTACACTCATGCACGTGATCTGCTGATCCTGGTGGACACTTTCACGACCCCTGCAGTGAATGATCTACAAAGTGCCTTCACCCTCTGGCTTCCCGCGTGCCACTGTGGCCTGTCCCCACTAGCAGCACCTGACCAGAGCTGGCAGCCAGACAAAGACAATCTGCTTGGCCCTGGAGGAGGCTGGATCACCACAACGCAAACTCACAACACATTCAGCACCTGGACAGCGACTAGCTGTCTTCACCCGAGGCCATTTATTATCCATCCCAGGCCTTGACTCGGAGGCCTGCTACTTGAAATTTTCATGAGATTTCGTGCAAGCTAATAAAACCAACAAAACTAGAAAATTAAAAATTACCTCTGGCAGGAGCCAAATGAATTAGAAATGAATAAGGGGAAAACTATTCTTAAAGTTTTTTTTTTTTGGTACTTTGAAAATCTGAACTCAAAAGCAGCAGCAAAAGCAACAACAATAACAGCTAATATTAATTATAGGCTTATTGTGTGTTGTCTATTTTATTTAATTTGACCGACTGTTCCCACTTTACAGATGGGAAACTGAGACCCATGGAGATTAAGGAGATTAGGTCATTTGTCCATGGTCATGTAACTAATGTATTCAATCTCTCAAATGTTTTAATAATTTTTTTCTCATTTCCAATTTGCCTGACTATATGGAGAAATGATTTGAGGAATTGGTAGAAGATCTCACACACACACAGGCACAGAGGTTGAGCACATTGTCTCCCCCGATGTTTATTATTTAAATCGATTTTCAAATTTAAAAACTATTTTCCTCATGGTCAATTCAGCCATATTAGACCATCAAGGGCCAATGAGAAAGTGTTTTACTGAAGAGTCCACATATGGAACTAGATGATTTCCCCAAAACAAGCTAGTAAATAAAACTAAGAAATGTGGGTGTGAGATTGGTGATTTGGGACTTGATCCCCATGGTAAATCTCACTGAGAAATGTATGATTTGATTTAGAAAAACAGTGCACCAGGGAAAATCCTATCTCTTAAAAAATGTTATGCTGAATTCTTTAAGATTATAAAAAATATGTCACACTAGACCAGAAATATTAAAAATGGTCTTGGATTCTCTTTCTCCATTTTATCATGTTTACACTCAAAGCACGGGAACTCATAGGGCAGAACAGAGGATTGCCTGGGCTGTTAATGAGAATTCAAGCTGGATTTGAGGTCTTAAATTCTGCTTAAATTCTGAGAATAGAGTCCTTTAAGAGAGTGAGATTCACAAAGAACCTATTCTAAACAAGCTGTCTGCCTCCTAAACGTGGGGCAGAATAATTCTAGGTGTGTTTGTCCAACAGGAGTCTGTTCTTTATGAGCTATGTGTGTGCATGTGTGGATCTAAGAAATCAGCCACTCCGGCAGGGCCCTTTGTCAGTGTCTCTGTGGTTGCACTACGTTCCTGGCCCTCCCAGCTACTCCTTTCCTAGAACTGAAGAAACCTTGCTTTGGGGACAAGGGAACTTAGAGGAGTGAGAGCGGCATAGCAGAGTGGTTAAGGGCATGGACCCTGGAGCTTGGGTTTGAACCATGGCTCTGCCGCTAGCTGGCTGTTGGGCAACCTTTCATTGTCTTGGTTCCCTTCTCTATACAATGGGGATAATGATAGTACCTCCCTCGAAGTATTGTTACAGGATCAAATGAATTAATATATTTAAAGTGCTTAGAATAGCACCTGGCACATAGTGGGTGTTAGGTTAGAGGTTGGAAAAAACTTTTCAAAACATGGGATATTGCTTTCAATAACAACAACCAGTATTTTGAGCCCTTTTATGTGCCGGTCACCAATCCAGGAATTTAGCATATATGTAATTTGATCTTCAGAAGATATGAGGTATATAGACAGAATATACAAGATAATACTATTCTTACCGCTGTTTTCAGTTGGTAGAACTGGGGCGTAGAAATGTTAGCAATATGACCAGGTCACACAGCTGGTCAGGAATGGAGCCCAGATTTGAAAGCAGGCAGCAGTCTCTAGAACTGATGCTTTTGACTACTACGAGAGTTGAAGACAAATCCAGGATTTACTCTCCCAAATTCAGAATTGAATTCGTTTACTGAAAAGATGGTGGGTCCCTGTGAGCCTGAGGAAGGAGACAGGCATATGTGTGGCTCCCTTTTTCCCCACGGCTTGAAGCCAGTGGGGTTGGCGTATAATCAAGCCATCAGATCACAGCATTTCCTTGGACAGGAGACCCACCTTCCTAGCGAAGGAAAATTCACAGCCACCAATCTGGCTAGGGATTCCAGGTGCTTCTTGCCACCTTGTTTTCAATTGCTCTCACCAATGTTGGCTCCACAGCTAGACTATAAGCTTTTGGTAGACTAGGCCAAGTTTATACAACTGCTCATCTCTCCCAACACTCATGAGTACTAGATGCTCGAGGTTCAATAAATACCAGTGAGTGAATTGATTCCACTTGTTTTGCACACTGACGCCAGTAGTCTTCATTGCTTAGAGGTTTTTCCAGCAGTCAAGGTAGGGATCCTAGAGCTTCCCTTGGTGCAAAGTTCAAGCTCTAGTGCTGTTTAATTCCTGTGACTATGAATTATTTATTGATAATGAACTCATCATAGGTGAGGCTCTGCTGATAATCTTTGACTTCCATTCAAGAGAATCGTAGGATAAAATGAAAATTGAACATTGTTTGTGGAGGATCATTTAATTGATTGCTCACAGTTTTTTAGTGACTGTGAAACATCAGAAAGTCCCAAAGGAACGAGACGTACACAAATAGAGAAGTGAAAGGGAGAATGTCCATAGGGTAGGCCTACAGGGAAAGTAATTGAAGATGACAGATGCCATAATGCCACACTCAGAAAGGTGGTTTCCGCCCCCCCCACCCCCACCCCTGGCCGCACCACAAAGGAAATGATGACCTTGCGGTGGAGAGATAAGACTGGTAATTAAGGAGGAGTTATTGTGCTGAAGCTGGTCTTTCCCTTCCACTGGTGTTTCATTCTGGAAACCGAAATGGGGCATTAAATAAAGAATGGTGCCTCATTTCAGGAGAGTGGGACTTACGAACTATCAAAAATAGGATTGAAAGGAACTCTGAGCTAGTGTGTGCTCTCTCTTACAGAATTCTGTCTCTCAGCAAGGAAAGGTGTTTAGCTGGGATCTGAGGATTAGCATAAACTTCTGACATGCTATCCTTCCTCGTGAGGAGGAAAAAGTCAAATCTTAAATAGGAGAATTTGAAAGCTTAAACATATCCATTCAATTTGATTTGGATGACATTTGTTAATATCTATTAAAATAAAAAAGAATACATGATCCTTATCTAGGGAGACCACACATCCTGGTTTGTCTGGGTTAGTCCCGGTTTCTACTTGTTGTGCTGGGGTATTTATTAATGTCTCTCAGAATGTTATGGTTTGACTAATAGATCACACTCTGCCTGTAGAGGAGGGATTCCTGTGCAGGAGCCTAGGGATTCCTCTGCTGAGTATGTGACCTAGCACCCACACGTGTACAAGGAGGTTATTGAAGCACTGTTTACACATCGCAACATAGGGAACTACACAAATGCCAAATGGCCAAATGAACTACAGAGTATCCATCCTAGGGAACACCATCTCGCAGTTGACAGGCTATGATAGATCTGTATTTACTAAATGGACAAATCTCCTAGATATGTCCTGAGAAGAAAGAAAGAAATTTTGGAATATTGTCCAATATGACAATGGTTATGTTACTTCAAAATGCAAACTAATTTAAAATACACTTTAAGGACCACATATAGGGCGATGTAAGATGGAAAAATGAAAGGACATTCATTCATCAGACTACTAACAGGGGTTGTGTTGGGTAGAAGTGACGGGTTGGGATTTTGGTCAAGGGTGACTTTCTCCATAATGTTTCAGCTTTTTCCCAAAGACACTATAATCTCATATTGCACGTGGAATTGATCATGTACTTTAAATATAACTTAAAACAATGTTCCAGAGGTGATGTTGCTCAATTCATGGTTTGGAATTGAGGTAACTGGAACCCCAAGGGCTGCATAGATTTTCCAGGGTCACACCACAACTATGGGGCAGAGGTGGGGTCCAAGTGAGTCTACTGACACCCCACTTCTTATCCACTGCCTGGACAATGCTCTCCTCCAGGGCTCAAGAAGATTTATTAAGTTGACTTAACTCCATGGAAATGAATGGCTGGACACAAACTTAACCTCGCTCATCAAATTTTACTTCCTCTGAATCCCAAACTAAAGAGTAATGGCCAGGGCCATCAGTATACCCCAGACTGGCAACCGCTTGATTTATTCTCCAGAGTCTACCATCTCGTTTTGTTTTGGTCTTAATTCCCCAGCATGTATTCATTTAATGTGGACGTTCA
Organism: Varecia variegata; assembly: GCA_028533085.1. NCBI lineage: Eukaryota > Metazoa > Chordata > Mammalia > Primates > Lemuridae > Varecia > Varecia variegata. The sequence continues at coordinate 6,766,278 of CM052447.1, read as the reverse complement.
TTTAATGTGCACTTCATTTAGAGTTTGAAGAAGTGGCAAGTATGTAGTGAGTAGGATTTTCCTGTAATAGTTTTTATTACGATTATCCTGGGGTCACTTGCCTTGGTTTCTGTCCCTGCCTTTCCACAGGTGAGCAGTATGTTCATGATCTTCCCCCCACCCAACCCCCAGTGATTCTTTGGGTCTCAGTGAAATCTGCTAATGTGGAGGTGATTGGAAGCCCCTAAACCATCATTCTCCCCTGGAGTATTTGCATCTTAACAGAAATCGCGACCCAAAGTTCAATTTGATGATACTTTAAAGATGGAAATTTAAACATTAACCAGCAGATTAGTATTAGCAGAAAGGATTTTATTGAACTTTTTTCCTGCTTTCCTAATTTTCCTGAAATTACACCAAACGACTACACTTTCTCTTAATTACTAATGCACATCCTAGTGATCCTTGCTGTCTATGTTGTTTAGTTTAGAACCCAGCACTTCAAATGAATTACATTATATAATCCACAGCACAACTTCTTCAGGAGATAGGGACTGACTTTATCTCCACTGAATAGGTAAAGAAATGCGGAGAGATTTACAGTAGGAGACAGAGCTGGTCAAACCCAGGCAGTCAGCTCCAAAACCTCCCCGCCTCACCACCACGCCATATTGCTGGGACCATAATAATGATTATGCAGTTATTATGACTGTACAAAATATAATGTAATATAAAAAATATAATATTATGTGAGATATAATTATATGCAATTAGCTGTGTGGGTGCTCATTTGCATACTTTGATTTCAGAAACGCCAAGCAGGGGGAAGAAAACACTTTCCCAGAGGGTTGTGACCAGAATTCCAGAAACTGGGTGGGTTTGGTAAAGTTTATAAGGTGCGTTTTCCCCTTCTTTCCTGGCTCAGCAGTTTGCTCCTGGCACTCACACTTGGGAGATAAATACAAACCCAGATCTCACCATTCATACTGCTCGCAGAGGTCACACATCACTTACTGAGTAACTGATGGAGTTGGAAAGAGGGCATGGCTGGAACTCAGCTGCAGAGCTCCACTGATTTCATAAAAGGTGATAGCTCAGCCCATTGGCAGCTGATGGACAGTGTAACCACTGAGAGCCATCAGCTCTGTGCTCATTCACCTCTCCACAGATTTCACGTGTGGCTGGACTTGGCCCTTCCTTTGGACTTACAGGAAAGCCTAAGTAAGAACTGAATGGCCGAGCTTATCATGGTCCACGTGGACCGCTGTTCTCATCCTTCTGACCTCCGCCCAAGGACACTCTTCCAAGCCCAGCAGCCGAGCGATGTTTTCCTAAAGATTGACCGCCCTTATCGTCAAAATATGTAGTTAAACAGTTCATTAAATGAACTAAGATTCATTGTGTTAGGTCTTAACTCAGCCTGTGTGGGCACTTTCCCAATTACCTTTGCAAGAATACTGTTTATTCCTCTTAGTTATTTATTTTGCAATTCCTTCTATAATTTCTTTTGAAGAGTCCCAATGCCAGTGTCTTCCTCCCATAAGGGAAAAGTGTGTCGAGTGACGGTCAGCAGGAGTGAATGCAGTGTAAACCTAAGAAAGTGACTGAGATGGATGGGAGGAACACCAAGACATCCTGTCTGGAATTCGAACTGAGTCCACATTGCTCCTGATGTAAGATTTTGGATGAGAACATTCAACACCATCATTTCCTAATGAGAAACACTGCATAATCTTTATTTTTCTTTATATGGTATTGTTCTTTCGCAGTATAAGTTTTTGTGAAGCTTTCCAGAAAAAATAATGGGTCTGGATTTTTGAGGACTGTTATGATATTGTTTTAAAGATGAGGATTGTGTTCAAGTCAAATTTTCCCAGTCACATTTCACGGAGCACATGTGTGAAATGCTGCCCCTTTCACCCCTCTCTCAGGAACTTTGTAGCTCTACAAATTCCTGCATCCAGTAAACATATCTGTTGAACTTTGTTTAACCCAATGTGTTCCAATCTCACTGCATTAAAGAACCTTACACTGCATCAAAGAGCCCTTACATAGCTGTGAAGAGGCGTGCTTGGGAGAAGCCAATTTCGGAGATGGGATTGCATCCCAAGAGTGCATTGAAATGATTGCTTTCTCGAGGATTAGGGCCCACTGCTCAGAACAGGCTGTAAACAGTGTTAGGACAAGCTTTTCCCAGAGATCTTAATCAAACTTTTAAGATTCTCAATTGAATGGTGCACAGACACAATATTTTGCCCCTTTGCTGGAGGAAACATAATAAATAATACTGTGATAGCCCCTTGACAGTGGAAGAACTATCTTAAAAAAAGGAAAAAAGGGATTCAAGGTGAGAATTACTTTTATCTGTGTCTGTCAGAATCTCATGTATGTCCTGGTACTGGGCAAATATTATTTAAGAGCTTTGCCATAACTCAAATAACCTTTCTATTCAGTTCATTTTGTTTTCTCTTTAGCTTTAATGCCATTCCACTTTTGAGAGAGAATTTTAGCATAAATTGCAGCAATGTCACTCATCAGTATTTGCATAGCCAAGTGCAACTTTTGGAGGAAGCTCTCCAGAAATGATTATAATACAGTATCCACATTGTTTAAGGTATTTATTGTTTCCAAAGGATGAATCCCCCCATTTTAGGGATGAAGAGGTGAAGGCTCAGGGAAGATGAACCCTAGTTTATGCAGGTAGAACCAAGGAAGTATTCAACTGGAATACTAAGAAGTAATGTTAATAAATTAAAATAATGTAAATAATGTCAATAAATGGAAGCAGTTAGCTGGAAGATTTGGACCTGGTTCACCTAGTCAGTTTAGAGCTTTCTTAAAACCCTTGATATTGTCTTTGGACTGGGCCTGATATATTTAATTATCTCAATAAGGTAAATCTTGGCTATTACCTTTGTAATCATAACAGCAGTGAGAAAAACAACCCTTAATGATTGAGGATTTACAGTTTACAGAATATCACCTACATTATTTTCCTAGGCTGGCAGAGTTAGCTCATTTTACAGATTTATAGTTCGCAAAAAGGTTGAGTGATTGGCGTATGGTCACAGAGCTTAAGACATAGCAGAGCTGGAGCCCTCAAATTGTGCTGTCTTATTTCACGGAGCTCCTCCAGCAAAGCTGTTTGATTGGATCTAACCTACTTCTTTTGCGTATCTGATACATTCTGGGTAGTTTTCCAAAGGGAATTATTTGGAAGGGAGCTTGGAATTTGTATGGCGAGGTTGGGTAACCCCTTTATTTAATAAACATCTAGATGGTTGTTATCGTTGTTACAGGCATGCTTCTAAGCACTTTGTAAATATCGAGCTGTGAATTATCAGTCCCATAGGTAGATATTATTTTACTCCATTTCACAGATGTGCAAACTAAGACCAGAGAGGCTAAATCACTCCCCTGAGGACATATAGCCACCACCTAGTGGAACTCGGATAGTGCCCAGGCTCTCTGGCTCCAGGGTCTGTGTTTTTGACCTCCAGACTGGGTTCCTTCTCCTTTTACCTCCTCTGCTTATGCGAGCACAGGACTGGGTAGAAAAACTGGGTCAAGGGTGATTCAGATTGAGATGTTTTCTTGGTCTAAACATGAGATATTTGGCTGGTAAACATATGTGAATGGTTTTTACTTTTTTATATGTTTTCTAAATTTCCTACAGTATTTATGTGTTACTACTCTAGTTTGAATAGTTGACCCTCCAAGTCTCATGTTGAAATTTGATCCCCCAGTGTAGGAGGTGAAGCCTAGAGAGAGGTGTTTGGGTCATGTGGGCAGATCCCTCAGGAATGGCTCCATGCCTCTCAGTAAGGAGTGAGTGCCAGTCTGTTAGTTCCCATGAGAACTGATTGTTAAAAAGAGCCTGGCACCTCCCCTTGCGCTCTGGCTTCCACTCTCACCATGTGATCTTTGCACAAGCAGCTCTCCTTCCCCTTCTGCCGTGAGTGGAAGTAGCCTGAGGCCCTCACTAGAAGCAGGTGCTGGCGCCATGCTTCTTGTACAGCCTGCAGAATCAGGAGCCAAATAAACCTCTCTTCTTTATAAATTACCCAGCCTCCGGTATTGCTTATAGCAACACAAACAGACCAAGACAGTTACTTTCCTAATAATAAAAGAGCATATAGTAAACATGCTGTTCTAGTATAGAGTCATGGCCTTTATCTGAGATGCTAATGCTGATATATTGGCAACACACACACACACACACACACACACACACACACATGCATACTCTTACATGGGGAATTTTGATCCAGAAACTTGTCTGTAAGCCCCTATTCATTCGTTTTTGCACATTCCCTTTATCTCTGTACCTTTTTGAGCTGATGTTTTCTCATCTGATCAAAGAAGATAATACTATTTCAAAGGAGATTGGGAGGACCAAGTGAGGCATTGAATATGCACATATTTTATGAGTTTAAAAGCACTATAAAAATTTTAATCTGTGTTTAGGTAAAAACATATAAGACATGTTTTTTAAAAGTTTCCGTTCTCTGTTATTTGCATAGATGTTATGCAACTTGTGTTTTAGAAAGTTTGCCAGGAAGATTTTTATCCTGCAGCCCTCAGCCAGTCAGGATGTGAGCTAGGGTAGAAGTTTTGTGGGATAAGCAATCTGCTGCTCCCTTGGAGAATTCTCTAAATTTGCAAGTAGAAACACTGCAGTGGCTAGATGGAGCTGGAGTAATAACATTTATCATTCAGGTGGAGGCTTTGTGTTTGCAAAGGGCCTGTAATTGGTAATTAGCTGGCCCCCTTGCCTCCTGCCAACCCCCTTCCTCCTCCCTGCCGTGTCCCCTGGAACCCAGAGGCAGAGGCACCTGCATCCTCTCACTCTGTTGCTCCCCATGCGTGGCCTGGAAAGTCCCAGTGAGTCGCAGCTATCTGATAAGTTGGTGCAGCCACACACATTAGCTCCGGCCCTGAGCTGGGAGGAAATGAGGTCAGGCCTAGAAGACCTCGGGCTTCAGGCGTTAGGTATTTTCAATATTAATAGGTATAGTCTCTGCTCCCATCCTCTTTCCCTCTCACCTTTTCTCCCCCCAAAGCCCGACCTGTGTGTAGTTGGTTTCTTGGTCTCCAGTGCCCCATTTTTGCTTCCTCCAACCATCCTGTTGGCAAGTCACATTTCCCTGTGTGGATGGATTTTTCTCATTCATTTGTTCTCGAGAAGAATTAGGAAACCTGGAATCCTGAAGGTCTTTCTGCCACTTCTTGGCTAGCAACTTAGACTCTGCCTGAATAGTCAGTTCATCTCTTCAGCTCCATTCAGTCATGTTGAAGTTCATCGGAAGGAGCTAGGACTTCGTATTAGCAACCCCATCCTGCCAAAAAATGGAGTCTCGTCTCTGCCATGCAGCAGATCTGAGAGACTTCTCTTGAAGGAGGACTGAAAACTGAATAATTAACAAAACCGTTTTTTCCTGCCTTTTTTTCTTTTCTTCTTTTCACCAGTTTGAAAGATTCTGCCAATCTCTTTGGCCTGGCATGCGGGGGGATAGACATATTGTCCAAGGCCCAACTGCAGTTCCTCCATGTGTGACTTCACTAATGACTCCTTCTCCTAGAAGCCTGCAGAACTGAAAATGAGCAGTCTGTAGCCAGACACACTTGCTCCTTCCAATCCTCCTGAGGATGCTCCAATCTTACCAATTCATTTCTGTTTCAGACTGTTTTTTTTTGTTGTTGTTGTTTTTGAGTAATGCATGTAGCCATTTATAACATTAGAAATCGCTTTTTCCTTTTTTAAATTTTTTTCCTCTGTGATGCTTTTTCTTTACTACCCACCCCATCCCCCATCCATCATTCTTTTTATGGAAGGCCAAAAAGTTTAACAGAGTCAAGAGGGGAGAAATGAACTCTAAAGTAGGGAGCTGAGGACCTGGTTTAGCCAGGCAGCCCTGCAGAGCCTCACCTTCCTTATCTACGCAGTGGAGAAAGTCATATCTGCCTCGGGGGAACAGAGACTGAGATGCCACGGGAAAGACCCTAGGACAGATGGGCCATGGTCAGAGCATCATCCTGGGGTGGAATCCCAGCCCTGCCATTGGTGTGTGACCTGCGGGAACCTCTGTGGTTCTGCTTCTTCATCTGTAGACAGAGTAACAGTACCACCTGTTGTTAGGGTTGTGTTGGGAGGATTAAAGGCATCATTCACGTAAAGTGCTTTCCAGGGTGCCCAACCAATATGTCTTTCATATGTATTATCTATTGCTGCTATTGTCATCGTTCCTGGGATTTGGCAATTTCTGGTTCCCTGAGGGGAAGATGTTCCCTAACAGAAGGGCCTGTTTTAGGTCTTGCGTTTGCCCGGAGACGCCTGTGAAATTCCTGTGGGTGCTCTGTGAGCACCACCGCTGAGCGTAACCATGGCGCAGGAGCTCACAACACAGCCCGTATTCCTTGGCAGGTGTCATAAGCTCCAGGTGGTTTCTGAGCCCATTGCTCAGAGCTGAACTTGGAAAAGGGGATCCATCTCTCATATAAGCCCTGCTATTCCTATTAACATATAGGCCCTTTTTCCTAATTGCATGAGCCTCGGAACAGCAACAGTCTGCACTATCTTCTATGAGTTCAGCTGGCCGTGTCCCAAGAGGGCCTTGTGAACATACGACTGTTGAAGATGGATCTGAAGCTGCATGAGGCTGGAAGGTGGGAGCAGTAACGTGGCTCAAAGGCAAGGACAGGCTGGACAGACCAGGTTTCATCATATCAAACAATGCTTTCTGCATCGTGTTGTACCCTATAGCACCCACAATATCAGGGCATAGAGCTAGAGAGACCTCGGGGATTATTTAAAGATAAACAAACCAATGCCTTGAAGGCTGGTAACTCTGTAAATAGAGGTGGAGGCGGCCGGATGCATTCATTTAACAGTTATATACTGAGGTTTCACTGTGTCTCAGGCAATGCACTGGAAACACAGGGTGAATAAGACAACGTCCCTGCCTCTAGGTCTCCTAAAAAAAAGGCCAGTAAACCAAAAAACAATTGTAAATTGTGGTACAAAACATACAGGGAGCAGAAATAGGCAAGAAGCAAAGGTTAGGGCAGAAATGAGGCCGGCTGCTTTAGGTAGAGTGGTCAAGCATAACCTCTATGACATTGAGATCAAGAATTAAAAAAATGAAAGTCTTGCCTTATGAAAAGTGGGAAGAAGAGCAAAGAGCATAAAAGCATTCCAGGTGGAGGAGCTGGCATAAGGTTCAAGATGGGAAGATCTTGGCCCTTTCCAGGACTTAAAAAGCCACTAGCTGGAGAGTCATGAGAGTGGGAAAGAAGCTTCAGATGCGATTGGAGAGGCCGGAAGGAGCCACAGCAGAGAGCTCCGTAGGCCACAGCAAGGAGTTGACTTGTAATGCAGGGCAGTGGTTCTCAAACTTGAGTATGAACCAGAATCGCCTGGAGGGCTCCTTAAACATAGATCGCTGGGCCCCATCCCCAGAGCTTCCAACTCTACAGGTGGGACCTGAGAATTTGCATTACTAACAAGTGCCCAGGTGCTGCTGATGCTGCTGGTCCACAGCCCAGACTTTGAGAACCACGGTTCTAAGGCAGTGAGAAGCCTGTCAGAACGATGTTTCATAGAATGGGGGTGATTCCAAAGGTACAATCCCATGTGATCAGGAGGTAAAACGCATAGGAAAGGTTCTTTATTTGGGGTTGGGTGATAAGATGGCCAGCAGGAACCTTCCTTGGGTTTCAGTGGATGTGGGAATGAATTCACAGACCCCTGTGCTTTGTACAAATGTCGGGGAGGAAGTGTACAGAGCAGGAATCACCTCTTGTCGACCTGGGGTTTCTCCAGGCCTTCCTAGCCAGCTCCTCCCCCTGCAGACTCAGGGCCAGCCGCCCCTTGGTTTGCCCAGCCCAGGGTCAAACCAATATTGGCAGCCACCCGAGGCCACCAGCAGGTGGGGTCTATAGTTAGTCTTGCTGCCACAGATCTTCTTAATGGTCCCAGGGGGCCAGCTTGTTCTTGCCACCCCCCTCCTCTACCTTGTAGGAGACTGGACTCTACTTTATGTATCTTAAGGTAAAAAAAACTAATGTGCCTGACCAATGGGACTGAGCAGTGGCAGTGCTGCCTGGCCAGGGACACCCCATCTCTGCCTGAATGGACCAGGTCTGAGTTTGCCGTGCTCCACCCCCAAATGCTCCACTGTCTTTCTGCAGCCATGTGTCCCAGCCTCACTCTATTCTCTTCCCCAACAATCTGTGCTGCCGAGAGTGAATCCAAGTTATGAGGACAACCTTGCTGGGCAGCAGGACAAAACCAGTGAGTGACAAGAAGCATGGTCCTTCTGAAAGAGGAGCCCAGAAACCATGGCAAGGGTGGCGTCATGGAGGCCAAAGGAGAGAAGAAGTTTTAAAGGAGGCAGAGAGTTCCAGCTACATCCAAACTGTTGAAAAGTATAAGAAATTAGAAAAAAGAAAACCACGTGATTTGTCAACAAACTATGACAACTTCATAGAGCACAGCTATACAAGAGTGGGTGGGTGGAAGAAAACAGCAATCACAGCCCAATAATGCGCATCTAATGTTATTAGGTTAAATACTACACAAGTAATTACTCAG
>CM052447.1:6741950-6757206 GCA_028533085.1 Varecia variegata | reverse complement strand
CCGCCATGTTTTCCCGGGAAGACTGTCCTGATTTCCTGGGCTGATTTGTATTCCCCTCCTAGGTATTCTGGTAGTCGTCCCTGGAGTGGATCGTAGCAAATGCCAGCCCGTGTTGTTCCCACTGATTTACCTATCCACACGCAGACCCTCCAGCGCAAGGTATCCCCAGTGCCTAGCACAGCACCTGTAGTAACAGCCACATGCACGGGTGCCAGAAAGTGGACATGCTTGTCAGCGTCCACATTTCTCGCAACCTAACTGCGTGCACCAAATTCACACAGACCTAGATCTAAATTCTGCTCTTTGCTTCTGAGCTGTCTGGCCTTGGGCATGACACTTTGCCTCGCTAAGCCTTGTTTCCCCCATTTCTAGGATGGAGCTAGTGATAGGACTGAAGCGATCTGGGTACTAATGAGGGTTAAATGTGATCGTGTGTGCCCAGGCTTAGCATGCTGCTCACAGCGTCAGTATGTGGTAAATGCCAGTCGTGCCATTGTTAGTATCATTCTCGTTATTATCTCTATGATAAATTGATTGTAGCATCATTTGCAAATAGGCACATAAAGTAGGGTACATTACCAAAACAACTTTAACCATCTTAGACTTGATATTCGTTCTGATGATTAACAAAAAACAACCACCTGAGAAAGTGGTTGTGCCATGCCGGATACACTATTAGCTAGAATGTTAACTTCAGCTGCCAACATACTGGTTGTGGCCATCCACGATAGGGAGTTTAATCTCAGGAACATATTATAGTATAATTAATAGAAAGAGCACTGGAGAGGGAGTCTGTTTGGGCAGGCTGCTCTGCAGCAGTCAAGACACTGTGGCAGGGTTTCTATGGAAAGACTGGCCTGCGCTGAGAAGAGCCCTCTCAATTGGGAGGAACAGCAGTGCGTAAGGATGGTCTGTGGCGCACCAGGCTGGTGCCATTTCTGACTGCATTGGCATGCTGTTTGCAGGAACCAAGAGCAGTGAGTCATAGCCAAGATCCTCTCTCCTGTACATTAGCAGATCAAAATTTACAATCAGCAAAGGAGAAGGCCTCATCTTCCATGCCAGCGTAGGGAAGCTGAATCCCAGATGTGCCCTTCTGTTCCCACTGAGCCATCGCAGAAGCCTGGATTGCTCCAGCTTTCCTTCCCTTCTTTTGTGCTGAGTTGCCAAAGTCTGACATCCTGAACGGGCAGCTAAATGGAGAAGTGCTGGTTGAGAGCCAGTTTCTAAAACCACTACCACCTCTGGACGGCAGCCATTCCAATATCAGGTCAAGGTGTGGGAGACTATTAAGAAGCGAACACCAAGACGCTGGTTGAGAAGTCTGCGCTCTATCGTGTCCTGCCTACTTTGCAGTGAAATGAAGGTCTTCATAGCCAGGCAGTGATGAACACTGCAGATGCGGGGAAGTCATCTTTCATCACCGTGTTATTTTGCTTAGAGTTCCAACCGCTACGTTATGTCTTAAAACTTGTCAAGTTGTGCACAGTACACTGACTTCATACGAGAAAAACAGGTTCTCTAAAAATATCAAAACTCAGATATTTCTCATAGAACAAGACATTATAACTCAAAAGTCCTGCAGATAAATAATAATTAGGAATGACATTTACTCCGCAGAGCAGGCAGGAAACAACATTCTCTATCAGCTACATCCTCAAATGGTTACAGTTTCATGCCTCTAACCACAGCTAATAAAAGGCCAGGCAGACAGCCTTTAGGAAGTTAGCATAAATTTTTTCTAGGTGAGATAGGCGGGGAAACAACTTCAGAGAAGTATTTTTCTGTTTCCCAAGTATGTTTGCCAATAAGAACAAAATAGTCCCCCAGTTGTCAGAAAATGTTACAAAACCACCTGTCTGCCCTTAAGGAGATAGAGAACAAAATCAACAACATTTGCATGTTGACTATACACACAGAATTAATTCACAGAAGCATAGAATTTTTGGAGATGCAAGCGTGATGATGCTGCCGTGCATGGTTTCACAGAGAAGGGGGTGTCTGTGCTTTGGCGACAGAGCTGGGGCCAGGCTGCAGTGAGGGGTGCCCAAGGCAGAACATTTAAGGAGGGCCGTGTGAACTTAGGGCACCTCAGGGACCTCATCCCAAAACTATGAACTTGCTTGGCCATTTTAGGGCAGGAAACTGAGGCAGTAGGAGGTGACATGATGTACCGAGGGTCTCATAGCTAGTCAATAGCAGAGCCAATGCTAAAGGAGGGAAACAGCCCATTGTAAGATAAAATGAATAGTGACATCTATCCTGTGTGTATTTTGGGGGTGGCAGGAAGATTTGCAGGTCTTTATTATGGTGATTATCAGATTTCTTTTGTTTAGGCTTAGCAGATACTTGGGTGCCATTGGAGAAACCAGTTTGGCTACAGATCCCTCACAGAATAGCACAAATCTCCAGCGAGGCGTGCTCCAGCCTCTATAGATTTGCTGTACCAACACTGCATTGTCCTCGTGAATAATCTCTGATCGGAGGATAATAATTAAGACGTGGCAATGCCCACTTAGTAAATTAGCTAAATAGGCAAAACTCAATTTAAATAGCAATTTTGTCTTCAGTGATAGAATTATAACAGCACCCTTCACTTAATGAGCCAGACACTTAATAATTCAAACATACTTAGAGAAAAATCAAACAAAGCTTCTCCATCACAGACTGGATTTCCTACCCCCTCGCCTGCTGCTGCTCTGCAAACATGGCAGCTTGGACCCTGGAGGAGAGGCTTGGTATTTGGTGAGCAGGGAGGGACTGCCGGCTTCTAGGTGGAATAACTGGTTAGGTGACTTCTCTGACAAACTTCCAGCCAGCTGCGTGTTTTGTAAGTAAAGCTTTGTTGGAACACAGCCCTGCCTGTGTGTTTACACACTGTGCATGCTGCTTTCACACACCATGGAAGAGCTGAGTAGTGCTGGCAGGGACCTCATGGCTTGCAAAGCCGGGACATGTAATATCTGGCCCTTTAAGAAAAATTTGACCCTTTAAGAAAAAGTTTGCCAAACCTATCCTTGAGCTGCACCCTGAATCTATTGTTCCCTGGGTGTGCGACCTTGGAGAGATACTTCCCACCTCTCGGGACTATGGTCTTCTTGGGTGTAAAATGAGCATAATACTAAATCTATCTCCTGAGACTGTGAGGATTAGGTGAGATGACACATACTTATCTGTGCTTGGCACTAATGACAATAATACCAATAACGATAATAGGAACATGTTGAGTACTTCCTAAGTGCCAGACTCTGTTCTAAGCTCTTCACATATATTAACTCATTTAATACTCACAACAACACTATGAGATAAATATTATAATTATTTTGATTTTGCACTGGAGAAAGAGTATTTATTATCCTTTTATCCCTTCCTCTAAACTCTCTTATGTTTACCTCCTTTATGTAACACCTGGACCCAGGCCCATCCAGGTGTCAGGAGTGTCAACCCTTCTTCTCTTGGTCACTGACACTGCTGAAGTCAAATATTTCTTCTCACGCATGGCTGGCAGGTCCCTTTCTCCACTCTGCCAGCCCCTCTCGGCCCCTCATCTTTCGCATCTTTCCCTGCCCTTTGCAGTGTGGTGGAAGGTGGACATCCCATGGACCTCACCCCTAGTATGGCAAGGCAAATGGTGACAACTCAGGCAGACGAAAATTCTGAGATCCTGGGAGCCATTAAGCTTTGAAATAGGCAGATACCCATTTATTCACCTCTCATCTATTGTGTGCCTGCGATGCACTGGCACACGTAAAAATCAATGTGTTCTTCCTGGGATCTCCATGATCAAATATAGTCATGCATCACTTAACAGTGGGGACACATGTTCTGAGAACTGTATTGTTAGGTGATTTCATGGCTGTGGAAACATCATAGAGTGCACTTTTATAAACCTCTATGGTATAGCCTACTACACACCTAAGCTGTGTGCAATAGCCTATTGCTCCTATTGCTGCAAATCTGTATAGCATGAACACTGCAGACAATGGTGACATATGGTAAATATTTGTATATCTAAACATATCTAGAAACAAAAAAGGCCCAGTAAAAATATGGAATAAAAAATAAAAAATGGTACACCTGTATAGGGCACTTTCCATGAATGGAGCTTGCAGGACTGGAATTTGCTGTGGGTGAGTCAGGGAGTGAGTGGTGAGTGGATGCAAAGGACGCTACTGTTCACTCGTGTAGACTCCATGAATGCTGTACACTTAGGCTACACTAAGTTTATAAAACTTTTTTTCTGTCTTTAATAATAAATTAACCATGCTTTACTGTAATGTTTTTATATTATAAACTTTTTAATTTTTTAAAATTTTTGCCTCTTTTGTAACAACATTTAGCTTAAAACACAAACTGTGTAGCTGTACAAAAATATTTTCTTTTTTTATATCCTTATTCTATAAGCTTTTTTCTACTTTAATTTTTTTTTTAACTTTCTTGTTAAAAACTAAGACACCAACACACACATCAGCCTAAGTCTACACAGGGTCAGGATCATCAGTATCACTGTCTTCCACCTCCACACCTGGTCCCACTGGAAGGTCTTCAGGGGCAATAGCACCCAGGGAGCTGTCATCTCCTGTGATAACAATGCCTTCTCCTGGGTACCTCCTGAAGGACCTGCCTGAAGCTGTTCTATCCTTACTTTTTTTTTTTTTTTTGTAAGTAGAAGGAATGCACTCTAAAATAATGAGAGTATAGTATAGCAAATACATAAACCAGTAGCCACCGTTTATTATCATTATCAAGTATTATGTGCTGTACTTAATCGTGTGTGCTAGACTTTTATATGACAGGCAGCACAGTTAGTTTGTTTTCAGCCGCATCACCACAAACATGAGCAATGCATTGCACAATGACATTATGACAGCTAGAATATCCCTAAGTGATAGGATTTTTCCCCTCCGTTATAATCTTACGGAACCACTGTCCTATATGTGGTCCGTCATTGACGGAAACATCCTTACATGGTGCATGAATATTTGTTTTTGTTAAAATTAATAAGACACTTAAAGTTCTTATAAGGAACTCAGCTCTGTATTAAGGTCCCTGAAGAATATAAGAAAGGGAAGGAAAAAAGAAGTCAACCTATAGTTAGCCCCGCCCTCTGTCTCAGGCACTGGATAAGCTACTTTGAGCACCATAGCTCATTAGTTCCTCCCCACAAACCTGCAGGGTGGAGTTGGAGCTTCTAAATTATAGATGGGAAGACGGAGACACTGGGCATTTAAGTGACTTGCTCAAGGATACTGTTTGGCTGGTCCGATAGTAGTGGGTTATCAGAACTTCTTAACATTAGTGTCACTAAAGTCAGCTGGTCCGATACTAGCGTGTTATCAGAACTTCTTAACATTAGTGTCACTAAAGTTGGTACACAGCCCCCCACTGCTGAAGTTGACTGGCTTTTTTTTTTTTTTTTTAAAAAAAAGGATACCTTGTTATTAAGAGGCAGAACTGCCTTTTATTTTTTTGCCCCAAACCCCTCTGCCCCCTCTTCCCCTAGGGGTTTTCTAACTGTGTTCTCCAGAGCCCTGGGGATGGCTGTGGGGAGAGGGGAGATTATGTGGGTCCCAGGACCCCCATGCCTCTACAGGAGCAACACTTGCTTCCACTGTTTTCTGTGCTAGTATTCTGCTGGTGTTTAAGAAGGGATCTACTGCTTTAAAAACAGAAAGTAAAACTGGTGCCAGGAAGTGGGTGGTGCTGTATGGAGTGCCAGCTAGGTGTGAGACTCTAGTCCAGTAATTCTGAACTGGGGGCGATTTTGCCTCCAGGGGGACATTTAGCAGTGTCTGGAGACATTTTGCGTTTTCACAGCTTGGGGGTGCTACTGGCATCTAGCGGTTAAGAGGCCAGGGATGCTGCCGCTAACCCCACAATGCACAAGGATGGTCTAACCCAGAATGCCAGTAGCGCCAAGGCTGAGAAACCCTGCTCCATGCTAAGTCTTAGGCACACAGAGGTGAGCAAAAACAGAGCCTGCCCTCACGGAGTATGGCTTAGCGGGGGTGAGCAGGTATTAAGTCACCCACAGTTGAGTGTTTAACCTCACAAACTGAAGACATGCTCTGAGGGGAAGCCATGCGCTGCCAGGAGAGGAGATGACAAGGAGCCCTTTTCTGGGAGGTCCAGAGAGGCTGTGATCCCAAGGCTGCAGAGGGCAGGTGGAGCGGGAGTGGTCTAGGCATAGGTTACTGCAGGCGCAGAGGCCCCCATGGAGCGAGGGCGAGTGGCTGTTTGGAGACCTGTGGGCCAGACCGGCGAGTGCAAGAGGTGGGCTGCATGGTGAGGAAGGGAGGAACCATATCCAGCAAAACCCGTGGCCGTCTTGAGGATTCAGGACTTTATTCAACTAAGAGGTATCTTCATCAGGGCACGGCATGATTCCATTTGGGTTGGAAGAGATCATTCTGTTGTGCGGAAAACAAACTGGTTGGCCACACGCTTTCTTGAGGTGGTGAGATGGATGGGGACAGACCCCTCCAGAAGGGAGCCCCCGTTCCAAGCGGCTGCCTAGCTCAGTGTGTGCTTAACAGCAAGGGCTCTGTGTGCAGGAACGCTGTCACCCATAAATGTCAAGTCCCATCCTTTCTCCCAATTTAAAGACATGCACCATTTGGAAATAAAATCCCACCATATCATTTTGGCTTCACATCTGTTCTGCAGTTGCAAAATAACACTTCCCCTGCCGCCGTCAGCGTGAAGGGAGGCAGTTTGACACGAGAAGGATGCAGCCCTGTCTCTAATTTCTTTTTTTCTTTATTGACCTTTTCCAAGGTGTCAGAAAGCAGATTCTCTCATTAAGATGTTGACACCTTAGAAAGTCTGGAGTATGTCTTATTTACGGCAGTGTGCGTATAGGTGATGGAGAAGGGGGTTGAAAAATCAACTGTCAAGGCAAGAAAAATATTTCCTTGGTCTATTCTCTTTCCCCAGTGACTTCTGACTGCTCTGAATCATGAAGTGTACCCATGCCTCTCCCATGGTCTAATTAACTTAGAGGGAGACTGGGTAGGAGGAGAAAATATCTAAAGATGCCCAGAAACACAGGTCTGTGGAGCTGGTACAATTCATTTCTGATGAGCAATAGTTCATGCACTCGTCCACGAACCACACAGATGTTCAAGTGGGATGTCTTGAGGTATTGGGAAATTATCATAAATTTGAACTCATTTGCAAGCATCTATTTCCATATTTTACAGAAAACTGTAATTTTCCCTCCCAAGTTCCCCCTGCAGTGAGGAGGAGGAATTTTTCACCAAGATGGCGCCGGCTGCAGCTTCCATGAGTTGAGGAGGCAAGTCCTGCAGGCTCTGGCCTCGGTGCTGTGAGTGATACAGAGAAACAGAGGACACAGGCCCTGGCCCCTGCATCGGGGAGACCACACGGGCTCAGGAAGCAGTTAAATCACCCACGAGCCTACCAGAGAGTTAGCTCAGTCTGATGCTTCCAATCCCTGTTGGGACCTCTTCCTCCGTCACTGACCACTGAACGTGCTCTCTCTGAACACAGGTTTTCTTACTCGGCTGAAACACAGGGACGATCATAACCCCTTCACAATATTGTTAGGATTAAACGAGGGCAAGATGTAAAATATCTGGAAAACCATATTCATACAACACACGCGGTTGTTGATATCAATAGCTAGAAAGCAGGCGTAGACACAGGAAGGCGTCAGGGTGGGCTGCCGGAGCTGCGGATCTTTGGAACACTCCCTGCAGCTTCCTCCTTCCCTTACATGGAGCTAACGTCGGGTTTTCCTCACACCCATGTCATAAACGTCCCTGCTTTGGAGAATGCTTCAGGAATGTGTTCAGCACAAGGGATGGGATTTATTGGTCCAGACTTTTTAAAAATGAGAATTAGTTGCTACCATTTAAACACGAATAGTTTTCACATAAAAGAGACAGATTTTAGGGCTTCTCTTAAGAAAACAGAAGGTCCTGCATGCCCGTACAAGGCCATCCTGTGTCGACAAAGAGTGGCTGTTCCCGTGAGATTCGGCAGGGTCCTCAGTGACCCTCAGCTCCTGCTCGCCCGTTATCCTATTAGAACACAGCTGCCTGCCCCGCCAGACACTACGTTTTGCAGACCCTACGGCAGCGGTTCTCAAGGTGTGGTCCTAGGACCACTAGAGTTGGCATCACCCGGGAGCTTGTTAGAAATGCACCTTCTCAAACCCCACCCAGACCTACCGACGGGGACACCTGGGGGGCTCAGAGAACCAAGCCCCCAGGTGACTCTGATGCTCATTAAGTTTGAGCATCCTTGCCCCGGGTTAAGGGACAAGCAAGGGAAATGAGGGAGACTGGGTCTAATGTCATCTCTGCCACTTAATTCACTGGGAAAATTGAGAAAAGTCACTTTACTTTTAGGGGCCTTTTATACTTTCTCTGTAAAGTGGGAAGGTTGGGCTAAAATTGGTTTCCAAGGACCTTCTGATCTTAGCCTGGTGTGATTTTATAATTCTGCGGGTCTGAGTACTGATCATCAGCATTTATAAAGTGCTCACCGTGTGCCAGGACTGAGCTAAGAACTTTACCTGGGTGATGTCATTTAGCCCTAACTGCGGCAGTGGTTCCCTTTGGAGGGCTCATTTTACACAGGCGGAGAATGAGGCTCGGAGAGGAGAGATGACACACCAAACGCCCTCCCTCAGAGGGCCACGGTTTTATGTAACCTGGAGAGCTGGTGAGCCTTCAGCTCCCTGATATTCTGTTTCCCGTGACCCGCCCTCGTGGAGAGGTGTCTGAGAGGTGATGAGGGCGGTGCGGCCGACACCTCACAGCAAAGCTGGCAGGTCCTTCAAGGCAGGCAGAGGCACACTCTGCAAGCAAGGAGGCTTATCAAAAATAGAACATAGCAGCAGTAGCCTTCCCCTGTCCCAGTTACAGGAAGCCGGCGGTGACCTTTCAGAGATGCAGAAGGGGGGCAGGAGGTTTGGAGGGGAGGATGGAGGGCAGCCAGCCCTGTGTGGCGAGGCTTTGGGGTACCCCAATCTTCCGTGGAATCCCAGCTCCATCCCTTGCAGACAGTGTAGCTTGGTAGAGCGTTGCAACACCTGTGCCTTGGTCTCCCATCCGTGAAGCGAGGACTATCTCCACTTCACCGTGAATGATGGGGAAACAGGTTGATTGCATCTGGGGTACAGTAAACAGCTGAACAAGTGGCGGCTAACAACAGTGCAAGGATCCCTGCCCTTTCCCGATGGCCCCAGGAGCACCTGGTGGCGTTGGCGGTGATGACGGAGAAGCTGAGTGATCTCTGACAGTAGCAAGAAAGACGTCTTTCTCCTGTTTGCCCAGCGGGCTCCAGTTGCTCAGAATGCTTCATTTCCCAGATATCTCGTCTCATCTTCCTGTCTCCGTCTGCCACATGTTCTGATTTTTTTGACTTTCAGAAATTCTCTGGGGTCTTTCCTCCCTGAGAATGGCTAGCAAATGACTGCAGGAGGATGTAGATCTGGATTACAACGGCAGAGGTGTCTTGTTGACATGACCAGGGCACAAGAGGATTCACATTCATAAGAGACCATCAATCCCCAGGTTAGGGAGCACAGTGTGGTTCCCTTTTCCTCCTCCTGGCCCCAGACAATCCCTTGGCTTGGTTTAAAGAGTGTGGATTTAAAAGCAGACAACCTGGCTCTGTGTGACCTTGGGAAAGTCATGTAACCTCTCTGGGACTGTTATTGTCCATACAATGGGTCGATAATACCTATTCATACTTTAGCAGGTGCATAATGAGTGGTAGCTCTCTTCCTTCCTTCAATTAGAGGAGAGGTCATTTTGTGCAGAAAGATCAGGAGGACAGAGTAGAAGAAATTTGAACTCTTTGATTCTCTGAAGTATCAGCGAGGATAAACGTAACTGAAATGATAATAAGCACCAAAAACTGAGCTGTTACTCCGTGCCCAGCACAGTGCTGAACATCTTATATATGTTGTCTAATTCAATCTTCCCAGGTGTTCTCTTTTAATCGGGGAGGTATTATTATGCCCATTTCAAAGGTGAGAAAATCAAGGCGCAGGGAAGTGAAGTAGGTTGCCCAAGGCTCACGTCTAATACTTGGCCGGGCTGTGTCTGCAGGTTGCAGTGGCCTCTTCACATGTACAGGAAGGACTGGAGCTGGCTGTGCTCCTCCCACTTAAAAAACACTCATTCTTCCAGCTGCAGAATACCCTCTGCGTCTCTCCGCCCCTGAACTTTCTCCAGCAGCCAGCGCCTCTGTTTCTTGCCTGTCATTTTGATTTGTCCGTGGCCTCGGTCCTTTGTGCAGCCCCTTGTTTTCCTGGCTTTGGGCCCTAAGACTTGTCCTTATTTGCATAAGAGTCACCCAGAATGTTGATGTGTTTCTTTTGCAGAGAACCTCGGGCTCCAGGACGCCACATGAGCCTGGAGCAGGCTCCAGCCCTGGTGCAGCCCCCCCCAGCCCCCCACCCCCCGCTGCCATGCCCCGCCCCCCGCTGCCCTGTGTCCATTCACAAACCCTGGAGCCAGAGCTGTGCTTCCCCGGAGGGGACCCAGCTCACTCCAACAGGCAATCTCAGCAGCAGGACTGTGAGGAAGGAGTAATGTAATGGGGTCTTTCTGCCCTTGAGGCAGGAGGGGACTTGAGCTTCTGGTCACTTAAGAGAAGGCCAGGTCTCCAGCCCCGTAGAATGATTCTGGAAAGCCGCAGTGAAGAAAGGTGTGTCCTCTGCATCTACCCAGCCGGGAGCATCAGGAAGCAGGAATCTGAGGGAGGTGATGTGTTAGCTCCTCTGCTGGGTGACTGAGGGTGATTAGCCACAGGAAGTCCCAGAGGGCTCTCCCAGGAGCCATCTTTGGGCTTTATCAAGTGTCTCATTAGCTGGTTTTCATATTTGGAGGAAAAGGGGCAGGAGAGCTTTGTAAGTTGGTCTGTACCACAGCGCTTGTGTTGGGCATCAGGTGGACACAATTCCAGCTAACACAGCAGAGAACTAGCTGAACCAGCAGTCATTCATTCATGCATTCACTTCTTCATTCCTCCGATCTACTGAGGACTCACTGTGCATCAGACACTGTCTTAAGGAATGAGACAGGCTGGTCCCTGCTCTCCTCGAGCTACCTTCTAGAGGGGCGGGGAGAGAAAACAAACAACCCTAATAGGAAAATAATTTCATGTAGCAATAGGTGATCTGAAAATCACACAATGGAGTTTGTCATTGAGAGGGACTTGGGGTTGAGGGAAACCAGTTGAGATTGGGTGGGCAACGAAGGCGTCACCATGGAGAGAGCCTTTGGGCTGGACTGAGTGCTGGGATGGAGCCAGCTGTGCAAAGCCCCGGGGGCACGGTGTTCCAGGCAGAGGAACAGCAAGGGCGCAGGCCCTGAGTTGAGTCGGGAAGATTTCTGCCATTCGAGGGACAGAACGAGGGCTGCAGAGGAGCGTTGAGTGTACTCACGCTGGAGAGAGTTTACCATGCACCTGTCGCTGTTCTAAATGCCTAGCCTGCCTGCGACACTCATTTATCCTCACACAACAATGAGCCCCTGTTATTGTTTTGGAAACTGAAGTTCAAAGAGGTCACCCCACCTTCCAAGGTCACACACCTAATGAGAGATAGAGCTGTGAGATGAACTTGGGAAGTCTGATGGGGAGCCCATACTTTTAACCGGTACATAGTACGGTCACTGTGAGCCAAGACTGGGAAAAGGAGATGAGTCTTGGGATAGGACGGAATGTTTCCCAAGGGGACTGTGGAGGGAACTGGCACACATTGATGTGCCCAGGCTGAGTGGCAGGCACTGGGCTTTGTGCTTTCTCATCCGTTATCCTCAAGGCCTCCAGGTAGACATCATTAGCCCCTTTTTACAGATGGGAAAGCACAGAGGTGAGGTGTCCTGTCCAAGGCTACTCAACTAATACCAGACTTCCTTGATTAGGGTTCAGGTCATCTGCCCGGGCACCTGGGCTTTTCTTACCCTCCACATTAAATTACTTCCTTTTTGTCTCATTATTTCCATTCTCCCCGTCTAAAAATGAAAGTGACTATCCCCAACAGTGATAAAAACCTTAACAATAAGTGCACCTGCTTTAGGGCGGAGGGAATGCCTGGCTGTCAGCATGCATGCCTGGTTCTTCAAATTACCTGTTACCTAGAGGAGAGGGGCAGGACCAGATCCTTCACTGTCGCGGTGCGCTGGGGGTGCGTGAGCACACAGGCGTCCCGTAGATGAGCAGCAAATGCCACACTGTGCAGTGCGGTGCGTTCTGCAAAGCTTCACCCGGGGGCCTTGCAGTTGCCAGAAGCAGGGTCAGGAGTCGCCAGTCTTCCTCCCCGCGGGCCCTTCCCCCTGGGGCTGACCCCTTCTTTGGGGAGACCCAGAGAGCTTCCCTTGTAAGGCACCAGGAGAGGAACAAGGCCACCATCCACTCCACCCACCCTTTACTTCCGAATTTAAATTCTGGTGTGAAAGTTCCATCTGACAGTTGCTTTTATTCATTCACTTAACAAATAGTCATTTGTCTATTATGACCTAGGCTCTGGGGAACAGTGCAGATAAAATCCCTGCTCTCACAGAGCTTATATTTTAGTAGGGGGATTCTGAACACTTTTGAAAAAGATAAAAGGAGGGTAATGACTCAGAGAGACTTGGGGTGGAGGGGAGAATGATTATCTGTTCCTTTCTCTGTTATCCGTCCATTCTCCCTCTCTCCCCCGCCCTATCATCTACCTGCACATACCTATATTAGATAGTCTTTCTGGGCCTAGCAGAGCGGTTTGTCTATTTTTTTTGCAGACCTAGCAGCTCCCCAGTGACTGGCACCTGGGTGTCCCCCCACGCCACCTCGGTGCAGAACATGCTGCTTGGCATAAGGCAGGCACCACAAGCGTTTGCCATATTAGCAGATTAAAAGGCTGCCACATACCATTTCTATATGCATCCAGCCACCAAGGTGTAACAGAAGCCACCGCATGCCCTCCCTACCTTAGAATCCCTGTGCTTCCTACGTGAAGGGTTGCCATTAAGTAAGAAGCAGAGTGTGCAAATAAAGGTGGGTAGCCTTGGATTTGAGTCTCCCTGGCATCTTTTTAATGTTAACACAAAAATCCAAGACTGTTCCATTCAGGAATCTGTCCCCAGATTATTAATTCAACTTCAGAAATATTTGCTGTGCACCTACTATGTGCCAGATGTGGTGGGCATGCGTGGAGAATACAATCCTTGCCCTCCTGTTTTATACTTCCCAGGAGCGAGCTCGTGCTAATGTGGGCAGAGTTATACGTAGAGGAGCCTGGGCAGCCTCTGGAGGCCCAGGAGAGGACAGATCCCGGGCCATGTGCTTTGGGCTGCAAGAAGGGACAGTTTTTGAAATGTTCCTTGAAGGAGATAACCCATAGCCCTGTTTGGCTGAAGAGAAGAAGAAGTCAATGAAAAGTGAGAAATAACTTGTAAAGGCAGCTGAAGTCGGGAACTCCTGAATTGAGACTTCATTTGGAGGCGTTGGTATCTAGAGGTGGGAGCACAGCACCCCTTTAATAATGGTGACAGGGAATGAAACACTGTGATCAGGTTAGAATCTGATTTCTTTGGGCCACGGCTCACAGAGCAAATAACATGTTCAATGTGATCTTTAAAACAAATTACAGAGACCAAAAGGGAACAGAGTAGGAGAGTTTCCGAGTGTACGCCGAGGTGTAACGTTTCAGATTCATTTAATTACAGGAGCCAGCCGAGAAGGCTGTCACCCTGTCATTTAAGACTTGGGAATGCAAATGTTCTCAGCGTACTCGTACACGCTCATATCAGTTAGTGACTCTCCTGTCTCGACTTTCGTTCATAGTGAGTACTGGCTTAGATTATCCTCTGGCAGAATTCACACTTGCGAGAAGAAATAAAAGTCACAGCAAAGGTGGGCTCTGTCTTAGGGAATCTCAGGTGCTTTGCACGGAGGATCTGGGCCCTGTTTTCCGAGGAATGCTCGTGTCCACCTTGCCGTGTTCTCAGCAGGTGGTGAGGGCCCATCTCTTCCTCTTTCTGTCCCAGTATCACAACAGGAGACAGGAAACGTCACGCCCGGTGGTTAAGAGCTTGGGCGCTGCAGCCAGCCTGCCTGGGTTCAGACCCCAGCCCTGCTCTTCACCAGCTACGAGCTCTGTGCCCCTAGAGAAGTTATTAACCTTTCTGGGCCTCAGTTTCCTCATAAGAGAACTGGTAGACCTTCCTCATAAGAGAACTGGTAGACCTTCCTCATAAGAGAACTGGTACCAGTCTACCAACTGGTAGGGTTGTTTGAGGATTAAGTGGGTTGATACGTGCAAAGGGCTTAGATAGGGTCTGGCTTGTACTTAGTGCTCAACAAATAGTATTATCTCAGCGTAACAATCTTTTCAGGCTTTCAAACAGCAGAAGCTTTCAGAAGACAAATCTGGGTAAATAAGAATGGAGATCAGTGTGTGAACCAGACGGAGAGGCTTGAGTCTGGGGCCACAGCACATGGCCCTGTCTTGCAGGAGCCGGTCAGTGTGGGTTGTCAGTTCCTACTTCGGTTGTGGTTCACGTACCCGGATTCTGCTGTGGATTTTCCATGTGACAGGATTCCTCGGGTGTGCTGCTTCCCCCATGATGTATTTTATCTAGTGTTGTGTTTTTCTGGGGATGTTCATTATTCCTTATAATAGACACATTCTGTCACAGCATAATTTGATCCCTTAAGACTGGGGTGTATCAGGACCAGATTCTATCCCCAGCTCTGTATGATGAGCCAACAGCTCAGGCAGGGTCCAGGCATGGTCTTGGCTCCAGGGTCCTACTTTGTAGGCTGAGTCAGTTGGATGGGTTAGAGCAGGTCAAACATGGCAGCCCACGGGGCAAATAATGGCCCGTGATGTTTTGTTTGGTCCTCATAGTGTGGCCCACTCAAAATTATAAAATTAATTTTGAATTTGATGGGAATATATAAAATGTGGAAGGTTTCACATAAATGTTTAGATTTCCAGCTGCTCAGAAGGCAGAGTAGCTGGCGTCACTGGGCCTGTGTCCCCACGGCACGGTGACTGGCTGGTTTGATGAGAGCCGCCTGCCTTGGATGGGGCACAGCCCCCACCGCCTCCCCCCTCCTCCCCAGCCGCTCTTAGTCATTACCACTCTTGCTGGGTCAAAGTCGAGGTAGGAGAAAAGGGCATATTCTTTATCAGAAGTGGGAAGACTTTGGGTTTTACCCCCCGAGCGTGGACAGTCTCAGAGGCCCTTGCCGCTGACCTTCTCTTGCTTGTCCCATGGTCGTTCCT
>CM052447.1:6724268-6741450 GCA_028533085.1 Varecia variegata | reverse complement strand
GCCAGGAAAGGTGCTACCAGCTCACCTTGACCGAGATGCTGATCAGCTGTACTTTTGAAAATGCCAGCAGAGCAGGAGCATTTCCAATTCACCCCGTGGGCATTCCCCCTGCGTGGAACACAGCAGACGGATATGCACCTGTAAAACACGATGTCCATATGCACGTGGACGGGCAAAGCACGGTCTTTCGTCAACTCGATTATCTGCCCTTGTGCCCGGGAAGAAGGAAGCCCTGGCTAAACGGAACACACAGAGAATCTGGAAACTTGGTTTAGCAGGAAAAGGAACCTACCCCATTCACACCTCACTGCACCGTTATTAGTGAGGAGCTGATGAGTCTATTAGACATGGTCTTTGCCTGCCTTCCTCCTTCCAGTCTTGGCTTTCCGGAGGCAGCAAAAAGGCCCAGAGGGGGCAAAACCAGAGCAGGGCAAGCAGCAAGTCTGCAAACTCCATCATCCAAACAGCAGGGCTGAGGGTTTAGAACGTTCTCCTTGAAAACCTGGCGTGCTTATTTAAATTACAGCTTTCCATAACACATACAGGGCAGCTGTTCGGTTCATCCCACCCCCTCTTCCCTCTTGTTATTAGAATAGAGGACAAAGGGGGTGTTTTTCTTTCTTTCTTTTTTTTTTTTTTTTTTTGGGTATGAATTTGCAGCATGTAGTTTAAATATTGATTTTATAAGAACAATGTCACATTTTCAGATTCAATGTGAGGCATAGAGCTCTCTTAAAGATTGTTAAGTAAGTGCTGAGGCCCGGGAAAAAGCTGGTGTGCAGCAATGGCCAGCAATGGCGAGGCCAGTCAGCAGGGAGGGGCCCCCATTCGTCAGCCAGCAGTCACCCTCATAATTGACGCAGGGGAAAGGGCTCTCACCTTTTCACGCTTCTCTGTTTTGCCAGAAATACTTAAGAGAGTGAGGAAAATATGTAGTGTGCTTTGTGCCTCTCAAAGGATTGTGTTTTATCAGCATTAGCAGCTCATAGTAGGTTTGTTAAGGAATGATGCAGGTTCCTAGAAGCTAGGTCAAACAGGTTCTATTAATAAATTACTGACTTACAAAGTATTTAAGCCTAGGACAGGGCAGAAACCACATAGGAAAATTTCAGTAGCATTGCAGAATGTTCCAGTGAGCAGAAATTATGTATAAAAAGCATAAAATTTTCCAAACAATTTTAGGGGAATCAGAAGATCATTCTTCAGAAGCAGAACTGGTTCAATGGCTTGAGGTTACTAGAAAGATGTTTATGGCCTAACATAGGAAAGAACTTTCCAGCAATGCTAACAGTCCATAGGGTGAAAGAGCTCCTGATTAGGTAGAGATTCCTCTCTCTCTGGAATCGTTTGAGCTGAGATCTCTGGATCTTTTATTGGGGATGCTACAGAGAGGATCACGCAGAAGGGTGGGAGTTAGACTAAAGAACCTCAGGAGTCCTTCCAGTTGTAAGATCCTCTGACTATACAGTTCTTAGTCTTGGCCAGATGTTTTATTAACAGATGCCATCCTAGTTATGCCTCCTGCATTTTAAGAGTCACCCTGGATCCAGCAATATCCAGGAAGAGTTCTGTGGAGACCAGGTAGAATGCTCGGAGGGCAAAATAGGAAATATAACTACAGAATGCAAAAGAGATTTGAGCCAGGAAAAAAGGAAACAAAAGCATCTTAGAGTCTTCTAATATTTGGAAGGAAGGTGAACAGCTGGTTTGGTTTCTATTGAGGTCCAGATAAGAGTAAATTGGTTAAATTCACAAGCTAGATCATCAGAAGACAGAATGCTGGATGCCATGCTATTAATCCCTCAAAGAATTGCCTTTGTTGAGGGTGGATGTGGGGTCAGGTTGAGCAGCATTTGATGCTTTTGTGAAACTGACTAAGGCAAGATCTACCCTGCCTCACTAAGTTCCTTTATAATTCCTGCCAGTGGAAGTTAGAGAAGGAGAAAATAATGTGGTTCCCACAGAAAGCTGTGTATGCCTTCCATGGCAGAAAACTAAAACCGTGTAAATTGGTATATTTTCTTTTTGTTTCTTTCCTTCTTTCCTTCTCTCCTTCCTTCCTTCCTTCCTTCCTTATTTCTTTCTTCTCTTCCCTTCCCTTCCCTTTTCTTTCTTTCTTTCTTTCTTCCCTTCCCTTCCCTCCTTTCCTTCTTTCCTTTTTCCTTCCTTCCTTCCTTCCTTCCTTCCCTTATTCCTTTCCTTTCCTTTCTTCCTCCCTCCCTCCCTTTTTCCTCTTTCCTCCCTCCCTTCCCTCCTTCCCTCCTTCCTTCCTTCCTTCCTTTTCTGTAGTTCCCAGAGAACTCAGAGCCAAACCCTCGGGTATTTATATCAGTGCAGTTTTGGTGCACACAAGTTGCTATTTCTGCTTCTTGTAGTAGATGAACTCACTTCAGGCCATAATAATATGTCTCATTTTTTAATATGTCATTCATCTTACATCTTTTGGAAAGTGAGTAGGCTCAATTCTCATATACTCAAAATGAAATGGAGTAAAAAGGAAAAATTATCAGTTGGAAAGAAACACGAAGTCTTAGGATAGGTTTTTGAGGTGGATGGGAGGATTTCCATCATGTAATGGAGGACCTGTCATCAGACTCAAGGTTCTTGGCCATTGTCTCATTGGGCAAACTCTGCTGGTGTTGTACTATATTCAAACCTCTATACAGGTGTCTCCCCCTCATCCATGGTCTTGCTTTCCACAGTTTCAGTTACCTGTGGTCAACCATGGTCTGAAAATATTAAATGGAAAATTCCAGAAATAAACAATTCGTAAATTTTAAATTGTGTGTCGTTCTGAGTAGCATGATGAAATCTTATGCTGTCCTACTGTGGTCTACCCAGGATGGGAATTATCCCTTTGTCCAGAATATCCACACTGTACAGGTGTGTATGTATAGGAAAAACAATAGTATTTATAGGGTTCTTTACTATGCATGGATTCAGGCATCCACTGGAGGTCTTGGAACATATCCGCCAAGGATTAAGGAGGACTACTCTAATTATCATTGGAAACACTCCCGTATGTTACAGTATTGAATGATGGCAGTGAGATACAGTTTAGGTCAACCAGTTGCCTGTTTGCAAGTTCATGCATGAAGGTAAGATCCACTATGTGTCCTATAATTGTCACTGGCCCCAGAGGAGGGGAAATAAATGGGTAGTCCCCCGAGGGCAGTCAATGCATCATCTTCATCACTGACTTTGCCACACCTAGAATAAAGGATGTCAGAGTTCTGGTGTCTGTGAAGGTTTGTTGAATTAAATTAAGATGGACTGAGTATAACTGGAGCACTTGAGCTGCCCTGGACAGAATTAAATTGAATTGCCTGGTCTTGCCTCGCATCGGGGGATGTCTTACCTTTACTGCCTAATCAAGTTGAACAACAGAGCAGGAGTAGGCATGGCATGCTGAGCATAATGTTTAGAATTTAAACGTGTTCACTTAAAAAACATTTACTGCACCCGTTTTATGTCCAGGCCCTGTGCAGATCACTGGGTAGACAAGGGTGGGCGGAGCAGATGTTTTCCCTGCCCTTGAGGAGCTCCTCCTGGGAGAGCAAACAGGCAGGAAACAAGTCAATGCATAAAATAAATATCTAATTAAGAATTATGACAAGCACTAAGAAGGAAAAATATAAAGTTGTGTAAGAAGAATAAAAGGCAGAACCTATTGGAACAAACCAATTTGTCCAACTTGGAGAAAGCCAGTGTGTCTGAGCAGAGTAGTGGCAGATGAAACCAAGCTAAGGACTTTAGGTTTTATTGTGGCTAAGTAGAGATGTGACTTGGGTTGTTTGTTTGTTTGTTGCTTTAAAGTCTACTCTCGTTGCTCCCTGGAAGGGAGGGAGCAAGATTGGAAGCAGAGAACAGTCAGGAGGCTATCGTTGTGTAGGAGAGACCTGTGGTGGAGAAAACGCAGAGTCTGGCCATATGTTAGAGGTGCAATCAGAAAGAACTTGAGGGTGGCGGGGACGGAGGTGCCATTTCCTAAGATAAGGAAGAGAATCAGACTTGGGGTGAGTGAAGCGGTGAAGATCAAGACTTTAAGCTGAGCATCTTCAGTTTGAGATGCCTGCAAAATGCCCACTTGGAGTTGTCAAATAGGTAGTTGTGTTTCTGACTCATTCCACAAATATTTACTGAAAACCTAACTTGTGTCAGGCTCTGTGGTGAGTATGGTACAAAGGTGTAAGTAAGACAAGATCCTAACCTCTAGGAACTTAATACCTATTGCTTGAAATGGTAAATTGGAAAATATTGCCATAAAACTTAAGAAAAGATAAAGACCGTTAGAAAGAGGAGCCAGGGCCTGCTGTGGGAGTTGAAGGGGGAAGGGCGGATGTCCAGGGAGAAGTCAAGGCCAGGAAAAGGGGCCTTGAAGTTGGGCTGGGCATGAGGCAGCGTTCTCCTGGCCCGGAACAGAGAACCCGTGAGCCCCAAGCCTGCCTGGGCTGTGCTCTGCCAGTGTCACCAGGCTAGGGGTGTGGTGGGAGGTGGACGGGTAGTGGATTCTCAGCTCTAGGTGGGCTAAGGCCAAGGGTGTAAGAGTTGACATTTTGACGGTTAAGTGTGGCTTTGGGGCTGTCTTGATGGTTTCAGCTCCCACCCCTGGAATATCTGTGTCAGGAAGCAAAACATTCCACCCCTTTGCTCTGTTCTCATGTTGCCTAAAGTGGGGTTGGGAGGGCCTGAGAATGTTCTTCACAGCAGTGCCTTTTTAAAATAGTCCAGGTGTAGTGGACGGATAAGTTTACACCCATGAACTTGTGTGACAGAAGATGACAGATCCCCCATTTTCTCTAAACCAAATTAAATCTAAGCTATAGCAGCCCTGCCTTGACTCGGCTGACATTGACAAGAACACAATCTCAGCCTTTTCTTAGGCTTCCTTCTCTCTCTCCCTCCCCAACCAAAGGGTCATACAAGAGTCCGTGGGGACTTAACGCTTAGCAGAGCATTCATGGTGACCCCTGTGGTGTTAGGCCTATTATGGTCACTGCTGATATGGTCACTGTACAGTCGTACCTGTCCCTAAGAGCTGGAGGCGTTGCTGGGTCCGCAGTGCTGGGGCCAGGGGCAGCCATGGTAGGGCACCTCCGCAGCCGTCCCCTCTGGGGCACGCCGAGGCAGGGGCTGCTGCTCTTGCCACTCAGAATCTCAACCTCCCCCCTCCTAGTCTTGGGAGTCTCTTTTCACCCCTTCTTTGTCTCAATTTCTGCTTCTTTCTCCCTGCAGGCAACATTTGGTCCTCTTCCTCCGCCCTGATGTCAGCTACTTCCTGGAGAGGCTTTACCCCAAAGCTCTCCCAGGCACTGGTTCTTACACCTTAGCACCCACCAGAGTTCCCTGGAAGGCTGCTGACACACAGGTTGCCGGGCCTGCCCCCAGAGCCTCTGATGCAGTAGGTGTGAGGTGGAACATGAGAATTTGCACTTCTAACAAGATCCCAGGTGCTGTGGCTGCTGCTGGCCCAGGGACCACACCCTGAGTCCCACTGCTCCAAGGGTGGGGGGAACAAAAGTCCCACCCACATGGAAATGGCAGTAATAGGGTAAGGGGAAGGGAAGGAACATTACAGGAAGGTTGAAGCACAAATCAATATTTCTATCAGCTCCCCTATCGTCCACCACCTCACGTAGAATGATGACATTATATTGACCGAAACATGATGCAGATGAGGAATTTGGGGAGCTCATCTGTTTGGTGAGGAAGACCCAGGGGAATTACATTATGTCTTTTATCCCTAGTGACCATGGACCTGTGCTTGGCCTGGAGCTTGGGACTCCTGGTTTGGGACTCCCAGACTCTGGCCCACATCCGGCAGTTTTTAGAAAGTTGCTCCACTCCCATCCCTAAGCCCAAACAATGTTTTCTCATTTGCTTTTCTTTTTTTTTTTTTTTTTTTTCTGTTTACTGGGCTTGTCATTGAGAAGACTGGTGTCATCAGCAGGATGTATTTGCAAGTAAAATGTCCAAGCTGCAGGAGAGAGGCCTGGGAGGGGGCAGCGAGATGCAGTGAACTGTGTCAGACAAGTAGCCCCCGGCCAGCTCTTCTGCTGGGAATAGAAACCAGCATCCCTGCCTTCAGGGCCTCCTGCCGCCTCTACCCTCAGCGCCCAGAGACAGGGCCGACCTTGAAAGGGCCATCGTGAACATGGCTAAACTAAAAATCACCCACAGTGCTTCATCTCCCGTGGCAGTGCTGCAGAGCGGCCAGGCGGGGCCGCCTTATCTTCAAAGCTTGTGGGTGCCATGTACCAGCTGAGTGTGGCTTTGGAGAAGCTACTTCTCCTCGCTGAGCCAAAGTTGCCTTATTTGTAAAAGGCAGATAATAATAGCATCTACTTCCCAACATTGCTCAGAGGATTCAAAGAGATAATGCATATAAATTGCTTAGCACATACCTGGAACAGAGCAAGTGTGCAAACAAAGGTGAGCCTTCATCATTCGTTACTATTACTCTGTTCTGGATTTCGGCATTCCTGTCCTTGTTTTCCTCCTAGACTAAAAGCTCCTTGAGAGAAGGAGCCAGGTCTGATTCCCCTTTGTATCAATTCATCCAATCACCAAATGTGTTGAAGCCCTACTGTGTGCCAGTCACTGTGCTGGAGCCCATGATCTGGTGCTGTATGCAGTACACAAGTATTGCTTGATGGTTGATGAATGAAAAGGGAGGCCTCAGGAGAAGGCTCACAAAAGGCACATTCTGTTGAACACCTGCTGTGTGCTTCAGTAGTGCTTCTCAAACTTTAATGGGCCTACAACCCACCTGGAGATCTTCTTAGCATCAGATTCTGATTCTTCATCTGGGCAGGGGCTCGAGACTCTCCATTTCTAACGAGCTCCTGGTGACTAATGCTGCTGGTCTATGGGCTGCACTTAGAATAGCCAAGGTACCGGATTCCCATGCTTTATCTCACTTCTTGCTTGCAAAACGTTTTACAAGATGAGTTTAGAAATGAAGCTTCCTAGGGATTAAATAGCTTGCTAAGATCATACAGCTGGCCAGTCTCAGAGTCAGGTCTGCCTGCCTCATTTCTGTCTGTTGAGCTTAGTGACCCTTAAGAGCAGAGCGGTGGTTCCCAAAGTTTGCTGCATGTTAGGATCACCCAGGGGACATTAAACATCCCGATGTCTGGAGAGTTGGATGGCAGGTCATTCTGGTGTGCAGAGCAATTTAGGAACCACAGCCTCAGAGCCCGCCCTCACACATCCAAGGAACAAGAAAGGAAAAGAGCCAGATTTTGAAATCTCTCTAATTTCAGGTACCAATCATAGACTTTCAGAATTTGTAACTCTAGGCTTCTATATGATTTTGCAGATGAGGAAATTAAGGCCTATAGAGGTTAAGAAATTTGCCCAAGATCAGTCAACTCTTTGATGGCAAAGTTAGGACTGGCATCCAGGCCTTTTGGCTCCCACTTCCTGTGTGTCCCTTGCTCTGACCAGCTGCTAAGGTGATGAACCACGTGATTCCTGTGCTGGAGGAGGATTCTGGGAACAGAGGGTATTCACTGGAAAGGCAGCTCCATGCTCCTCCACCAGCTGGGACCTTGGAGACTCAGAGGAGACCTGGTGCATCTCAGGGGGACATCAGCTGCCCTCAGAAGGGCAGGAAGGTTTCCTCTACAATGTCCCATCAATATTGAAATGGCGATATGCAACAGAACACAGTTTGAAGTTGTAAGGCCTTTAAAAATTCCAAAATGAAATACATAATCTCATTATGGTAGGAGCCTAATTGGTGGCTTGATTCAGTGCAATAAGCATTTATTGTCTTAATGATAACTTAACGTCAATTCTGTTGAATGCTTCATTACAAAGACAAAGTAGGCTGCAAATATGTACAACCAGATTTTTTATGGGATGGGGGTCTGGCACGACTCAGAGCTGAAGAGCCCTAAATCTTAGCTGTGTCTGTGTAGCTTTCCCATATAACCCGTTGACAACTTAGCCATATGACATGGTGTAGTCTTAATTGTTACCATTTATTGAGTACTTCCTCTGTGAGCAGTACTGCATTATCCACTTAAGGAATGTGATCACATTTAATCTGTATAACATCCCCATGAAGTCAGTATGAATTATAGAACCCTACACAGCTAGTAATTGGGGGATGCAAATTCAGGTATGGGTGACTCCAAATCATCACACTCAGAGTAGGAGCAGACTCCATACCCTTATTTTATGGGTAAGGACCAGAGAGGGAAAGCAACCTGCTCTGGGGCACACAGACAGCAAGTGGCAGGACTAGAGCTGAGGCAAGAGCTCCTGACTCTGTGCCCAGTGTTGTTTCCTACTATGTCCATGGCAAGCAAGGCCAGAAATGATGGCCGGGGCTCCACAAGCTGTTCCCCTTCCCACTCGGGTTGCAGCCGTCACACAGTGAGGAAGTGACTTTCCATGACAGACCAGACTTTGGTCTAATTCCCTTGAGGAGCCTATTTGATTAAAGAGAGCCATTCACCCATCCTTGTGTCCCTTCAAACTAGACCCCAATTAGCACATGCCATGTAGGTACACCTTCCCAATCTGTGCCCGCTCACTCTTCCATCTGAGATCATACATCCACCCACTGAACAAATAATTGCTAAGTCCCTCTTGGGTGCCAGGCACTGTGCTAGGTGCTGGGGGTAAAGAGAGAAGAAGAAAGTAGGACTCTGAGCCAGTCTCTGACTGCTTGGTCCTTTGGAGGACATAGACAGGTAAGGAGAGCTCCTGAAAACTGTGATCAGTGCCGTGAGGATGAGGGTGTGAGGGCTCAGAACAGGGCCTCTGACCCAGCTGGGGGTGGAGGGAATCCCAGAAGCCTTTCAGGAGGAAGTGATTTCAAATATGAGACTTGAAGTTCAGTAGAGGTGAACAGGCAAACTATTTAAAAGGGGAGAGAAAGACAGAGAGAGTGTGTGTGTGTCTGTTTTCTGAGGTTGGGTTGTGAACATGCATCAGGCAAAGGGAACAGCATGTGATCAGGCTGTCAGAGGTCATCAACATATGATGAGGGTGTGTGGGTCGGAGGGGAATGAGGACAAGTTCTGTGTGGCCTGATGGTAGACTTTAAAGGAAAGAGTAGGAAGAGTGGAAAAAATGAGACTGAAAAGGGAAGGGGCCGAATCATGCAGGGAATCGCACCCCATTGCTAGGAGCTTTGGATTTTGACTCTAAGTGTTAAATGGGATCCACTGAAGGTTTGAAGCAGGAGTGAGACGTAGTCTCATTTCCCCGTTAGATAGATCACTCTTGACTGCAACCTGGGGAGTGGATGGGACTGAGTGGGAGGCAGGGGGCCACTTAGGGGGCTGCTGCAATAATCCAGGTAGTGATGATGGTGGCATCAATCAGTGCAGGGAGAGTCGGGGGAGAGAAATGAACACACTCAAGGCAAGTTTCTAAGTCCCTGGGGCTTGGTGATTTATGGAATGTGGGAGAAATGAGAGAAGGGATGGAACTAAGGACTATGGCCCAGTTATGTCTTGGGTACGTGGATGGTTCTGAGAAGGAGCATGGGGAGGAGGAAGGCAGGTCTGGGAGGGAAGGATCGTGTTGACATGCTGACATGGCTGGATGTTGAATGTATAGGTCTGAAGCTTTGAGGAGAGAAAATCTTCCTAGAATTCTTTTTATTTATCGGAAAAGACCCCGAAGCTCTCAACACTTTGTAATCTTGTGATCTTACGAAGAGTGGCCAACTTGACCACAATCGTAGACTGGTTGTTCCGGCCTGCAGTATGTCTCAGGGTGATCAGCTAGGCTTCAGTCCCTGTGGGCACTGGGACAGCTGAGAAGACCTTTGCCCTTTAAAATCACAGCAAATGAGACCATTTTCTTAGCCTCTTTGATGGGAATTCAGCCACTCACTCACTCACTCAGGAAACCTTTACTGAGCACTTTCTCTGTGCCAGGCATTGAGGACACAGGATTTAGGAAGAAAGTCCCTGCCCTTGAGCATCTCCAGGGCTGATGGGGGACAGATACATGAACATATGATTAAGATACCACATTCCAGGCAGAAGGAAAATCAGATGACGATGTTCAGGAGCCCCAAATGTTCTTAGACTTTGGAATGGTAAATATTGCTATGGAGTTGGTGCAGATACTTGTGGAACAGCTTTCATTTTTCATTTCAGTGAATGACGTGCAAAGCTCACAACTGCAGAGAGACTGAGACCTCAACTTAAGTTTCATAATCTTCACAATTTTCAATTTGATCACAATTTTGACTCCCTCAAGTTATTAGGAAAGTCATCCCTGGGGTCTACTCCCTTGCTGCTGTGTTAATGGTGATGGATACTATGTAAAGGAGAAGGAATTGAGTGTGATTGGAGCACAGGGAGGGAGCCCCTCTCTCTGCCCAAGACAGAAAAGAATCAGGTGGAATCAGAGAGGGCTTCCTGGAGGGAGAAATGGCCCTTGTGCAGGTCATTAAAAATGAACTGGACTTCATGTGGTGTCAGAGAGAGCATCTTTGGCTTGTGCAAAGGGAGTAAGGAGAATTTGAGAGTAGGCGGTGTATGTAGGAGAGTGGGGAGAAGCAGGATTCAGAGGGTGGACAGCCTTGCCTGTCATCCTGGGGAGGCATGTGGGCACAGGGAAGCTGGAGGGAAGAG
This sequence comes from Varecia variegata, assembly GCA_028533085.1. Lineage (NCBI taxonomy): Eukaryota > Metazoa > Chordata > Mammalia > Primates > Lemuridae > Varecia > Varecia variegata. Next base: position 6,730,843 of record CM052447.1, on the reverse strand, counting down.
GTCGCACACGCAGTGCCCACAGGGCCAGGTAGGTGATATAAATGGGAGAACTAGGTAGGGTGACCAACTGTCCCGGTTACCCGGGACACAGGAATTTCAGTACTAAAACTGGAAGGGTCCCTGGCAGACCGAGATGAGCTCATCACCTTAGATGGAGGCGACACCCTGGCTACCTGGAGAGTGCACACCCTCCCGCCCCTGCAGGAGTCAGCCCCCACCCCTGCTTATGGGAATGCAGACTGGGATTCCTGGATCTTCCCAATGTCCGAGAGAATCGGAATGTCCAGAATTTTATGCAATCTCCTCTGGTTTTTAAATGTTGACAACAAATTCCAATGTTTTAAAAACACCACACTGGCCAAACAAAGCATTTCTGTGGGCTGTGTGAGGCCTGTGGGCTGCTGGCTTGAGGATCTCCGGGTCAAGTGACGTAAGTCAAGCCTCCCACATCCCACCCTCTTCCTGCCCTGAGGCCCCTTAAAGGCATGTTCAGACGATTTTCATTACGCAGAGTGACTTCAGTGATCAATCGTTTGGTTTTTAATTTGATGTTCTTAACCAGATTTGGATGCTGGGCACAGAGTGTCATAGATCAAAATGGGAATGAGCAGCGGTAATAGAGACACCCTTTCGATTTTTCTGAAAGATGAAATTAGTGTTCAATGGCTGGTTCTGCCCCAAACCTGGAAACCTATGTGGTGAGGAAGATAAAGATTATATATCTTAAGTATCAGTCTTAGTTATTGGTTGAGGTCCATTTATTTTGAGTATCAGGACAGCCCCTTGGTTGAGATAAGGCTGGGAAAGAATAGTCATTTTGTTTGTGCGGAAATTGAAGGGTCAGGGGACTGCTCTTTGGAGGTGGTGGAGGGTGGGATAGTCAACTTAACACTGTGGTCATGCAACTGGATTCTAGTCCCAGCTCCACCACTTTCAGAGGCTGTGTGACTGTGGGGAAACCACCTAACCTCTCTGGTCCATTGCTTCCCTATCTTTGCTTCAAGGACACTGGCTTGCAGTATAGCTCCCATGGAGCGTCCCCCCATCAACTCTCTAACTCTAAGCTTTAACTTTCATTAGGCTTCTGCTGGGATTTCTCCAGGCCTTCCAGGGTGAAAGAGTCAGCAGGGGGGTTAAAGAACAAATCAGTCCAGACAACTGTGACATCTTTTTTCTTTTCTAGATGGAATTAGTAGATATGGGGCTTTAATAAGTTGATCTGCTATCTGGGCTCTACCAGTCCAGCTTTCTGGATGGCATTTTTCATTGTGTCACTTGATTCTTCTTTAATTGAGTGTGGATCAGAATGTAGGTATGGCAGCTGGGAGTAGGAAGAAAGCTTCAAAGGCAGGGGTTCTGTGGCCAGGGAGCCTTCCGCTCCCAGAGAGGGGAGGGTGGAGCAGGTGGGGGAGGACCTGCATTCATTCCAAGCTGCAGTGTCACTTTTATTAATGATGACGGGGAGAAGGAGTCAGCAGGCAGCTAATGCGGACTGCAGAGGGTGGTAATCGGAAGGCGTTGCTACCATTCCAAAGGACAGGGAAGTGGGACAAATGGGAATTTAAGAGGCAGGAGGTAAACAGAGGGAGAGAAAGGCAAAAATACAAAACATGGAGTATGATGTCATTTGGAAGATTGAAAACCAATGAATCAATGAAGCATCATTCCCAGAGCAGGGAGGAAGCTGCCAGGGAAGGAGCCAGCCTGCCGGGGAGCTGGGGTCAGACAGCAAGCCCAGGATGGGTTGGCGGCGCAGCATCCTGCCAGGGGGGCAGCTGGCATGGGAGTCCCAGGAATGGACTCCCACTTCTGCCCCTTCCTCCCAGAGCCTTTTTTTTTTTTCACACGAACGACATCAGAAGGAATGTTCTATCCAAAAGGGCTTTACAAGAGCTCATTAATGTGAACCCTTGGAGTCAGCTTTTCAAACAGTTATCTCTGAGTTCAGCTTCATAGGATTTTTTTCATCATGGGGATCAGCTTCATAAAAGCCGCAGCGTGATGATTGTGGCAGTTTTTGCTGTTAACAGATGAAATAGTACTCCCTTTATAGAAATGAAGAGCAAGGACTTTGGGTAGCTTTCTTTAGTTCTCAAGACCTTGTCAGCAGAGCTGGCCTGGAGGCGACACAGGGGGCAGGTGCCTTCCTGGCATCCCACTACCTACAGATGGAGGCTCAAAGCCCTTGGCCCGGTGTTCTAGGCCCTTCCACAGTCTGCCCCTCCAAATATCTTGGTGATCTCCCCCTGTGAACTTTGTGAACTTGCCTCTGTGCCAAAGCACCTGGCTCATTTTCACCTCTGCCTCTTTTCTCATCCTGTTCCAGCATATGAAAGGGGAACAGCAATTTCTCAGCATATGCACTATTACTCTCCTTGGCCTGTGGCAGACATCACTAATCGATCACCACACTCTTTCCTGCTGAGCTAGAACTCGGCCTTAGAACCATTCCTGGCACAGCTCTCCAAGGGGTCACTACCAATCAATTAAATTAATCAAATTATAAAAATGAAATGTATTGTCTATTATTGCTCTAAGATGTCCTTTCTCATTCTCAGCTTGATCTCTGTCCATCTTGTACTTCCTCAATGCCTTCATGCTGTGTGAAATTTCCCCTGGACCTCCCTACCCACATAGGTCATTTCCACTTCTTAAAAGCCTAGAGCAAACATTACTTACAGCATGCATTTTGCACTTGTCATTCAGTATCATAATGTATCTTTCTCTTTGTAGGTCAGAGTTTCTCAGCTTCAGTGCTAGTGCCATTTCGGGCCAGATCATTTTCTTTGTGGGGGATGCCTTATGTATTGTAGGAGGTTTTAGCAGCACCCCTATCCTTTACCCAACAGATACCGGTAGGAACCGCCTCCCTCACTTATGACAACCAAACATACTCTCAGACATTAAATGCCCTTTGGGGACCAAATGACCCCAGTGGAGAACCACTGTAATGTAGATGGATAGATAGATGACAAAATCTTCCCTATTAGGTAGGAAGGTAGGTACGTAGATAATTGATTGATAGATAGATAGATGATAGATAGATAGATAGAATCTCCCCTATTCATCTGAGACCCTCAAAATGTGGACCGTATTCATACTTGGCATGGTTCCTTACACACAATAGGTGCTAAGTAAATATTTGATAATTGATTGATCAATTAGGAGTGAGGAGTGAGGAATTGGGAAGAGGGAAAGGAAAATACTGTGGACTAAGAGTCACACCTTCAGCTTTGGCGAAGCACTGCAGAGTTGGGCAGTGCCGAGAGTCTGCAAAGGAGCCTCCTCCACACACCCCCTAATAAATTGTCATCAGACCCTGGAACCTGATGTGTGTGACTAGCAGACTCCTTGAATCAGGAATGACTACCTATCTTGGGGAGGTGGGAGGAAGTGGAAGGAGAGGCCCGGCTAAGTTGGGCTTGAAGTTTAAAACATGATGTGAGAGACCTTCTTCACTCTTCTTCAGTCCTCAGGAAGGAAAACAAGAGATAAACTGCAGAAATCCTTTTATCCACACAGCAATCTTCCCTCCTGAAAGCTCTCGGGCCTGGTCACCTGGTTGTCCGGGGACGTATTTATCTCCTCTCCCTCACTTATTTAAGCATGGAGACTTTGTAAAGGCAAACGGGGAGGAGAGAGACTGTATAAATCCTCATCTGCAGTGCGGCTCCCCCAGGTCTGCAGGGAGGTTTAAATCATCCTCCATGAGTGAACCAAAAGCTAACTCTATACATTTCCGGCTGATCAATAAACTGTTCCTGGTGAGCCAGGAACGGGGCTGAGGCTGAGCATGGCAGGGTCTTTCTGAGCACCTGTGTGTGCCAGGCTCTGCAGGGCGCCCTCTGCACATGTCTTCCACCTGCCTGCTCACTGCAGTCCTACAGAGCCAGCACTGCCATCCCTGTTTGCAAAGAGAGAACTGAGGCTCAGAGAGGTAAAGCATGTTGCCCAAAGTTTCAAAGCATGTTAAAAAAGCTGGGATTTGATCCCAGGACTGAGGATGTGTCTAGTGTCTTCCAGCAAAACCACTTCAGTGGGAAACCAGATATATTTCCTAGTATGTGGCATTGGTGTCTCACACAGAACCCTTCTTAGCCTTCAAATCCCCAAGTAATGCAGAAAACGGAGGGTGTCTCCTCAGCTAAACCTAAAATCCTGGAAAATTCATCTGCCATGGAGCACAGTCATTAAGAGGGCCGGTTCTGTCCGTGCAGCTGTGTGTCTGCCCCGGTCAGTTGGTCTGTCTGCCTACATCCACGACCTAGCTCCATCTATCCATTCGTTCCTCCTCTCGGTATAGGCACAGAGATGTCTAGAATGATGTTTCCTAGTATTCAAGGTTAATTCAGAAGGGGGAGGGCTGGTGAGGCGAACTGTTACACACTTTTCCTTTTTCTTCATTGTGTTTTGAGGTATGATTTAATTTTAATTATAATAAGACTATGTCATGTTTGCAAAAACTGTAGCCTGGGTTTTTTATTTCTTCCTAAAGAAAGCAAAAGTATTTGGGAGTCAAGCTGATCTAGTCAAGTGGCATCGCCCCTCTGCCCCTTGGTTTCTCCGTCTGTAAAGTACAAATGGTATTGCCAACACCTGAATGTTGGGAGGATTGAGTCAGAGGAAGCACGTGCAGCAGTTGGCCCGTGTGAGTGCTCAGTAATGTCGGCTGTTGTGACCGTCAGCGTGCTTTTTAGCAATGTCTAACACATGAAGATCTAATGCTAGCTTCTCTTTCTTCCAGTTTTTCCCTTCCCTTGCTACGACCCTATAAAAAGTCCTTCCAGATGGAGCAACAGAGGGCTCAGCACAGTATCTAACACATACTTAGCCCTTTAAGTGGTAGTTAAAAGTACTATTGTCTAGCCCACAATACATCCTGCCTGAGACTTAGTATCCTTTTGTCACACCTTTTCCCATGGAAGGTTGACCTTGGTGTCCTGGTGCGCATTTGCGGGGGTTGGTAAGGAGCTGCTTAGGAAACCCTTCCCGAGCTCCATGCTCCAGTGATGCTCCTAGTTTTAATTTTTCTCAGGGAGGTGTGAGCTGAGGAATATACCGTACTGTCCAGAACTCAAAACAGACTCTTCTGCACAGCCTTTCTTGAGATGTTGTATGACGCTTGGAAGCCCATCGTTGTTAGACGCATAGAGAATAAATCTTTATTTCTCAGACTGGTCTTTCTGCAGTCATATTTGTGAGCCTCCCTGACCACACCTCCACAGGTAGAGTTGGAAGCAGAATCAGTATCTTCTGTTCAGTTAATAACTGGGGTGTGCCCGAATGACAGCCCGTCTCCTGGTAAGCAGGCTTTTCAGGTAGGGCCCCCTGCACCCGAATGGCTTTAACCAGAGACTGGGAGCCTGTTCATTCAGCTCTGCATGACAGGGAGACGAGCCCGCTGAACTTGAAGACTAATAGAATCCGTGTAAAACTAGAGTCCATGTCCACTCCCTTCAAAGGAGGGCCAGATTCTGCTACAAAGTAATCATTTCTCGAGAAATGGTAGCTGAGGAACGGTGACACCACCAGGAATGAGGAAGAGTCAATACTGAAAACATAAAATGTGCTTTTCATGACCCATGACCCTGGGAACAACTCCAGTGTAGTGCCTTGGAGATGGGCTTGTATAGTAAGACGTGGCAACTGCTTCTGCAAAGAGGGGATCTTTCAGCACACAGAATCCAGGGCAGGTGTCTTACAACCCAAATCAGTGGCTTTCCTTTGCACTGAGAGGAAAATCCAGACTCTTGTCCCTGACCCCCAGGGGCCCTTGGGATCTGACCCTTTTCTGTCTCTCTGACCTCATCACATACCGAGCCCTCCTCACTCATTACTTCCCGCCATGCTGACCTTCTTTCAGTTCCTTGACGCTCCGAGAACATCCCCACTTCAGGGCCTTGCATCTGCTGTTCTGCCAGACTTTTCCATGACCCATTTTCGTCACTCAGGTTTCTACTCAAATGTCAACTCTCAAAGAGGCCACCACTGTCTACCCTAAAATAGGGTAGACCCTCCATCTCTATCCTGTTGATTTGTAACATTTTATTATTAATACGTATTAGTGTCTAAAATGATCCTACTTATATATTCCCTGGTTTAAGGTGTGCTCCCCCTGGCCCTGCCCAACAGGGATGTGAGCTTATTAAGAGCAAAACCTTTGTTAAGCTTGTTCACAGGTGTATCTCTAGCACCTAAAACCATGGCTGGCACATAGCAGGTGCTCAAGAAATCTTCGTTGAATTAAGGAATGTGTGAAAAGAATTATCTCACTCTGGCTTGACGGAATATGATTTAAGATAGGGTATACTCAGAGGGAGAACAAAAATTCTTCCATTGCTGCCCTCTCCTAAGGTGAAGGGAGTGAACACATGGCCCTCACTTTTCAGAGTTTGTGGAGGGGAGGTCCTTGCAACATTGTTTTAGAGGTGGGGAATACTGTAATAAGTTTGATCTCCCATCTAACAACTATTTATTGAGCCCATACAATATGCAAGTTCAATTCTAGTTTCTGGCAAACAGCAGTGACTAAATGGACAAAGATCTGTGCCCACGGCAGTACTGATGTGGGAGAC
>CM052447.1:6703368-6723768 GCA_028533085.1 Varecia variegata | reverse complement strand
AATATCTACGAGGCATGCCTGTATATATTTTATATTTGTTATATATTTTTAACAAAAGATAACCTTTTTAGAAAAAAAACAAAGGCAGTAGTTTCTGATACTCCACAAACCTGCCTTGGACTGGGCCACAGTGGAACTGTTTTTGGCCACAATGGCAGCCCCAGGGAAATCTTGCAGGAGAGAGCTGAGAATGGCTTCTCACCCCCGGTGGGTTCATGGCCAGTGTTTCCTTTACCAGGTTCCAGAACACATCTCCCTAAATCCTGCTTGCAGACATTAGTGCAAACAGAAAACCCATCCTGATATGGACTTATAAAATCTGGGAGGGAGACAGCAGAAAAGGTTGTGCTGTGTCTTCTGGTGCACGGAAGGGCGTGGTGCTCCCCGGGGCTCCTCTCCAAGTCCCCACCTTGATTTCGCTGTTGTTTGACTCCTTCTGGCACTGATTCTGCCTTGCAGATGAAGAGTCTTATTACTTTTTCCTTCATGGACACTAATCTTGTTTCCCAGCTAGATCATAAACTCACAAAGAGGAAGGGCCATCTCTTCCCATTTCTTTTATCCCTTACTTCCCCTAACAAGTGCCAGGCCCATTAGGTGATGGGTTCTCACTGGCTGATTCATGGTGATCCAACAGATCATCCCTCTGCAGAGAACCTTGGTGCATTTTAAGGTGCCATAGCAGCCGTCTGATTCTTTTGATACTCCTCTCAGGGTAGATATGGGTGGATTATTGTCCCACTTGACAGATAAGACAATTGGTGCTTAGCCATGTAAAATTATTTACCAGAAAATGAAACTCTCTCCAGGATCTCGATATAGGCTGGGTCTCCAGACATCAGTATGGCACCCTTTTCCCCCATGCACAAGCATCAGGATAGAAAATGGATCAAGTCTTATGTCTGGAGCTCCTATTACAGTCATGGGCACATAACAGTTATTCGATGAATGAGCCATATGGAAACCTTTCCTCATAGGGAAATTTCCCATGCTGGTCTGGTAAGGAGAGATTCTTCATCCCTGGAGGGCCTCTGTGTCCCGGGCTGGGATGGTTGGGTGTTTTCCAGCGTGAAGTCAAGAAAATGGAGACGGTGAATCTCGTGGTCCTCTCTCTGCTGTTTCATGGTATTTTTCTTCATGTCTTGTAGAGTCATTTTGTGGCATGTATGACAGCCATCCTAAACCAGATGGGCGACCAGCACTACTCCTTCTATATCGAGACCTTCCAGACCAACTCTGAACTTGTGGTGAGTCTGCAGGGTGCCGGGGGTGGGGAAGAACTCTGAGTTCTCATAAATTTAGGGCAAGAAGGTCTCCCCACAGACCTCGGGTGTGTGTGTGTGTGTGTGTGTGTGTGTGTGTGTGTGTGTGTGTTTAAGTTTACAGATGTGCATGTCTCATACCCTGTTTCTTGTATTTCTCATGTCTTCATTCCATGTCAGAGACAAGACCTGAATGTCTACCATATAATCTAGATGTGCTTTAACCAATATTTGTTGAATCACAGACATTTTGGAGCTGAAGAGCATGAGTGATAAAGTCACACAGTCTTAGGTTTGAATCTAGGATTTGTTACTGGCTAGCTATGTGACCATAGGCAAGCTGACCTCTCATAGGCCTCAGTTTCCCCATCTGTAAAGTGGGGATAATATCATTTATGTTGCAGGGTTGAGAAGGGGTTGCACGAGGACATGGTAGTTCTCACATAGCAAGTGCCCAGTAAAAGATAGCCATTGTTATATTAAGATCACAAATGCATAGAAGAAGTTGGCCTCTGAGCCTGCCTCTTCTAGCCTCTGAGGACACATTTGCTACAGGACTGGCTGCCTGTGTCCTGTGGCTCATGTCTCTGCAACAGATAATTTCCTCAGCATAGAACCCAGCCCAGGCTATCCCTGTCCTGGGCTTGTAGCAGAACACCCTTTGCCCTTAGCATGGTCACCTTTGTCACTGTCTCCTTACTACTGCCAGATTCAGAAGTCCTACTGCCTAGTTTCACTCTCAGTGCTCCTTGGAGGGACCAAGGGTACCAGAATTGGACCCACCTCAGCGAGTGGCCCATGAAAAAGGAATCATTAGAAAGTCAGTGCCCTACACCTGCATCCACTCAACAGTAAGGTGATTTCCCCATTGGAGTAAGATTGGCAAAGAAAGGAACCTTCCCACCCACCCCCAAGCTGTCCATGTCTCAGGACATGGAAACGGAAAAACTGGATTCCTGATTTTCAGTTCTCTACGGAAGGAAAGATTTCCGGGAAAGGGAGGCAGGAAAGGGAATTCTTGTCTGTTGAACTTACACATTTTCTTATGTAAGCCTCACAACAGTATGACATAGGTGTTCGGAGTCACACTTTGCAAATCTACAATCTGCTTGCTCAAGGCCCCATAGCTAGTAAGTGGCAGAGGTGGATTTGAACCTTGGCACTAACCTTTACTTCCACTGTGCTGCATCTCCTCCTTCAGAGCCATGTTTTCCATCTGTGAGCCAGAGCATTCTCCATTCCCACGGGATGGGAGTGTGCTGTGACGATAGCCACAGTTCCCCAGGTGACATCAGGGATGGGTAGTAATACTCAGCACTGTCATCATCAAGCATGTGACGAGCATTTACAAGGGCCAGGCCCTGTACTTAGCATCTGAGCACAGTAAGCACCCAGTCCTCACAGTAGCCTGTTGAGGTGGATGTGGTCCCCATTCTCCTGACGGGAAACTGGGATAGAGAGCATTGAGGCAATTTTCCCTAGAAACAAAGACTGCTGGAAAGGAGCAAATGCCATTTCCAGAATTTTGCAACTCAGCTTAAAGCAGTGATTTTCAAATTATGTTGCTCATAGCCTCACTGTCAGCCGACATAAACACACACACTCACACAGAATTCAACCAGAGCTGTTCTACTTTTACATATTTTATATGTTGGGTTCTAGGTGAGATTTTCTTTGGACAAAGTAATCTACTGTTAATATAATTTGAACACTACTGGCTTAAGGAAAGAACTCTGAATGGGCTTCCTCCAGGTTTTAAATTTTACCTAAAGCATGCAGGTGGCATGACTTCATTACCTCCAGCTCAGAAGGGGCCCGGCACCGCTGGTTCTGGTCTTGGTTGTCTGGCTTTGTCTTCAATTTGTGTTCTCCAAAGATGGAGAATGAGTGTGTCCCACTGCAAAATCTGATGGAGTGTGTTATGATCCACTCTGAGCCTCTTCAACGGAGAGAAAAAGGGTCTCTGTCACTGTGTTTCTTCAAATCTGTTCATGTGAGTGTGTGCGGTGTATGAATTAGCTGTGTTTACAGCACTGCTAATTAGATGTTCATTTTAATAATAGTTTGTTTGCTCAGTAACCTGAGATGCTTTCATACAGTGTCAATTATTTCCTTCTCAAATACATATTTGGGACGATGATTATAAAATTGCCACATCAACGAGTGCATTTACTTTTTTTATTCCCAAAGACAGAATTATTCGTGCTTTACTTTGAGAGTGTTTTAGCAGCCCACATTCATAGTCCGCTGATATTTGCGAAACAGTCTCCCAGTAGCCAGATCTTAAGCTTCCATTTAAAATCCACTGCTGTGGGTTTCACTGAATTTAGTTAGTGAAGGCTGTGCCCTCCACCTTTATCTTCCTCCTAAAAATAATAAAGAAAAAAATTTAAAGAGCCAACAAGCTCTGAGCACTTCCAGTCAGCTGCTAGAAAACAGCGTGACTATTGCACTTGACTATTTCAGGACTTCTTGATGGAGACCTTCATCATGTTCAAGGACCTCATTGGCAAGAACGTGTACCCTGTAGACTGGATGGCCATGAGCATGGTTCAGAACAGGTGAGCTGCCGCCCCCTTCCAAAAAGCCACTTCACTCTGTGGTCACCTTGAAGAGCACTGGCAGAGATGAGGTAGAGATGGTTTCTCCCTGGTGAAAAGAAATTAAAGTGTTAACACATCCTTTCTTTCTACCTTTAAACTCAGGGAACAGCTCCTCACCGATCCTGAAGCTACTCAGAAAGTCCTCCCAATCCTCTCCCTGCTTTCAGTCTCAGTTAAGATATCATACTTTGTCTGTGTCTGTGGCTTCCCTAAACTCTCGAGACAGGAGGGCTTAGGCAAGCATTTTAAAATTATAGTATTTTTAAATATATTTAAAAAATTAAAATATTAACATATTTCATGACATATGGTAAAAGAAGTTTAGGAGGCATTGGATTAAACAGCTTTGAATGGGTTTCTCTGCTGCAGGACTTCTCAGAGCTTTTAATACGCTAGTGTGATTTTTCTAAGAGAAGGATTTAGGATACGGCATTTCGCAGATTTATTTGCCTATGGAACCATATGGAGCCATATGCATTTGCTGCATCTTTGTGTGTGTATATGATACCTATTAACATCTCATAGACCATCAGTGTAACCCAAGTATGACTTAGATCCCACATGGCCCAGCAGAATGTGAGATAAAAATGATTATAAACAATTTCACTCTTAACTGCTAGATCTCTAGTATCGTTTCACCAAAGTGAAATCCAAGTCATAACACTCATTAATATTTTCAAATATTCACTTTCTCCGTTCCTCTGGCTTTCAATATCTCTCGTGCAATGGTTTCCCCAAGCTGCTCTCAGAACCTTATTCTCGAATCCTGTCCACAAGTTCCTTTACAGCAGCACATCCTTGGCCTCTCTCTCTTCTTCCTCTCCCCCTTTCCTTTGGTTTCTTACATTTGTTTTAGGTCTTTTCCATGGACAGCCCTTCACCTCATACTGGCTTCTGGTTTTGTCTCCCTTTACCTACTGCCCTTGTTTTATATAAAAAAGCGCAGCATTGGCCAGCAGAGACAGAAATACCTTTAGAAGGGAGAGTAAGGGCAGAAGCTGAAAAGGCAAAAGCAGAATTCTCTTAAGCAGAGGGAAAGAGGGAAGACTGTAAACATTTATATATTAATAGTTGTGTTATTGGATGCAGTCTGAGAATTTCTATCTCAGGTACATCCAAAAGCTGACTCTAATCCCAGGTAGCCTCTACCTTCCCTTCTGCAAAGCTATTCTTGCATTGCCTGGATGCCACAGTGCCCAGCCATGTGACCACAGAGACACCCTTGGCCACAGTGTGCTTGGGGCCAACTTTAGGGATTGGTGAGGGGAGGAGGGATTTGCCCTGCCTGTGCATCTCTGCTTATGGTGAAAAGAGGAAGGTCAGCTGAGACACACAGCGCCCGAGAGCATGCTCAGCCTGGGTTGACTTGCCCCCCCTCTCCCTGTTCACACCACGCAGGTGGGAAGCTGGCCTTTGCAATGGTGGAAGTGCTGGTGGGAATTAGGCCCAGGCCATGTCATGGGTCAGAGGCTGGTCCCTCCCTAGCTCTATGTCTGGGCCAGCTTCCTGGGCATGAGACCTGTGCAGTTGCATAAGACCCCACACTGTGAAGGGCCCTGTGCTTGGTTTAATGTTCTGACATCATCATCTTGTAGTGCTTGATAATTTTGGAACAAGAGGACTCACATTTTCATTTTGCACTGAGCCCCACAAACTGTGTAGCTGGTCTGTCAATGCTCAGTCATGTTGAGTTGAGGGCGAGGCCAACTCCTACCTTGTATGTGGCCCCTTCGCTGTTTGCCAGCTGGCCAGTGACATCGTGGGGTTTGCCAAATTGCATGAAGCACCTGGGAGGTGCAGCAGCGGTCGTTTTCTTCTCACCCTACGTTTCAGATACACTCGGCTTCTCAATATTACCTACTTATCCATGCTTCTATGACTTTGCATAAACTGTGGCTCTGCCTGCGTGTCTCTCTTCCCTTCTAGACCAGACTCAAGATGAAAGCATCCTTCCAATTCTTGACCACGTAATCCCTTCTGGTCCTCTGTGAATCCCTCTAGGACTCTCGGGCACTTCCTGCGCTGCCTGTAATTATCTCTTCCTATGGCTGCCCCTCCCATCAGGGAATGGGCTTCCTGAGGGCAGACAAGCACAAGTGTAATTTATCTCGTGCTTCCAACTTCTGGTACACAACCTGACATTCATGAACATGTACAATGAACTCTGTATATCCAAAGGGTACTTATTGATAAGGATTTGTAAAGAAATGCAACCCAAGGTTGCCCAAGCAAAAAGAGAATCTATTGGCTCAGATAACTGAAAGAACCCAGAGGGATGGCTTCAGGCATGAATGTATCTAGGTGCTCAAATAGTGATGTGGGGAGTCCGTGTCTCTGTCTCTGCATTTTCTCCTGTTGGCTTCATTCTCAGGCAGATGTTCTCTTTATAGTGGAGAAAATGGGCTCTACAAGTTGCAGATATCTGTCTTGTTGGATTTGCAACCCCAATAGAAAGAAAAAGCTTTTTATTTAATAGGTGCAGCAAACGTCCCAGGCTTATCTTCAAAGGCCTGGTTTGGGCTGCATGTCCGTCCATACACTTCTCTGGCTGGCAGAATGAAATTGGGCTTGGATTTCATGACCCACCTTTGGTACTGGGTCAGTTCTACCCAAACCACAAAGTCTGGGAGCAAGGGGGGAGTAAAGGAGATTAGTTCTCCAAAAGAAAATCTAGCAGTTGTTACCAGAAAGTGGAATAACTGACGGGCAGGCAAGAGCGCAGGTATCCATCATGGATGCAGGGTCAGGTGATGGGACCCCTGACTGGGCAGCTTCTCCCTCTGAGCTGTCTGCGTGGTCCTTCTGGGAGAAACGTGTGCTGATCTCCATGGGGGTGCTTTGGAGGAACGTCCCCTTCTGAAATCCCAGCTTGCTATGGGCTGTAGTCATTTGGGGACAGGCCCCCAGAGATGCTACAGTAATCCTTGTTTCTTCATACCTAGGAAATTAGAATACAATTTTTTAAGGGACCTAAGATAGTGGAATTGTCTCCTAAGTAGAAACATTTGTATCCATGAAGGATCAATGGAGTACTTATGTTACATTAAAAAAAGAAAAGAAAAGAAAGAAAAGAAAAGTTAGACTCAGTAACACAGCCCGGGCTTCAGACTCCTTCATTCTGCCACTTTCTGTTTCTTGGGGAGACATTTAACCTCTTGGAGTGTCAGTTTCCTGGTCTTTAAAATGGACCTGGTGATAGTCTCCACTGCATGAAATTTCTTCCTGTGTGCGAGGATAGAATGACATCCCTTAGCACAGTGCCTGGTATCTAGGAAGAACTCAATAAATGGCAGCGTTGCCATCAGTAGGTGATGACAGCAAACTTAGCCTTGGACTAGAGAAGCATGTGCTAATGTCAACCAGAAGAGGTGAGTATTTATTCTCCTTACAGGCACATAGCTTAGTTTGTAGATTTCCTTCATCTTCCAGCTACAATGACCCCATATATTTATAAAGCACTTGAAATTTTTTCTCTGTTTTTGCATTTTGTGTGACATTATAATAGCTAGCATTTACTAAGCACCTAGATCCATCACTGTTGTAAATGTTTCTACATGTGTTGGCTCATTTAATCCTCCGTGCAACTTTACAACGTAGAACTATTACAATCAGTGTTTTATATGAGGAAGCTGAGGCACAGAATAGGTACCGTCCTCAGTGTTGCATTGCTAATAAGAAACAGAAGCCTTTCAATGGGAGCCCGTGTCCTTAATCTCCACTGCTTCGCTCAGTAAAATAGTGAGGGTGTATTATTAAGTGCTTTGCACGAATATGCAAACTGAAGCCCAGCGAGCTAAAACAACTTACCAAGGTCAAGCAGCTAGTTAGTGGAAGATTTCAACCCAATTTGGACAAACAGAACATGTCCCATAACTTAGCCCAGACCAGTATTCCCCAGAACATCCTTTTCTCTTCTCCAAAAATATTCAACTCATTCATGTGGCCAAGGCCAACGTCACTTGTCAGTAAGTCCGGACATTACATTAACATTCTTTCCTTCCTTCTTTCTTTTTCTTTTTCCTTCCTTTCTTCCTTCCTTCCTTCTTTCTTTTTTCTTTATTTTCCTCTTTCTCTTTCCCCTATTATCTATACGTTATTGTGATTTACCTATTTTTACAGTTTTCTATTATCGCTTATTATGTGTGTATGTATGTATTAGTCATCTATTATGTATGCATTTATCTGTTCGTTGGAAAAGGGAGTGGAGTTCCCCAGATTTGAATGTCTCTCCAGCTGTGCACTGTTTGTGCATGCAGACATAGTGACACGTCAATTGCAAGAAATACTTCCTGTCACAGCATTTTTCTTTTTGGTAAGATGCAACACTTAGTAAGATCTCATTTACATGATGTTGTTAATTTTTAAATGATCAGGTTCTTTACAGTGCTGTAAATTAACAAGATTATGCCTAGGAGCCTCATTTTCCCCTCTTCAGTCCGCACCTTGATCTGGAAATCCAGCGTTTTGAGGGAGCTTGGGGATTTATACACATTCCTACCGCTCCCCTCATGCAGTCAACCAGTGCCTGTTTATTGAATGCCGTGGGCATCCAGCGCTCTAGGGAATGGACAGGCCCATTTAAACTCTAGTCCCAGAAGGCAGAGGGCTTCCAGGGTGGCTGGGGAGATATTAAATATTCCCATGGAAATAGGACCAAGTGCTATAGGACCAAGTGCCATGAGTTCAGAGCCCAGAGAGAGCTCAGAGGCAGCACAGAGAAGGTAAGACTTAGGACTGCCTGGGTTCAAATCCCATCTCCACCATTCGACAGTTGTATGACCTGGGGCAAGTCACTTAACCACTCTGGACTCAGTTTCCCTCACTGTAAAACGGGGCTAATCCTAGTACCTATCACAAAGGATAAAATGAAATAATATGCACAAGGTAGTTAGAGCAGTGTTTGGCACGTAGCAAGCACTTTGTAAATGTATTCCCATGATCTGGGTATATCCAAAACACTTCACAGAAGAGTCAAAGGTGGGCTAGATCTTGTCTACCTTTATCAGTGATGTATTTCAAGGTCTAATATTGTCTCAAGCCCAGAATAGGCAGATAGTAAGGTCAGAGCAGTTGGCCCTAGGGAGTTAAGTAGGGCAGCGCTCAGCCATCATACGGTGGCCCCATTGGCACACTGATTCGTCATCGACACCCACTTTTCCTTTGTCCTGCCTACCTTAATTTGTAGTGAGTATTCATTTTTGGGGTCTCCGCCTCTTCATGGCCTTTAACTGGCACAACACTCCTAATGCACGATTTCAGATTCCAGGAACCTGCTGCATCCCTAACTGGACTCCCAAATTATGCAGGACATGTTGGGGGGCACTTGGGGTGAACCGTGCATGGACACTGAGCTGGAATATGCTGATCCACTCTAACCTTTTGGTGCATAGAGTATTTCGTGCGTTGTTAGGGAAACAGCTTAAAGGCTCCAGGAGAATGGATATCTCAGTGCCGCAAAGGGAGGGCTAGGACCTCCTATCTCCTGGACAGCTCTTTTATTTCCATCTTCAAGTTTTGACCAGTAGAATCAACTACATCCCAGGAACCATAGAAGAAAGGAGAATGGGACTCAGAGCAGCCCTTCTCCTCCCTTGGTGAATCGCACCAGACAGGGCAGGCCGCCGCCTCCTGTGTTCCCATCATACAACCCGTGGGTGGGCGTGGGTCAGTGCTGTGTTGTCACATTGCAGTGTTACCAGCCTCAGATCCTCCTGCCCCAGAGCTGTGAGGCAGCCGGCAGTTAAAGATAATGATATAATGACAATAGCAGCTGACTTTTGCTGGGGACCTCTGTGTGCTGAGGCCCTGGCCACTGCTCCACGTACTGCATCTCGTTTAGTCTTCACGCATGGCTCATTTTACAGATGGGGCAATTGAGATTCACAGAGGTCAGACAAACCACCCAAGGCCACAGCTCAGACGGGTGGCTGAGTGGGAAGTTGACCTAGGCAGGCTTGCGGCAGGAAGTCCGTGTGCACCGCCCATTCCTGGATCCAGGCCAGGGAGTGGTGCATAGAGTGCGCTTGTATGTGGGCTGACTCCTGCTGCCTCCTATAGCAAGGATTTGTTCTGCCACATGGGGGGAAGTAGGAAGCTGGGGACCTGAGCCAGCAGTTGCCGTGAAGCCTCACACGGAATAGTTTTTGGGATACCAGCCCTGGGTTTGGCTTCTCTTTCTGCCAGTTTCTTCCTACTCACAACAGCTGACTTCTCTGTTTCCCTGCTCCATTGCATATGGCTTCTGGATCCTCATGGCATCATCTGCTCGTGGCTTCTGCTCGTGGCTTCTACTCAAGATTTGGTCCATTGCATTCTCCCTCCTTCTGGACTGCCTAACAGGATTTGATCTACTCCTGTCTGGGCTCGGGTATCCCCATGGGGCAGTGCTACCCTTAAGACCACCCACGGGTTGCTGGCTGGCCTGCAGAAGGCTGCTTTGAGTCAAGTGTTGGCCCTGGGCCCAGTCAGCTGTGAGCAGGGCAGCAGGGCAATATGGACAAAGTGTGAAGGGACTGTGTACACGGTGGGCATGCCCAGAAGCATGCCAGAGCCAAAACTTCATGGCAGGTTGACCTTCCCAGGAGCCAGTGTATCCCTCTGGCTAGTTGCACAGGCTTTAGAGAAAGACAGACCTGAGACTGGGTCTGGACTCTGCTGCTTATTAGTTGTGTGAATGTGGGGAAAGTATTCCATCTTTCCAAGGCTCAGTTTCCTCTTCTGTTAAATGGGTATATTAGCTCCTACCTCAGTTTGTAGAATTAAATGAAATAATGTAGAGCTGTGAGCATAGGGTATATGGAGGATAACTACTGATACTTCCATTGTTATTATTAATAAAGTGAGCTCGCTGCTTGGATTGAATGGAATTACAGAAATGTCCTTGTGGACAGAATTGCATAGTGGCTAAATACCTAGATTCTAAAGGTAGCACACCTTCGTTTAAATCCTCATTCTGTATGTACTCGCTGAGTTATTGGGGAAGTTACCTAAATTCACATCTCTAAAATGAAGACAATCTCTGACTCAGAGAATTAATGTGAGAATTACAAAAAAAAAAAAAGATAATAAAGTAAAGAATCCATGCAAAGCACTTAGCATGGACCCTGGCACATAGTTGGTAACTGTGGGTGTGATTATCATTACTCTTACCCGGCCTGCTAAGCATCCTGGCTGAGATGCAGGGGGTGTTAGGCTGAGATTTGATAATGAACTTTGTTTTCAACAATTCAAGTTCATTGTTGAGAGTAACAGAGAGTTGAATGTGTTTTTATCCCAACCCACTTTATCATATTAGTCTAGGGGCTTTAAGTATTAATACAATTATTTTTTGCAAAAGAAGAAAAAGGAGAAGAAAAAGGCCTTCTTTTCCAAACCTAGACATGGGAAACCAAAGCTAAGTGATATTGTGTGTGGCTCTGGAAGAATCCAGAGAGAGGGAGGAACCTTGATTTACCTGCCACTAACCCCCATCATCAACACAGCGGGCCCATAAATTCCTGGTCATGGGATGGGCCTTGGAGAGCTGGGGACAGGGTGAGACTGACAACCAAAATAATGGCTGTTACTGGAGCTGCTGATAGCTTTGTTGCTGCCAAGAATGTATAAAACTGCTCATTTTGGTATTGTATTCGAGATCTGAGATGTTTATAAGATGACAGCCACTCAATGCATTCCCATCTGGGGAGTCGGATAACTAATCTTTAAAAAGAAAATACAGATGTTGTTTTAAAGGCACATTAGCAAATGACAGAATAGCAAGACCAAATAAATCTTATTTTTTGACAGCCCGGTAGGGCAGTGGATTTTGTGGGATTTTTATTTCTGTCCTGCCTGCCTCAAAAGTGTTTGCTAACTGCTCCTTGTCCTCTGCTCATTTTTTTGTCAGCCTCTGCCTTTAGAAGAAGAATGACACAATGCAAAGGGGTCTTAAGTGACCTCAGCTCCTGCGTTGCTGTCGTCACTGTGTGGCAGGTGCTGTACTCAGCACTTCCCAGACGTTTGCCTCCTAAGCCTGGCAGTTGCCCTGGGAAAGAGTTTACTACCGTCTCACAGGGAAGAAACTGAGACTTCAGAGGTGATATTAACATGTTGCAAATCCACACAGCTGGAAAGTGGCAAAGCCAGAAATCACATCCAATTGCTTGTGTGTGTGTGTGTGTGTCCAAATCCTGTGATCCCAGTACTGGGATACATTGCCTTCTTTGTTCAACAAACATTTAGGTGTTTAATGAACACCTGGCCCAGAATTCTTGTCAAGCAATACCTGATGTAGCAAATGTTGTAGATACTTTGCCGCCACCCAAAATATACCCACCCAGTTTTGGCCCACCCAAACTATACCCACAGCTTCAGTGGAAATTTCCCACACATCCTGAGAGCTTTCTACTTCTTTGTTCCTCTGGGCTTTCTCTGGCTGCACAGTGCTCAGCTCATCTGCAGAGCAGGCCAGAGGTACCAGGGACTCAACGCCGACAGGAGCGACTGTTCACCAGTGAGGGGCTGGTGTTAGTGGATAGACCAGCCTCTCTGGCCCCTGGGAGGGGACACTTCTGTTGTGCACATGTGTCCTATAAAGTCTCTTGGAGGTTCCCAGGTGGAATTGAGCCCCAGTTTTTGCCCACAGCAACAACTTGTTCATCAACGCTTCCTGTATTGCCTTCCCATTGCGGCTCAGGTAGGCAAAATAGGTGTTTTCCCTGGACTAACCGTCAACACACAAATATTATTGATTGGCCACTGTTAATCAAAAATGATAGACAGTGGTATGGGTAAGATGTGGTCCCCGCTCTCTAAGATTGTATAAACACACACACGCGTACAATGGACACATGGCCGTTGGGAGGCTACAGGAAAGATCCAAAAGAGAAATAATGGGGGCTTGGTGCAGGTCAGTGGCGGTAGGTGATGTGAAGTAGTTGGATTCTGGATATATTTGGAAAGTGATGTTAAGAGCATGTGCTGACCGGCCAGGTGCAGGATATGAGGGAAAGACAAAAGTCAAGGACATTACCAAAGTTGTTTTTTCCCTCTGAGCAATTGGAAGAATGGAGTTGTCCTTAATGTAGATGGGAAAACTACAGAAAGAAGTGTTCATATTTAGGGGTGGAGAGGGCAGGTTTTAGGAGTTTAGTTTTTGACGTGTAAGTTTGAGATGCCTCTTAGTCATCCAAGTAGGGATGCAGAGCAGAGAGCTGGCACACAAGCTGGTGCTTAGGGGAGAGGCTAGGGTGGAGATACGAATTTGGGAGTCAAAAGCATGCAGATTGGGGAACACGTGAGGTCGTGCAGAGTCTCTGATCCCCAGGGGAGAAGCATCGAACGGAGGAGACAGACATTACTGAGTCATACGTGAGCCATCCGGGACCATGAGAACGCTGGGGAAGGGAACTGCAATGAGCCCCCTTTGCGGGACACAAAGACGTAGCACATTCTGCCCTGCAGCAGCTCCCGGTGTAAAAGAGAAGGTTTGGCTGCGAGCAGACAGCTACAGTGTAAAGTGCGGTAGTGAGAGGGGTACAGGAAACCACCGCAGAGAGTGCAGGTGGGAGCAGTCACCGAAGGCTGGGGAGCATGGCGGCCACCTTCACAAAGGAGGCTTTTGAGCTGAACCATGAAGGACATGCAGAGTTTTGACTTTCAGAGATTAAAAGGAGAGGGGCATTCTATTTAGTACGCAAAGAAAGAACATTCCCAGGTACTCAGGAAACAACCAGAAGCACAAGGTAATAGAAATAAGCCTGGAAAAGAAGGCTGTCGTCCGATCATGAAGGGTAGTGACTGTCAAGAGAAAGAGTTTGGGCTTATCCTGGGGGCAGTGAGGAGCCACTGAAGTCAGTGAGTGACATGGTTGGAGCTGTCCCTTAGGACAAGATGCTCTTCAGGACAAAGGGGCAAGAGATGGGAGGCTGCAAGACCGGTCAGGAAGCCTCGGCAGGAAGGAAGGCAAGAACAAGGTGGGAGGGAGGACATTTACAGAGAAATGCAATTTGACAACAGGGACCAAAATGTTAAATGTGCATGGCATTTGACCAATATTACTACTTGGAAGAAAATACAGGAGGAGAGGTTTATATAGGAGGAACAAGATATACATGGAAGAATGATCATTGGAGCATTGTTTACGACAGAGAAAGCTGAGAAACAACAAAAAGGTTTATCAGTGAGAAATTGATTAAACAAACCGTGATACATCTATACAGTGGAATGCTCTTCAGTGATTAAAAAAGATGATGTATGTCTACATTCATTGGCATGAAAGAAGCACATACAATTTATTGTTGAGTAAAAAAGACAGGCTGTGAAATAGCATTTATCTGATAACCCTATTTATCAAAATGATATCCTTAAAATATCATCCATGTATATATGTCTAGAGAGACCTTTGAAATTATGTTAATCAAGATGCAGATGGCAGTTTTCGCTAGATGATAGGATTTGGTGGCATGTTGTTTGTTTGGGGAGGGGTGATTTCTCTTTAGATCTATTCTGGATGACATGAATTTTCTGCCATAAACTTGTAATATCTTAAACATAAGACAAGGCGAATTTTCAAAAAGAAGTCAAACAGTCAGTTCTCAAGTTCTTGCAAGGCAAATAGCCCCAGGTCTAGAGTGTGAGCAGTTGTTAATCTGTGTTGTTATAGCTGACCTCTCCAAATCAGTGTTTGCTCTTTGAGCCTCTCCCAGAAAGAGGTTAAAAGAATTTCAGGTCGGTACAGGGGGAAGGAGCCTGAGGGAGCGTGCTCAGATGGTCTGGTAACCTTCGCCCCTCTTCCAGGGTCTTCCTGAGAGCGATCAACAAGTTTGCAGAAATCATGAATCAGAAGTTCCTGGAGCACACGAACTTCGAGTTCCAGGTGAGTGTGGGCACCTGGGCTGCTCTGGCGTCTTGGGCTGAGGGCTCCGTGGGACACGTCCCAAAGCCCATGGAAGGTGTGCCAGTGTCCCTGGGCATTTCCACAGCGGGGTGTGGGTGGGGAGGGAAGTTCCAGGCTTTGTAACCAGGGCCTCAATTAAGCGGACATCAACGGAGCAACATGTGCAAATGTGCCTGTGTAATGGGTCTTGTGCTAACAGGGAGACTCAAGTTCATTCACTGTCAGAGTGGGCGCCATCTTTTAACCGGGTATCACCATTTTTAAACTTTTCTGTTCACTGGAGCCAAAACAGCAGCCAGTCACAGACATTGAAAAATGATATATAATAAAACTCCCAAGTATGTCTTTGTGGCTTCCTGATTCCTTCAAAAGTCATTTTTAGTCTTCAGCCAATACCTGGGGCCTCCGAGACTCAGGCTCCTGAAAGCATGTCCCTGGGGCGCACAGAGTGAGGCACCTGCCCCGGGTCTCTCCCAGGACAAACTCTTCAAAGCCCGTGGGAAAATCCAGATTGCTGCCCCTGGCTGGAGGTGTGAGAGAGAAGGCCCCAAAATGGGGTCCCCTCCAGGGAAGTCCTCGAGCTCCCGATCTCTTGCAGCGGGGCTCAGGGAGTGGCAGTCCCTGCGCCCGGTGAATGGGATGATGGTGTTTTCTGCCTGCCCCCTAAGGTGTTCAGATCCCAACTGTGCTTTCGCCTCTCGCCAGCTGGGCACCTTCGGGCAGGGCCTGGACTGTGTCCATTCCTCAGGTGATTTATCTGTAAAATAACGACACTTTCTACTTCATTGGGTTTTTGCCCAGAACTGGAATTTGCCAAGGGGCTTGCTGGGAAAATTGACTTGTAATGTCCTGCTAGTTTCTATTCAAATACTTCCTCCCTAAAGAGGCTTCCCCAGCCTGACTCCTCTCTGGGGATCAGCTTCACCAACCTCAGGGTCATTATGGGTCACCGCTTGGCCTCGTGGCGTCTCTTTATAGCACCAAACGTCACTGGATGCCATCTTTCTGGTCTACGTGCGTGTTTTCTCTCTTTCCTCCAGTAGAACGTACGTCTCATGAGTGCAAAGACCTTGAACTCACAGCACCTCGATGCTGTGCCCAGCACAGAGTTGGTCTCCTCGTGGAGGGGACGTCTGGGCTGAGGCCTGTGAGACTTGCCCTGCTGGCAGCTCCAGCCTATCAGTACTTGCTAAGCTGAAAGGATGAGCGTTATCTTTGCACAAGGTTCTCTTGCGTGACCTTGCATTAAATCAGGCAACTGAACAACAATGAAAACGATGACGAAATGAGTAGCTGCCATTGCCTGCTGGCTTATACATACCTGATCTCACAAGAAGCACATCAAGGACATTATTTTTCTCCATCCTTATAGCTACCCTACAAGTTAGCCGCTGTGACTAATATTTTTTTCTGCTCTAAGGATGTAAGGAGTAAGACTCAGAGAGGACGAGTAGACAGCCTGAAGTTGCACAGGGCGTCAGTGCAGAGCTGGGACCAGAACCTGGCAGTGGCTGACACCAAGGCCCACGCAGATGACTGTGGCCACCTGCCAGACGTGGAGTTTGCCACTGTACTGGGCTGCCTGCCTGGCTGAGTCTGGGCGAGAGTTTCTCCCAGCATTGTAAATCTTTGACATGGGAACGAAACATGTTTCTTTAGCTGTTTTGAATCAGGAGAAATGTTTGATGCCCTTCCATGTGGCCCAGATGCCTGCAGACTCTGGTTATGGGTACGCTCAGGGAAGTGGGAAAGGCCGTTGCTTTTTTGGAGGGGCAGCTTGGAACAACATACGCAGGAGCCAGCAGTGGCAGCGTGTGGGCCATAAAACTGCAAGCTGGTTTGCTCATCTCTTCCTGTGGGCTCAGCAGTCGCAGCCTCGGACCTGCTTTCCTGAGTCCGGCTCGCCTCCATGGTCTTGGGTGGGAATTTTCCAGAAGTTCAGCTTCAGGCCCTCATGCCGTTCCTTTAGGTTTTATCCTGTTTTCCGGAAAGAAAACCTGTATCTGGAAGATGCCCAGAGATTGGGGGTTTCATACTTGGAAAATTCAAGCTCATGAATTATGTGACTTTAGGCAAATTACTTCACCTCTGTGTGCCTCAGTTTCCCCAACATTAAATTAAGGTATTGATAGTAGCTATGTCATTGGGTTGTGGTGAGGATTAAATGAATTAATTCATATAAAGCATGTAGAACAGTGGTAGGAACACAGTAGCCATTTAATAAATGTTCGCTCATTATAATAATAGTAATTGTTAGCATTTTGACGGTGACAATGATGATGATGGCCCTAAATGTGTCAGGGCTGGGAACTCGTGTCAATCCTTGATGAACAGTAGGGGAGGCATCTTTCTGGTCGCCCACAGTGTTGCCTGGGGCTCTCTCTCCAACAAGATTCTATAAAACAGGAGAGTGGCCAACATCACAAAATAAATAAGTCTTGTTTTCTAATGAGGCTTCCATAGATATTTATTGAAAAATACTCAAGAACAGGATCATTTTTCAACCTTATCTTTGTTCTCCTCCCTTCTTCTCCCCTCAGCATGTGAGAATGGATTTGTTCTCTGTACCCTGCCTGGAACACGCCTTGTCTCCTTCTTACGCTTTCATTAATTATGCATTTAATATCAGCAGGAACAGCATCCATCACTGAGTGCTGCCTGCCTTGGCAGCCACTGTCCAGACGAGAGGCAGGTGCAATGAGATTATCCCTAATATCTTTTCCGGAACTGCGGTTTTGTGATTCAAAGGGCAGAAAGCAAGATGCTCCGTGGGTGCCACTCTGTAGGCGACAAGACCTGGAAGCTGCAGAAATGGTGTTTTCTGCTTGGGGCTAAGATCAGTTGCTTTCCTGGGCCCTATTCAGGATGCTGGGCCTTGGTGTTTGCCTCTATTAATGTGGTCAGAGAAGACCAAGAGAGGATTTCAGATTTAACTTGGCAAGGATTTTTGTCTAAGAGCAATTGTCGTGGGTCCAGTCCATTGCAGCATCTTTGAGGAATTCAGAAGCAAAGCAGAATACTGCCCTGCCCTCTAGGATCTTGGGATTTTGATAGAAGACTATACAAATCCATTTTCTAACGCCAGGCTTTTGAAGAAGGTGACGAACCTTTACTGGGCATCTATGTAGGGAATTTTGATCCTCATGATAATCCTGTTCGGTTGGGATATACCCATTTCCCTGGTGAAGAAACTGAGCTTCAGAGACGTGGCTGACTTTTCTGTTAAAGTCATCTAACTATTAATTCAACCCCAAGCTGTCTGCAAAGCCCATCCTTTTCCACTCTTCTGCTCTCTCAGAAAGGAGGTGCCTTTGGATGCTAGGAGACAGGTCTGTTTACATCTAGAAACACCCTGTGCCCTTGCCAGTTCTTTCTGGACTGGGATCAAGAGCTCTAAGATAAGTCACTGCAGGATTAGACACTCCATGTTGAAAACTCTGATTGGGCCTGGAACCAGGGCTTGCGTTTAGGCTCCAGGGCAGCTCTGTGATTGGTAACGAGATCATTCTCTCTGCTTGGGAAGCTCTAATTGGCTCCGGGTAACTTCTGGGCACCAGGCCCATCCAGGGGCCATTTTTGAACATGCAGTAGAGATCCTGTGAAATGAAAAACTTCCAGAATATTCCCAGCCATTAGTGGAGGAATGAGGGCCAGGTTGGTCATCATAATGGGAAATGTAACCAGTGATGCCAAGAACAGGTGAGGTCACCAAAGCCTTGCAGAAGCCCATTGCACTGCCACAGGGGACTCACGGTGGGATGGCTCCTCCAGGCAGAAAGGCAGCCATGTGCCCGGGGACTGTTTCCCCAGCTCTGCCCGCTTCCGCTTTGGGGTCCCAGTCAACCTCGGGTGTGATGTTCGTAGCCCGAGTCCATACCTGGAACCTTCCTCTCCCAGAGCCAGCCGCATCCCCAGAGTGGGCGTGGCAGCTGCGCCTGCACACCTCGAGCGGGGCAAGCTGACTGCATGTCAGCGGCAGTGCGTGCTGGGCTGTTTTCTATTTGGAATAATTCAAGGTTATTGAAAAAGAATCCCATGAGATCAAAAATCCTTGATCTTTCTGCTATAAAGACTGTAAAACATCAGATGAACCAGCAGACACGTTAACCAGCGGCGAAGGCTGAAGGAAACCAAGAGAGGACAAGAGCGATTTTAGCAGAAGAGCAAGGTGATGAAGAATGCAAGTCTTGAAGTCAGACAAACTGGGATTCAGATGCCACCCACCTTTGCCATTTTGTAGCTGTGTGACCTTGGCAAGATATTTAACCTCTGCAGGCCTCAGTTGCCTGATCTCTAAAATGGGGAGCATAATAACACAAATTTTGTAGTCCCTTAGGAGGATTTAACAGGAGTGCATGTAGAGTGCATGGCTCATTAATGAACTCACTCAACAGATATGTCCTGAGCACATGCTGGGTTAGACATGATGCTAGACTCTGTG
The DNA here is from genome assembly GCA_028533085.1 of Varecia variegata. Classification (NCBI taxonomy): domain Eukaryota; kingdom Metazoa; phylum Chordata; class Mammalia; order Primates; family Lemuridae; genus Varecia; species Varecia variegata. The sequence continues at coordinate 6,704,586 of CM052447.1, read as the reverse complement.
TATATCACAGTGAATAAAAAAATGAAGTCCTTGACTGCATGATGTTTACACCCAGAAAATAAATTAAATTTGTTTAAAATATGTCATAAGTGAGGGTGAATAAGGGGTGGATCTACTTTAGTCTGGGTGAGTGGGGAAGGCTTCCCCAGGAATTGGTATTGCAAGACTGAGTAGTAGTTTACTAGACAGTGATTTACTCAATTAGTCCTCATAACCACGCCCTTTAGATACTATTAGCTCCATTTTCTAGGTGAAGAAACTGAGACTGAAAGAGGTGGGGTAACTTGTCCATGGTAATGGAGCTGGAAGGCAACCTGACAGTATCTATGAAAACAAACAAAGGTAATAAGCAAATAATAACAAAACCAGTGTAGACCCTGTGACTTAGCAATTTCAGCTCTAGGAATGTATACTACAAATATAGTTTCCTGTGCATAAAGATGTTTAAATAGGGTGTTGATTACAGCACTCTTGCTAGAGAAAAAAAATTGGAATCAAGCTAAATGTCTATAAATTGGAAATTGGTTAAAATTAAAGTACATCCTTATAGCAGAATACAATGCAGCAATAAAAGAGAATGCAGTAGATCTGTATATGCTAATATGGAAACATTTGTGAGATATATTAGTAGGAGAAAAAAGCCAAGTACAGCAGACTATTAAAAAATGTCTATACATATATTTATACATGCAAAATTTCTGAAAGTATATCTAAGAAATCGTTAACATTTTCTTCTGGGAAATTATACTAGGGTCCTAGGTAAGATGGAAAATAACTTTTTTATTTAATCTTTTCTATCATTTAATTTTTTAAAATCATGGGTATATATTACTTTTATAATTTTGTCGAGAGTTAATTAAAGATAACTAAATTCTCATTAGACCCCCAGCAGCATGACTTTGGGTGGTCTTTAATGTATCTGCACCTTATTGTTTACATGTGTGCAATACAAAAGTTGGACCAGATGACCCTTAAATTCATTCCAATTCTAACCCTCTATTGTCCTGTGATTTGAAAATATTGAATTCCCAATCAGAAATCACCTGACCTCTTCTCCAGGGCAAAGAGATCTGTGTGCTTTGCTAAAGAGACCCTGTGGCTTCTCTTAGTCAGCTGAGCTGGGCACTTACCACCACCAGACGGCTTGTCGCAGGGCAGAAAGAAAAATGTGAGACCTTTTGAGGCATTTCTCTGACAATATGGCGATCAATAAATAAG
>CM052447.1:6662886-6702868 GCA_028533085.1 Varecia variegata | reverse complement strand
GGGGGGTAGAGCTTTCTTTTTGTGGTGATAAAAATGTTCCAAAGTTAGAAAGTGGTGATGGTTAAACCACCTTGTGAAGATACTCAAAAATCACTAAATTGTACCCTTTAAAAAGTGAATGTTATGGTCTGTGAATTATGTCTCAATTAAAAAGAAAGAAAATCAGGAATGGGGTGACAGAGAAAACACTTTTTTGAAGGACTCATTCAGGCAGAGCAGGGGCTAGTGAGAGGCTCAATCATATTTGAGTGTCTTATGTATTGGAGGCATTTCTGAAATTATTCTCACAAGTAATGGCAACTTGACTTGCTTTGTCAGATATCTGTTTCCTATCATAACCTTAATTCTCTGATGCACTCCTCTGAAATCAGAGATTTTTCACTTTAAAAACACTTGTTTCCATGTCCTGTGGCCATGATCTTCTCTTTCCCTGGCTTGTGGTTTCATATCCTGGTCTTAAATGTGAGGAGGTGTGAACTCTGGGCACAAGGGGACCAGAACAGCTCATTTGCAAAGTGAGGCCCTGGAGAACCTGCCGAGTCCAGGCGCCTGGAGGAAAGGCAGTCTGGGGGATGTGGACGGACCGGCCTGCAGTGAGTGTTTGAAGGTTACTATGGAAACAAAGGGATTTGAGTCTAAGGGTTAGAGGAAGCCTTTGGAGGACTTTGCAGAAGGGAGTGGCGTATCTGATTTGCTTTAAAAGATCCCTCTGGTCTGTGTGTGAGGAGTTGACTTTATGGGGGTTACAAGCCAGGAGGTCACCTCACTGTACCCCAGGAGTGGCTTGGTCTTTTGGGCCCTGGGAGATAAAGGTCCCAGTAAAGGCAAGCGGATTCACTCAACAAAATGCAACCTGCACGGGGGCAGGCATCGCTGTCTGTGTAACCACTGCCCTGTCAACACACGGTGGCGGTGCCTGGGCACTTAGAAGATGTTCCAGAAATATATGTCAGATGGCTGAAGACTGCCCATGGCATGCTGAAAGAGCCGGGAACATCAATCAGAAGACCTCACTGCAAATCCCAGCTCTGCTGTTTATGGAACAAGCTGAGTGACCTTGGGCAAAACACTTAACCTCTCCAAGCCTCAGTCTCCTCATCTGTAGAACAGGAACAATAAGAGCTAATGAGTTTTGAGAGATGAAAGAAGGGATATATGGTAAAGTGTCAGGCCCATGGCAAAACCGATGTGTTTTGCTACTTTCTGAAACTGGAACCACAAGCCCATTTGAAAGTCACGCTCTGGGCAGCAGTGATGACGTTATCAATGGTGGAGTTGCCTTTTTGCTAGTTTTGGCCATCTGCAGACTCTGGTGGACATCTCAGTTGAGATGGAGGTCTTGATGTCTTTGTGGTTTCTCTGCTAATGTTACACATGCTCTTGCTATGCAGTGTTGAGCGGGACCCAGAAGTGGGTGGACTTGTTCAGCAAGCCTGTCTCCCACCTGGTCCTTGCAGGGCTATGGCATCTTGCAACAACCGCCCTTGAGAACCCAAGGACGTAGGTTCTACCACTGGCATTGGTACCAAGGGCCCCACTCGAACAGTGAAAAGAACAACAACAGTGAGGCTAACCAGTATTTCCGAGCCCTGTAAGCACATAATCTCGTGTCACCTTTATCACAATCCTCTGCAATGGGGACCAGAGTCATCTCAGTTTTGCAGACAGGTTCCCTGAGGCTCCACAGCACCTTGATTTGGAACCACATTTCTCTGGTCTGTCACCTGTATCAGTATTGCCATCCCAGCAGCCAGTCTTCTCGAGCATGCGCCATGTGCTGATTCCTTTAGCTGCTCTCGTTGACTGCAAGCTGGTGGAGTGGGTTCTAGTGTTAGTCCCTCACGTTTAGCACCAACAGATCGCATGCCTGTGAAAACTGTGAGGAGCCTGCGCATAAACTCAGCCCGCAGGGGTCCCACCTCCAGCAAGCAGCCCCTGGAGTGCCTGTTCCCCGCATGTTCCCTGGCCGCACCCCTAGAGCTTCAGGTTCAGCAGGTCTGGGCAGGGGCCAGAGAATTTGTATTTCTAACAAGTTCTAGGTGCTGCTGCTGCTGCTACTGGTCTGAGAACCACATTTTAAAACCACTGAGGAAAAGGCAAAATATTTTAAGAGAGAATGAATCGCAGGCGGGTCCTCTGAGCTGTCAGGTGATTGTGGGAGAATTTCCAGAGAGGCTGTGGGCCCCTGAACTACCTTACCCTTCATCACCCTCTAATTCCAGGGCAGGAACCAGCTCACTAGGGCACCCAGCTGGGGCGAGTTCTTTGTCTTTCAAAAAACAAAACAAAGCACCACAGTGACAAAAAATAGCCCTAAAATTGTCCTCCTCGACCAAATCCTGTTGTCTGAGAGTGGACAGGATCAGCGCCTGGAGAAATCCATCCATTGTCCTTGCTTTGGCCAAGATGTTAATTTCAGAGTCAGCGCCAGTGAGGAAATTGCAGTGGGCACAATTAAACGGGCTGTGCCTCTCTATTCTGCCATCTTCATAAATTATTCACGTTACCCAGCACTTAATATGCCTTCCCACTTCAGGCCGTCTCCGTTAACCGTCTCTGCTCTTTCATTTACAGCTGTGGAACAACTATTTTCATCTGGCGGTGGCTTTTATCACTCAGGATTCTCTGCAGCTGGAGCAGTTCTCGCATGCCAAGTACAACAAAATCCTGAATAAGTAGGTTGCATTTTTGGATTTCCAGAAGTGGGGGGTTGGGTTTATGAGCTGCTCTGAGACGGTGCCTGAAGCATTGGCTTTTGTTTGTCCTAGGTACGGGGACATGAGACGGCTCATCGGCTTCTCCATCCGCGATATGTGGTACAAGCTTGGTGAGTAGGCGCGTGCATCCAGACAGACACAGCTGCACCCGCCACACGCCTTCGCGAAGGCCATCTGTTAGAGGGCCACGGGGGTCTCAGCAGTGGCAGCTTGAAATAACAGTTTGTCATTGTGTGCACCCCTGGTCCTTAATAAGTGCCTGACTGTACTCTGAGTGACAGAGGGGCCCACTCCCACCTCAGCTTCAACCTCTGCTTCTGCTCTGCCCCGAGGGGTCCCAGAGTGAAACTGGCATTTAGAAGAGGGAGCAGGACTGCTTTGGGGACTCACGTGCTCACACGTCACACGAAGGCCTGATGCTGATTGGTGGGTCACCTTGCGTCCTGCGTGTGACGTGGTCCACAAAGCGTCCTCCAACCCCGTGGGGGAGAATTGGTTCTCTGGACGATGAGAGGGTCTTTTGAGCTGAAAGGGGACCCGATAAAGCTGTCCCTGCCTCAGTGAGCTACAGGAATCTTGTATGATTACCTGAGTGATACCCCAGAGGGAGGGACGGGCCCAGGGAGCCGTTGACTGAGAGTCTGAGTCAGGCCTGTGCTAAGATCTTACTTCATCTTCACATCACTTTCTGCAAGGTAGAAAAGTTTCCCCTCCTTTTGGGTATCAGGAAACTCAGAGAGGAAAGCAGCTTGCTTGAGGTCAAACAGCCGGAAGTCTCAGAGCATGGTTTTGATCCATGAGGACAAGGACCATAAACCTTGCCCACAGCCCGGATCTTCCTCCATAAATATGTGCTGAAAGGATGAAGGGCTGGGTGGCTGGATGGACAGTAATGAATATTTCATTTTTGTGCTCCCTCCTTGACTTTCTGATGTTGAATTGATTGTCCCCAGGGCTTGGCACAGTTGACCCTCCTCAGCAGAGGCATTTACAGGGACTGGCTGTGCCCATCTCTCAGACGTAACCTTCCTGACCTCCCCAGACTGTGCTTCTTGCTTCCCCAGACCCCTTCGTGTCTGCCACTGCAATCAGCTTTTCTAGACAGCAGCTGCTTGCCCTTTCCAGCAAGTTCCATCCACTGTGGGTGCAGCATAGCACAGTGGGTAGACTGTCAGTCTGGGTTCTGTGGGTGCCGGTGGAGTCAGACTCCACCTGGAGTGCATGCTGGATAACAGAAAGGTTGTGGCTTGGCTCACAATGTCCAGGACAGAGCTGAGGACCCAGGCCCAGAACGGACCGCCACATCTCTGCCTTGGGCCTTGCCCTGACATTGACACACTATGAAGCCTAAAGCAAGGGGACCTAGCATCACTGAGCCATAGTTGGGGAAATAGCACCTTCTCACATGGTGCTTATGAGGGTCATGAGAGCAAAAACTGGGGGGAGTGCAGCCATGGAGGCCACTGCACCCATACTGGAGTTTTTATCATTATTCTTACCCTAGGCAGCCAGGATGGAACCTAATTTTCCTGCTCTGGCTCCTTATTCCTCAAAGCTGGGCCTGTATCACTAAGGACTGAAGGGGAGGGCTCAGGCAAGTGAAGTAAAAGAGTGAAGGCTGGAGTGTGTTAAACCCAAAGAAATTCTACAAAGCAGGTACAACATTTGGGGTCGGGTGATTCTTTGCGGTGGGGGCTGCCGTGTGCATTGCAGGGTACTGAGCAGTCTCCGTGGCCTCTGCCCTCTAAGATGCCAGTAGCACCCTCCCTGGTTGTGACAACTGAAAAAGTCTCCAGACATTGCTGAATGTCCCCTAGGCAGAGGAGTACCACCTCTGCCCTGTTTTTTCTAGAAAAGCATGTCTTTCTCAAGCTACCTTCAGTTTGTCCACTTGGGTAAGGACTAGGATATAAGAAGTAACTTATGTTTCATCTGCCCTTGCTTTGTGATGGAGAAACGCAAGCACAGGCCGACGCGGTAGCCAGCACCCGGCCTCGGGGTCAGGCAGACGGGAAGGAGTAGATGCCCGGAGCACAGTGAAGAGCAGACACAGCTGCTGTTCCTCTCCAGCTGATGGCTGTCCTACTAAAACACGAGCCCGTGTTGTCGCACCTTACAGTTTTTCAAAAGAAGCCAGGAAACTGGGTTTTTCAATGCATTTTCCAATTTATGAATATTAATGACAACTAATTGAAAGTTGTCAAAATATTGAACGTGCCCAAGGAAGGGATGGAGCCCAGATTCAGTTCTCTTCTGGGTCTGCATTCTTGCTCTGCGACAGCAGAGACGAACACGCTGCGGTGAGCTTCCCTCCCAGCTCCACACCCCGCGTCGCCAGAGCTGGGAAACAGGGACCTGCACTCTGTCCCCGGTGCTTCCACACGGCCTGCTCTTCTCTGAATGTCCTTCATTGCCATTGTTTTGCACACAGAAGATTTTACTTAGATATAGATTATGTTTTGGCAGGCATTCCTGCACTCCCAATTATGCTGATGAATGAAAAGATATTACCAAATATTCCACCTGCTTAGAATTACAGAACATCAGAGCTGGAAGCGCCCTTTAGAGATCATATTGTCCAGCATTTTTCAGACATTTATTTAGCTGAGGACCAATAAAAAAAAATCTCATGCGTGATAAGTAAATTGGATGAAAGCAGAGCTATTCTAATTGAAGTGAGTGGGGGGGCTCAGAGCTTATTATACTGAGCTGCTCTCAAGCGCCCCATGTAGACCCCTGGGGCTTCGGGGGAAGTGCTGAAGCACTCCGAGAATGTTGGAAGCTACTGGTCTGGTCCAACCCACCATTTTACCAGTGAAGAAACTGAGCCCCAGAGAGAAGGAGTTTGTATCAGATCATTCAGTGGATCAGAGGCAGAAACCAGACAGGAGCCCTGGCCAGAGTGTTTGCTTTGACCCATCAGACTCCTTGCTGTTTACAAATACCTAGGATGAGTTAATGCAGTTAAAAGATATGTCTGTCAGGATTTGGGGGTTGGTTGCAAGAAAGAGGCATGAGCTATGGCTGCCTTAATCAGAGAAGGTATGTGTTGGGAGGGCCAGGAGGAACTGAAGAACCAGACCCTAGAAGGACCTGGACCCCAAGTCCAGAGCCACTCTGGGATCCAGAGCAGGTGGTGCAGCCTCTGGCATCGCCTTCAGGATGCTCCATCCCTTTGTCATTCTGCTAACGATCAAGTCTCCTAAGAACACTGTTCTGTTGGCCTTCCTTGGGTGAGCTCCTAATGTTTCCACCAAGGCTACATCCACTGTGGGAGGCAGAGTTTCCTAAGGCAAAATCCAGGAGGATAATATCACTGGAAGGAGTTACGAACAGAGGTCAAGCAAAAACCACAGATACCCGCTGCAGACAAGAAGCAAAGGATGCTTTGCAAAGACGGTCACCCTCTCACCTCTTGGCTTGGCTTCCTAGGAAAAGGAAAGCATGTTCACCCGAAGTGGCATTCCACTCACTGGTTCCATGTCTGCCTTCTCCTTGCCTGTCTCCTTCAGAGAAATGAGAACAGAAAGTGGAGGCAGAGGAAATGGGCAGTTCCCCCATTCCCACCCTACCCTGTGCTCTATGGGCTGCTGGCATTAGCCTGCTTTCTCCTAGCATGCTAATGACATTACCTTGATAATCCAAACCAAGACTAAATACTGTGTCCATTAGGGACCAATGCAGTGAGACCACTACATTGGCTAATGATAGGTTTTAAAGTGCAGTTCATGGAACGTCCAAGGCAGAGTGAAACTCAGAAGCTATCTGTGGCCGACTCTGCTGATCGCCCTGATTTTGTTTTGTTTCAGGATTGCAACTTGCTCTGTTAACAATGTCTTGTAGCAGGTGATGGCCATGTGACCCGAGTCTGTCCCACTAGAATCAGCTGAAACATACTTATTGGGACTTCAGGAAAGTGCTTCTTTCCCAATTAAAAAAAAAAAAAGCAAAAACAAGATGCAGGGACAGGATATATTCAATGAACACAACATATTTTTTGCTCATATCCCTTCCCCCCTCTTCCTTCCTGGAAAAGGATGAGACACCTGGAGGGGCAGTAGCCATTTTGGCACAATGAGGACAAATGTCACACGCTGAGGATGGAGGAGCAGCTGTGGACTGACCAGCTTTGGACTTCCTGTTAAAGAAAAAAATTAAAGCTTCAGTTTAGCCATGATAGTTGTATTTCTGTTACATCTGTAACTGATACATTATCTGATTTAGCCTGCTGATTTTATAAGTGACGTTGCCAAGTGAGGCCCAGAGAAGCACAAGGACATTCCCAAGTTCAGCAACAAATTGGTGACTGAGTTGAGGCTAGAAGAGCCTGTCTCTTGACTCCAAGTTCAATGTTCTCACAAATTATATTTTTTCAAAGAGTATGCAAATTATTTTCAAAGGGTGTAAAATAGCCAACTAACTCTGTTTTTCAAAGACTACGGATAATGAGTAAATCATAATGCATGCTAGTTTTGTAAATTTTGTTTTAATGCCAGAAGCAATCAGGGCATCATCATCATGATCATCAGTATCATCATCTTCTTCTTCTCATCAAGAACAACTTGAGCAACGCTGTGATTATAAGATAGCTAATTGCAAAGCTATAATTCAGGCTTGAAGATTCTTTGAAATTCTTCATAGGAAAGTCTAGACAAATGTGAGTGTGTGTGTGTGTGTGTGTGTGTGCACGCGTGTGTGTTGTTTTGAGAGAAGAGGTGTGGGCAGGGAGGTCTTCATGGGTAGAAGGACAACGTGTTGTTGAGGAGACAGCCACTAAAGGGTTAACATCATTGTATTTTTGGATCCTGGGGCAATGCCAAATGTAATGTACTTTTCCCAGTAGTGTAGCATCATAACATTTGATTTCTGCTTGGCATGAAGCAATGCACATTTTGCTAAAATGACTTTGCACCTAACCCTCCCATGTTCACCTGGGTTAACGCCGGGCTGCTGTGTTAACAGCCATCACGGGAGAGAAAGACACAATCCAATTGCCAGCATCTCAGCCTCACGAGCTCCCTGCAGAGCTGCAGGAGCAATTGGGCGGTTACTTGTTAAGCATCTACACAGTGCCCAGCTCGGTGCTAAGCTCTGGGGAATGGTGGGAGGGTTGGAGAAGCATAAGGCACGGTCCATGTGCTACTATCCAGTGGGGAAAAGTGGCAATAAGGGTATTTAAAGTGAATAGTGGCCTACAGCAGAGACTCAGGCATTCAGGCAAAAGGGATATAAGTAAGGCCTATAAGGATGATTCCATTTGTGGAAACATCTTCTGAATTAGGCACCAAAGGTGGACCATTTCAGCACTGAAAGAAAGACAGGGAAGGGGCAGGAATTCCAGGAGAGCAACCAGCTAAGCCAGCTCAGCTTCTTAGGGCTGGGGGAGAAGCTGCTGGGAACGAAGGGGAAAGGGGCTGAGAGGCGGTCCATCCATTCATTGGTTTAACAACCAATACTGAGTGCTGTGGGTGCTCCCCAAAGGTGTCCATGTCCTAATCCCCAGGGCCCACGCAGTATGGACCTAACATGGCAAAGGGGGCTTTTCAGGTGTGATTAAGTTAAGGATCTTGCAGAGGATATGAGTACCTTGGACTGTCCAGGTGGACCCAATGCAATTACAGGGTCCTTCTAAGTGACAAAGGGAAGCAGGGGAATCAGAGGCAGAGAGGTTTGGAGACGCTGCATTGCTAGCTTTGAAGCTGGAGGAAGGGGCCACGAGCCAAGGAGTGCAGGGGACCTCTGGCAGCTAGAAAAGGCAAGGGAACAAATGCTTCCTTGGACCCTCCAGAAGGAACTCAGTCCTGCCCACCTTGATTTCCAGACTTCTGTCCTCCAGAAATGTAAGAAGATGAATTTGTGTTGTTTTCAGTCACTAAGTTTGTGGTGATTCATAACAGCAGCCCCAGGAAACTGACTCATGCACCCTCTAAATGCCAGTAGCTGGGGCTAAACCCAAAAACAGAGTAGAGATGTAGTCCCTGACCTCACGGACTGGTGGTCATTGCCCTGAACAGTTATATACTAATTGCAGAGTTATTTCATTATGGCTGTGAAGGGGAAACAGCCATCGAGCAGAAACTCGGGGCACTCAGAATCGACGACGGACTGCTGCCTAGCGAGTGAGCCACGGGTGGCCGTGGTGCGGAAGCGCCCGAAACCCCAAGCTCCCAGCAGCGCTGTCCTTTCGAGGTAGAATGGGAGCCACCTGTCCAATTTTAAATGCTCTAGTGTCTACTTAAAAAAAATTCTAAAGGAGCAGTGAAATTAATTTTAGTAACATATTTAACCCCAATATTCCAAAGTATTATCATTCCAGAGTATTACCATTTGTAATCAATACAAAATGTTACTGAGATTTTACTTTTGTTTTTTGGAACTCATTCTTTGAAATTGATGGATTTTTTTTTTACACTTACACCATATTTCAGTTTGGACTAACCATATTTCAAGTGCTCCAAAGACACATGTGGCTAGTATGCGTAGTATCGAGTAGCATGGCTCCAGAGAGCGAGTAAGGGTTTACTTATAGCAGGGGCATGTGTGGGGTGGGGTTCGGAGTGGCAGTGGGGTCCGGGAGAGGGAGGGAAGAGCCAGCAGACAGAGGAAGGCACGTGTCAGTGCCCACGCTGGGGGTGCAGGGTGCACCAGGTGGATGGAGGATGGGCAGGTGACAGGCGTGACATGGGTGTGGAGAGGGAGTATGGCAGCAAATGGGCTTGCAGAACTTGACCCCAAGAGCAACGGATGCCTTGGGGAAAAGCTGTGAATCAAGATGATCAGATTGGGCCTTTTCACACATCTTTGAGGCTAGATTATGAAATATTTCAATGGGATAGAGAAGATCCCTCCCCGACCCTTTCCCTAGTTTGGCTGTTTGCTCTAAAAATGAACAAATAAAATGACCAGCCTGAACATTTCCGTGGAAAGCTCCAGGGAGCTCCGCAAGGTTGGACTTTGTCTCTTCGTACTGTTTTATGCAGAGCCCAGCATATGGCTGCACCCAAAGTACTCACCACCATCATCATCATCATGATCAGCATCGACACTTCCAGAGCTTTCTTTAATGTGCCAGACACTGTGCAAAGCCCTTTGTTTACATCAACTCTTCTAAGCTTCTCAACAGTTCTACCAGGAAGACAATATTCTTATCTCCATTTTACAGACGGGATCATAGAGGCTCAGAGAAGGCAGATGAAAAGGACAGTGGCACCCAGCCATGGGGTGGCAGTGGCAGGACCTGACCCAGGTTGTCAGGTTCACAGACTTTACGGGGCCTGGAGGGAGGCAGCAGCCGGGCATGTCCTGAATAATGAGAAGAGAATTGATTGCCTATCTCAGAGCATGGCCAGGAGGAGCTTTCCAAGCCTAAGAGGGAAGAGCAGAGATCTGCGTTGTTCTTCTCCTTTTGAGCTGAATGAGTGATGTTTTATTATCAGCCCAGCTGTTTTATTATCAGTCCCCAGGAGGCTTGCCAGACTCTGAAATCCAAGGAGTTATAACTTGCCCTCATCCCTGTTCATTGCAGGGTCTGTGCCAGCCTTTAGAGACCCTCAGTCACAGTGCCCCTTCTGTCCCATGCCAACCTCAGAGGGTCAGTGGCTTGCCCAGCTTCATTCTCAGCCAGATTGGCAAAGGTCTGCCTTTTTTTTTCCAAGGTCATCTTAGTGGCCTCAGACCCTTTGCCTTCCGTCTTACAGTCTACCCCAGAGAGCAGTGATGGATGAGGCCATTGCACAGATCAAAACCAAGGCCAGGGAACACGTGGGACTCCTCTCCACCCACACACCTAAGCTCTTCTCCGCACTGGCATTACCACCGGATCCTTTCCTGGAGCCTGTGTAATTCGGCGTTGGGATTTATCCTGCTGGCTTATTGGCACTTTAAAAGCCCTTTCTAATTGGTATCTGTTCCCAGTGAGATTCAGCTTCAATTATATGAAAAAGACCTTCCTACTAATTCCCTTCCTTGCCTTTTTTCGAATACAGCAGCAGGTGTGTCTCTTGGATGAGGACTTTTTGTTTTCCAAATAAGTTTGTATTTAGTGAGCCACAAACATGTTCCGTGTGTATGTATGTAAAGATATGCATACACACACATTTGGATTAATTGAACACAAAATCCAATGTGCTGAAATTTCATTTTTTATGTAAATGAATAAGATTTCTTTAGGGAGCATTATAAGGGCCATTGAGATCACATTATATTTAGAGATCAACATCTCTCTCTCCTCTTTCCTATTCTGCCAAATGTCTCCTCAAGGGACTGCAGAGAATGCAGGTCAAAAGTATATAGGAAACCCTGGGTCTACAGCATGTCTGCCCTCTGTTTTAAACCACCTGAAATATATCCTTATCATGCCCAATGCCCTCCAGTATTCTAAAGGCCTTTGTTGCATAAGCAATTTCTCCATTCCATGGTAGCTTATCTGACAGTTTCCCATTTACCTTCTACCTATTTTTGCATTCGGCTTTGAATTTTAAAACCCCACTGGTTTTGAAAAAGACTTAAAGGATCTTAAAGGATGAAATCAGAAACCTAGATTGGCAATTACTATAAACCTGCCAGAAAGTAAGTTGTTGTTGTTGTTTTCTGTATGGGCCAAAGCGAAGCCTGGAGGCTTAAGTGTAATACACAGGGGTTGTGTAATGAAACTGATTCCCTGGAAAAGTATCTTTATATTTCACTCTACTCGCTGCAGCCTGACTTCACCGTTTCATTCTCACTAACTGAAGATATTCCTAGGATGATGCCTTTTTTATCTGAATTCTGGGGAAATACTCCAACATTAAGCCTCATTTAGGCTGAATGGAAATTCATTTTCTTGCCATCTTCCCTCTCGGCTCCTTTTCTCAGCGTTAATCGAAAGCAACTGTGCCAGGCCACACGCCATGCCACCTGAGTTTCTGCACCCCCAGGAGCTCTCTGCTGCAGGCGAGGACCACAGATTTTTGTCCTAACAATGGAGAAAACCAGGGTGGGCTTCTTGGGCTCTGCAACTCAGGAGGAGAAAGAGCAGCAGCTGATGAAACATGCAGAATGTCAGCTTCAGTGATGAGGCTGCTTGAACTTGCCGATCTGCACTTCCCCGGGGATCTCTGCAATTCCCAAGTGTCCCTCTTTATCCCCTGTCTGCCACTTCTGATAGATACAGTCTGAGGAGTTTGCTCAGTTCTGCTCAACAAGTCTGCCCTCTGCGGTTCACTCTGACCAAACATCACAGCGGTAGTAGCTAACACCATAGAAAGTGTGCCAAGCATTGTCCTGGGTGCTCAGTAAGTGATAATTCATTTACCCTTCACAACAACCCTATGAGATAAATGCTGCTATTATCCCATGTTACAGATGAGCACACTGAGGCCCTGAGGGGTAAGACAACTTGCTCGCTATTACTCAGCTGGTTGATGGTGGAGTCCATTTACAAATTCAGGCAGTCTGGCTTCAGATTTGGTGTCCTTGATCACTGGGCAACACTGACTCCGCCACTTGTCACTGATTCTGCCACTCTCTGTGCTAAGTACATGCGGATACATTTTCACATGATCTTCTCAACAGCTGGGCATTGCTTTTATGAGACACATGTCCAAGTGAGTGTAGGGGCTAGACAAATGTTATTTCCTCATTTAACAGATATTCACAGAGCATCTAATATGTTCTGCGCTCGGTGCTACAGATACAATGGTGAGAGCAGACATGGTCTCTACTCTCATAAAGCTCTTGATGGGGGAGACAGATATTAATCAGACGATTCCACAGATAAAGACATCATTTCAAAATCGGGTAAGAAGGCAGAGCATTAGGAGCCAGTACAGGGAATCTGATCTTGCTGGGGGTGATGTGGGGATGTGCAGGGGGCTCTTCCCCCCGAGGAAGGAGGGTCTGGGCTAAGATGGGACCCACCGAAGGGAAGCCACATGTTAAAGAGTGTGGATTGGGGACCAGGCATGGAAAGGTATTCCCAACAAAGGAACAGTGTGTGCACAGGCCTTGTGGTGGAGGAAGCAAGGTGGAATCGTGGCATGTGAGCTGGGCCAGTGAGGCTAGGATGCCAGGGGCCAGGGGAGGGGGTGCAAGGGAATGCTTTGAAATGAGGCAGAATAGACAAGAAATTGTGGTTCATCTGGTCCTCAAGCGATGTTTTAAATCTCACTGTTCCACTGACCATACTGGTGTGGCAGGTTCTTAGTAGCAAACGTTGCTTTCCTCATTTCATGAAACAGTTGGTAGAAGCACATTTTTCCAGTCTCGGAAACGCAGTCTGTGTTGCAGACACACATAATTTCAAATGTCCCTGTGCTTTACCGTCACTGACGTATTCAATCATGGCCCTATTTGCAGAGCAGATAATGCAGGTGAAAACCCTTGTAAACAGTGCAGTGCGTTACACATGCCCGCGTTATTATCCTTAATAATGGGGCTCATTTGGGATGATGCATGTGCCTCTTCCCGGAGTTAATATACGTAAAGTGTTCAAAACGGTGCCTGGCTCACGGTAAACAACTACGTAAGTGTTAACTGTGGTTTTTACCATTATGCCTCTCTTTTCTCTCTCCCCGGGCTTGGTCTGGGGAGGATCTGGGCTTCACAAAACCGTTTTATATGTCCATGTCTCTCTTCTCTTTCAGGCCAGAACAAAATCTGCTTCATCCCAGGCATGGTGGGACCTATATTAGAGATGACACTTATCCCCGAGGCTGAGCTCCGGAAAGCCACCATCCCGATCTTCTTCGACATGATGCTGTGTGAATATCAAAGAAGTGGGGATTTCAAAAAGGTAAAAAATGAGGCCAGAAACTCACGCCAGCATCCCTAATCCCCAGCCCATTTCCCCGTAATGATATCCTCGCTCCATCTGCCTGAGTGTCATTCACAGGCTCAGCAGTGGGAGAGGGACAATTATTCATGTGCCTGGAATGAGCTGGCAGATTGGATCTGGTCAGTATTCTATCACACTTTTCTGTCCCCGACCAAGATTAAAATGCACTTTCTTCTGTGTGTTTGCGTGGCCCTTACTGGAGAGTGTAAGAACCCTGCTTTTCTGCCTAATGCTTCCCTAAAGGTGCGCTCCAAGGGCCCCTCCCAGCCTCCCTACTCTCGCACCCTCTCTAGTCCAGCGTTGCATTTTCTGGGAGGAACTGGAAGATCTACATTATCTAGAAAAAGCCAACCCTGCCAGGCAGCATGCTTGGCCGTGCGTCAGATTTGAAAGCACATGGCGTTCAGGGCGTGTCACTGAGAGGAGACCTGCCAATCTGTGGGGACTAAGAAGCTTCCCCCAGCATGGAGGGAGCCAGAACCTCTGTAAGACATGGTCATTGGCCAAGTATTTTCATTGAAAATCCGGTCAACCTTGAAGAATGATGAACACTTTCTGGGCCCGGTCACGCCAGGAGCTCTGGTGGTGGAAGAAGCACCATTTCCCCAAGAGGTGCCTGGCGCTGCTCCGTCATTGCACCCGCTTCGGGAAGGTTGGTCTTTAAGTCCCATCAAGGCACCCCGACCCCAGCCCTCCCTGTCCCGCCCCCCCACCTAGTTTGACCACTGGGTCCCTCACTCGGTGTTTCTGCCTCTCATTCCACACCATATCCTGCAGCTGAATTATTTTCCTTAAAATGAGTACTTGAAAGGTGGCAGGTTCCAAACTGCCTTTCCTTAAGATTCTTAGGGACATTACTCTTCCCTCACCCGTGAATTCCCTAATCCCCACTCGATAAAGCCCAACCCCCCTAGCCAGCACTCGAGGCCCCCTGCTCTGGCCTTCTGCAGACCTTCTCAGCCATTCCGTCCGACTCTCCCCCACCCCACCCCTCGCCAGCATCCCTGCAGCTCATCTGAATGGCGCTGCCTCAGTGCCTGTCATTCTTCACACGTTTTTTTTTCCCTTCTCTGCATGGTTGTAACTCTGTCTTCCAATACCTACCAACCTCCTACTGATCCTGCAAAGCCCATCCCAAATGCCATGTCACTTAAGGGATCTTTTCTCCCTACTCTTATGTCATTTGTCTGTCTAAGGTATGACTATTATGCACCTCCTTGCTTTATATCATGTCTGTGCATTTTTCTTCATCTGCCTCCTCCTCACCTAGTAATAAGGACGATGATGATGATGTTTACAATGACTGACTTTACCTGGATGTTCACTATGTATCAGGCGCTGGGAAAACTACTTTTCATACATTAGTCCAGTCAGTCTTCTTTCTTACAGTCTTATGAGGTAGTTAGCTCTGTCATCCGCATTCTAAAGATGAAAAAAACCTGAGACTCAGAGAGCTGAAATCACTTGCCCAAAGCCACGCATCAGGAAAGTGGCGGAGCAGAAGCTGCAACACATAGGTCAGCGCGATTCCCAAACCCGCGCCATGAGCACTGCACTCTCCCGCCCTGTGTCTCGCAGTCAACACTGGCTGAGTGAAAGAAGCAGTGGCATCCGCTAGAGCAGCACGTCCTCAGAAATGAGCGTCCCTGGAGCATTAATCCAATGAGATGCTCCAGGGAAGAGGGTTTTGAGGTTAAATACCTTAGGAGTAAATGCCACTTTGAGGTTAAATACCACTGCACGTGCTAACCCTCTTGGAGATTCCCAGCGCACATCAACACAGTCGAGGCACTGAGACGTTCCACCGCAAGTCGACTTGTTCAATTTCTCAAATTTATGTGTGCAAGAAACACCTCTTGGATCCACCATCCTAGCAATCCCACTTGGGAAAAAGTGATTCCGTGAGGAATAAGACACTAGTTTGCCGTGATGATACCACTGTAAGGGCGCTCTTCCGTCTCAGGGACTGTGGGGTCTCTCTAGTTTCAGAAAGGCCAGTGACCAGCAGCCCCTTTGGAAGGAGCTTGAAAAGAAATCAGGCTGAGGAGTTCAGATGGAGAAGGAGACCATATCTGAGCAGTTGGGAAGGGAGGACTGGATGGTCACAGCCTGGTTGGGGAGTTTGAAGGCAGTTTGGAATCTGCTGCCTTTTAGGCAGGGAGCAACGTCCGTGTAGACTGGGACCATGTGAAGGGCATACACCATGAGACGAAGGCCATTGTACCTGCCCTCAAATCCACTTCTGAGCCCAGCCTGGTGCCTTAGAAGAGTTCCTAGAAACAGGTGTGCAAAAGAAACACCCCGAGTACCTGATGGTATGCAAGGTCCTAAAAAGAAACCAGACCTGGTCGTTTCCTGCATCGTGACCAGATAAATGTGTTTGGCAGCCTCATGTCTTCAGAGGCTTGACTCTAGTGTGATTTTCCTTCCCTAAAAGATTTTCATATCACGACTTCCCCGAGCGGTGCACCAACCTCTTTTCCAGGTTTGGGGTCACTCCCTGGGCTGCTCACTCCAGCACGCGTTCATTCTGAGCATGTTCCCCAATTGTGCCTCCTCACTGTTCCCTTATCAAAAGAGACAGGACAATCAGGCTGACTAATGGAGCAGAGCCGCATGGGAAACCCAGCTGGCGTTCTTGGTAGGAGCTCAGCTGTGGGACAAGCATGCCCAGGAGTGACTTCTTGTTCAGAGTAAGCAGCCATGGAAGGTGTCCCCAGGAAAGGGAGGTGGCAAGGCCCTGCTGAGCCCCAAGTAGCCCTGATGGCCAGAACAAGGGTGAACTCCAGAACTGGGTTCTAGAATCCAGGAGGAATTTAATGCAAACTGGCTTTAGTGCATGATGCCAAAATAACCAAATAAGAGAAGAACCAGGTGCCCAGAAGGTGACATAGTTCCCTTTCTAAAACTTGGTTTTCTTAAGGGAAATAGCTGAGTTGAGAGGAAAACTTAGCAGGAGTTTTGCTCCCAGTTCATACCAGGCCCTCTGACCTGATACCAACTTCTTGCAGTTCTTTCTCTCCTGCCTTTGCATGGGCTCTTCCTTTGATTTCTCTGCCTGAAGACATCCTAGACACCCCTCAGTGGAGGCCTCACTATTTGGGAAAGCCCTTCCTGCCTCCTGGGGCAGTGGCTCCTCTGGGTGCAAGAGAAAAGGATTTGCTCAATACGAACACACACAGGCTGGGACTGGGACAGGAAGGTGGTGGACTCTGAGCAGCTCAGGGGGGTTGGGGGCCGGAGGGGAGGAGGCCCCAGGGCAATCTCTTTCTGCTCTGGGTTTCTTTTGCAACCTCAGTGCCACATTTCCCTGTCTCCTCCTCTCACGCAAATACCACAAAGAGCTGGGTTTGACTGCTAACCTTTACCCCTCAGTATAGCCTTTCTTCCCAGACCATGTTGGGGGTCTTGTCCTCTGGCTAGGACTGGATGCCCTGTCCCTGGTGACATCACACGACTCCCTTGGTAGGGCTGTGGAAGGGCAGTCTAAGAGGGCCTTAGGTTGGCCACACTGTGGCTGGCTTGGGCCCCAGTCACAGTGAAATGTATCTTGCCCTGCCTATGTTGAGCTGTCATAGCGCTTGTCCTATGTGGCACGATGACCTGCTCATAGGTCTGTCCCTCACACGACGGCCAAAGCTGGCCTTCCAGTCCTGGACTCCCAGCACCTCTCCAGTGCCTGAAATGCATATGGTGGGCACCACATCAGTGTGCACAGGACGAATGGAGGCATTCGGACCCCCATCTCCCCTCATTTCAGGGGAAGCATCTCAGCACAGGGAGGAACATTGCAGGGAATGTTTTAATAATGCAGGGTCAGTGGGGTTGCTAACGAGTGCTCCAGTAACTCCCTGGGTAGACCAGCTGTCTTGCCGGCCAGCTCTTCGTGGAAAGAGAGGATGTAGGCTTTCTGGATAATGCTGGTGGGAAGGCGTACGCGCCCTGGGACACGGAGACAGAGGAGACTGATTAGCTGTGATGGGGACTATAGAACGGGCCTGTGTGCCAGTCACCCCGAGAGTCTGAGCCCTCAGCAGGCAGGAGATCCCAGAGAAGAAGGAAGAGGTAACAGCATCTGACAGCAGCACCTAGAACAGTGCCTGGAACACTGTAGGAGCTCAATAATTACCTATTGAATGAATTAATGGATGGAGATATCAGTGTTGGCAGAGTCCACTGAGACTGAGTCTTGGCATGGAGTGAGTTGGTGATTCAAACGTTTTGGAAACATAATGTGGAAAAGATCAAATTGATTAAATAAATATGTACTGAGCACCTACTATGTTTGGGGACTGTGCTCTGGAGTCAGATAGCCCTGTTGTTTATAATTAGAATAAATTTTTGAAAGTTATTTACCCTCTCTCAACCTCAGTTTGTTCATCAGTAAAATGGGTATAATAATATCACTACACATTCCCACCTCAAGCTCTTTGAGGGGATGAAGTGAAGCAATTAGAGACCAGATGACCCAAAGAAAATTAGGAAGCTGCCCTGACTCCCACAGATTTCCCTTCTTATGTGACATCATCTTTTCCAGCTTCCCCTCAAGTCTGCCTCTGCCCATCCCAGAATAACTGGCATTTTGTTAACATAGGCGGTCAAAGGCTGACCTACTGGTGGCGATTTCATCCTTGCTATCTCTCTGACATCCAGAGACACCATCTCTGCTCTTATATCAAAGTCAGCGCCATACGTGTGAAGAAGAGCAGTTCTCTAAATGTCACACTTCCGCACGGCTGGGCTCCTATCAGAAAACATCCTGCGTATACAGATGTCTGAAATAGTCAAGACACTCTCGAGCAGTCAGGAGAGGCAGCAGAAGCAAGGTGTGCCACAAATACAAGGCCCTCCCAGGAGGTTTGGGCTCCTGGAGTTCACTTGTCTTTTCTTAGGGTTTCTTAAGATGCATATTAGGCCTCTGTAGCATCTGACTTCTGTGCAAGTAACCTGTGGGCACTCCTTAACATGTACCTGCCTCGAAGGGGTGGAGTAAGGAGTCAATGGCACGGTGCAGTCATGCAGCTGTGAATGAAAATGGAATTAATTTGGAGGAGCCAGAGCTACAGCCTAAGCTCTGCATAGTGACAGTGTTGGGGGTAATGCCTGTCACAGCAACATGGTGGAGTGCGTGTTGGGGAGCAACTTCTTATGTTGGACCCTTGGCCCTAGCCTAGCTCAAGTTCATCCACCCTTTGAAACTCACAACAAAGGTCCTGCTTTGTTTGTGTCCTCATTTGTAAAAATGGGGAGGTTGATATCCATCTCCCCTGGCTGTTTTAAAGATTAAATGAGATTATGATGTCTGTGATGATGACCACAATGACAGTAACATCATGATCATCGCTCACAGTTACTGAGTGCTTACCATGTGCCACGTACCATGCTTGACCTTTCACGTGTGTTTCCTCATGAACTTCTCACAGCACCACTATGAAGGAGGTGCTGTTTAAAATCTCCATTTAATAGATGAGCAAACTGAGCCTCAGAAAGGTTTATTAACTTGCCCAAGGTCACATGGCTGGGGAAAAAAAAATCAAAGCAAGACTCAAACCAAATCTTTTCAATGCCAAAGCCTGTGGTCAAAGCCACTCCCAAGCACAGCACCCACCCTGGGTCGTGCCTGACTGAGACCTTGACCCCCCAGCCCACCATGGAGGGCTCAGGCATGGCCTGGTGTCATCCGGCTCTGCACGTTCCCTGGCATCGTGTAATTTCCCTCCTGGAAGGCTCTTTTGTGACCCTGAGACAAGTGCTTATTTACTTCTCTGCTCCAAAGAAAAGTTCATCTCATCAGGAGGAATCATGCCAGCATTTCCCACTGAACCACTCAGACAAGAAAAAATGCTGGTTTTCTCCCCCAGAGCTGCGTTCCAGTAACATTCGGCAGTAATAACAGTAACATTAGCAGCGCTGACTATTCGAGCTAGCACAGTGCACACTTGATCTTATGCATTTCACTAGTGCTTAGCATGGGAAATCTCTGCTTCTCCTGACGACTCCATGCTGCAGGTACTACTGCTGTGCCCATTGTACTGAGAAGGGGTTGACAAATGCTGACCCGCAAGCCAAATCCATCCTGCCACCTGCTTTTGTAAATAAAGTTTTATTGGAATACGACCATGCCAGTTTGTTTATGTGTTGTCTGTGGCTGTTTTTGTGCTACAACAGCAGTCAAGTAGTTGCAACAGAGACCATCTGGCCTGCAAAGCCTAAATTATTTACTATCTGGCCCTTTACAGAAAATGTTTGCTGGCCCTTGATATAAATCATGAAACTGAGGGTTGGAAAGATCTACCAGCTTTCCCAAGAAGAGGGAGAGAAGAGAGGAGGGATCTAAAGCCAGACAGCCTAGTATAGGAGCCTACTCGTGTAGTCGCTTGGCTGTATTTCTTCCTGCCCTTGCCTTGGCACCGAAGACATCTCTAAGCATGACAGCCCTGACACTGGATAGTCCTTAACACAAGCAAAATGCTTGGCAGGATGCACCATGCACAGGGCGGGATTCATTTGCAGACTGGAAGCCCAGACCCTCGTCAGATTGGCCCTTACCTTGGTGCCCTTCCTTCCTCCCTCCCTTCCTTCCTTCCTTCCTTCCTTCCCACCATCTCCCCCACCTGGAGTGCCCTTCCTTTTCGTATTTGTCACAGTCCTCCCGTCTTCCCAGGCCTGGCATGTCTCCCTCAATAGGTCTTCCCCAACTGTGGCAACTCACACTTGTGCCGAATCAGCACAGGGTCCCTTCCTCTGATCCTTTCAAGCACAAAAGTCAGGGCATAATGGCATCACGCGTGATGTGTGAGCCAGAGGGAAGGTGAATCTGGTCCCTGCCTTTTCATCGCCTAAAGATTCCAGCTCAGCTGGGCTCGAGCCTTTATGCACTGGAAACAGGCTGCCACGAGGTCTCTGCCATTCTTCTGAGGCTTTAGACAGGTCACTTAAACTCTCCGAGCCTCCGCTTCTTCATCTGTAAGAACGGCTGACACGCACTGAAGGTTGTGCCAACTGAGGGCTGGCTGCTTTTCATGCATTGTCACATGCAAAGGTGACCCTTGACCTCCAGGCCTCATGGAGTGTTGTGAAGACTGAGTGTAAAGGGGCTCAGTTAGGAGCCTGGAGTCCCCAGGGCATCCCTTGGTCTTGGTGACCTTCACCAAGGACCTCCTTTCCCTCTGCAGGTGCCAGTTTCTTTTCTAGTGATAAAATGGGGGAGGGGTGCACTGCGTGATTTGGATGCACTCCTCAGGGTGTGATATTAAAACAGTGCAAACTATTTTGCATGACACTCATGTAGAAGAGACACAGGATGGCCCTTCAAGAGAATATGTTCGTTGGCTAAGAGGTACCCAGGGGGTACGAAAATTAAAAAAGAACAAAAGAAAGAAAGAAAATATGTTGAATAAGCCATGAATCCCACTGGGTGAAAGGCTGCTCCACATTGCAAGCAGGGAGACAGAGCATTCTCTGGCTTCAGTGCAACAGGGTTGGGTGGAGCTGTAGATGGACACCTGCTTTCTGGCCACTGACCTGCTCTGATCTCTGACCATTGCAGTTACCACCAGCCTTGACTGTCTGAGGTCTGACGTTGGCTCCCTGTCTTATGTGGGTTTTTCAGCATTTTTTTTTTTTTTTTTTTTTTGGTTACAGGTAACAAAAACTCCAATTCTCTCTCTCTCTCTCTCTCACACACACACACACACACACACACACACACAATCCACTCATATAAATGGGAAAGCTTCAGGTATGGCTGCATCCAGGGGCTCAAAAATGGCGTCAGTCTCTGTCTCTATCTCCTCTTCTCTGCTTGCCTCTGTATTGGTGTGATTCTCAGGCAGCCTCTCTCATTGTGGTCAGCAGCAACCTTGGGCTTATAACCTTCTATCTTTAAGTTGAGCAGAAAGATTCTGGCTAAGGATTGGCTAAGGATTCCAACAAAGCTTCAAGTTAGAGTCTTGCTGGCTTGGCTGGGACTGTATTAATCCTGGGGTCTGGGTGTTGTCATATACTGATTGGGAGCTAGGCTTGTGTCAGATCTGCACAGCTGGAGCTGGGGCGGCGTACTCAGCCCTCCTGAGCCTCAAAGACTGCGATTAGGGCTGGTTTCATCACCAGAGTATGGAGAGAGGAATGCCAGGCAGGCAGAAAAATAGCTGTCCATGACAACTTGCCATTCCCTCAAGATGCAAGCCTCTGTCACATATGTCTGTGCCTTTGCACACACTGTGTCCTCTGCTTGGAATGTCCTTTCCCTTTTCATCTTCTTGCAAAATTTCTGCTTAAGCTTTGAGAACAAGCTCAAATGACAGGGGCTGTGAGAAGCCTTCCCTGACTCTCTGCGAGTTCTCTCTCTCTCTCTCTCTCTGCTCCAGCACTTATCGCTGTTCCTCTCCACTCTCCAGGCCCTCCTGAAAGGCAGACATGGTATGCTGTTCCATTTTGCATTCCCAGATCCCAGCACAAACCTGGGAGATAATAGGTGCTCCCTAAAGCTTTGGTTAAAATAATGAATAGACTAATGTTAACGTTCAGCCTTCTGATGTTATTACTGATTTTCATCTCCTGCTCCTTCAGTTTGAAAACGAAATCATCCTCAAGCTGGACCACGAGGTGGAAGGGGGCCGCGGGGACGAGCAGTACATGCAGCTGCTGGAGT
This sequence comes from Varecia variegata, assembly GCA_028533085.1. NCBI lineage: Eukaryota > Metazoa > Chordata > Mammalia > Primates > Lemuridae > Varecia > Varecia variegata. The sequence goes on along the minus strand of CM052447.1, from coordinate 6,680,685 downwards.
CGATGTGAGTGCAGCGCCGGGGCGTAGGAAGAGCCCGTGGGGGTCTGGCCGAGGCTGGGGGGCTCAGAACTCTGGGGGGCTGCAGGTGTCTCTGGCCTCGCCCAAAGATCAATCTAGAGGCTCACGGGTATTGAAGTAACCATTTTTGGAAGACATCTCACATTTCTCTCTCTGGAGCAGCTATTTCTTTGGTATTAATGGAATGGGCCAGATAAAAAGAATCTTTATGGGTTAGGGAAAGGGAAATAATCCACCAAAGTGTCCACTTTCATTATGTCTTAACTGTGGAATAATGGTTGCTATTTTTCCCTTTTTTTTTTCTTTTTAAATTTTTGACAGTTATTGATCATGACCTACGTTTATGGAGCACACACAATAACTTAGCACAACGCCGTGTAAAGCGCTCTCTGTGGAATGCCTCCGTTAATCACACTTGCTCTCTTTGGTGCCCATTCCACAGAGGTGGGCCCCGAGGCTCAGGGAAATACACACATTGTTGCAGGAAACTACCGCAGGCCAGTGGAGTGCACAAGGTGGGACCTGAACCTGGCTCTGCCTGACTCCGGCACCCGGGCTGGGGGCAGGCGGTGACAGTGGACAGTGCTCAAGACCACCGGGCTCAGAATCAGGACCTCATTTTCTTTTGACAGCTTTATTGAGATGTAATTCACATACCGTACAATTTACCCAAAGTGTACCATTCATTTACATTTACTATATTCACAGAGCTGTGCAGCCATTACCACAATCAATTCTGGAACATTTTTATTACCCCCCAAAAGAACCCCTATGCCCCTTACTGCCCACCACACACACACACACACACACACACAAACACACACACACACTCTACCCCATCTCCCTTGGCCTAGGCCACCAGGACTCTGCTTTCTGGCTCTGCGGTCTTGCCTGTTCTGGATATTTCGTATAAATGGAATCATGTAATATATGGCCCTTTGTTACTAACTTCTTTCAGGTAGTATAATATAATGTTTTCAAGGGTCATCCATGTAACATGTATTAGTACTTAATTCCTTTTTACTGTCAGATAAGATCCCACTGTATGGATGTACCCCATTTTATTTATCCATTCATCAGTTGGTGGATATTTAGGGTGTTTCCACTTTTTGCCTATTAGGATTGATTCCACCATGAGCATGCACATGTACATTTTTGTGTGACAAGTGCTTACAGTTCTCTTGGATATATACCCAAGAGTGGAACTGCTGCATCATATGGTACCTCTATATTTAACCTTTTAAGAACCCCCCCGGACTGTTTTCCACGGTGGCAGCACTGTGTACATTCCCACTGGCAATGTGGGAGGGTTCTAATTCCTCCACATCCGTGTTAACACTTGTTAATCTCTGTCTTATTGATTATAGCCGCCCTCGTGGGTGTGCAATGATATCTCACTGCGGTTTTGAATCGCATTTCCGAGCTGGCTAATGATGTTGAGCCGTGTTCCATGTGCTTATTGGCCGTTTGTGTATCTTTGGAGAAAGACATTGGGTTTTCATCCTGGCTCCACCACTTAGCAGCTGGACGACTTTGGGCAATCGCATAACATCTCTGGCCTCAGTGTCCCCATTTCTAAAATGGGGCTAATAAGCTCCTGTGGTGGTTCTGAAGACTGAATGATTATAGAGCACCTGGCACATAGCAGGTAAACGCCTAATAGACTCACTTCAGTCCCTCGGCCTGACTCCCTGTCTCTGTCCTTAGCAGCCTGGTAACTGCCCAGCGAGTCCTTCTCCCAAGGCGTGAGGATGTGGCCGGACATCCCAAATTCACCCCCAACTGTGTATTCTCTGATCCTGTGCTTCTCTGATAAAACTCTGGTTTGGGAAACCTTCCCCAGTTCTGTTTGAATATTTTTACCTTTAATAACAAGAGCAAACTAAGGCCTTGCTCTGACCCCCTTGCTGACCCTCCTCACCCTGTCCAGCCAGTCGGAGGCGGCAGGAGCCCCGGGCTGTACCATCTCAGCCGGCCCCTGGCCCTCACTCAGCACCCAGAATGCAAATGCTGTCTGGTTGGGAGCAGAAATCCATCGTCTGGCCCTCGGGCGGATATCCAGACTGATTGTCCAAGGGAAAAAAACATGACATTTGGCTGAGTCATTGTTTACCTTAAAGTTCTAAACAGGAAAATCTAAATATTGACCAGAAGCGAAGCCATGCACGGTGCTGGCAATTGCCATTTTTTAAGCGGATGGGGCTCTGCAGCAGTCTTCAGACGGTCAGCAGGATTTTCAAATCCTTCCTGAGTGATTATTTATACAGGAGTCCTTAGAGGTCGAGGAAATTAAAGACAGCTCATTGTTTTTCTCTGGCGATAGAGGTGTGAATGATTTTTGCACAAAACTAACCAAGCTCAACCCAGGACTCAAGGCCCCATCAGAACATCCAAGGGGCCCCAGTTCCTGCTTCTTCCTTTGAATTTTCTGAGCCCCGGTTTTCTTATCTGCCAGTTGGGGATGAAGAATATTATCCAGCCCTTAGAATGTTTATTGGGATTCAATAAGAAAAATCATGTTAAATGCCTAGCACAGTTTCTGATACCTAATAGATAGTCCAGAAACATTAGCTTTTGTTAGTACTGCTTAAGTAGCCCCTATCTGAAATGCTTGGGGCCAGAAGTGTTTCGGATCTCATATTTTTTCAGATTTTGAAATATCTGCATTATACTTACCAGTTGAGCACCCATAACCCCAAAATCCAAAATGCTACAATGACCATTTCCTTTGAGCATCATGTCGGCTCTCAAAAAGGTTTGAATTTGAAGCACTTCGGATTTCAAATTAGGTGTATTCATATTATTTTCCAAGTGGATAGCAATGTAGTTATTTGAAGCCATGAGCCTACCCATCTTTTCTCCTCCAGGCTAGTCATTGCAGTTCCTCCAGCCCTTCCTCCCAGCCCTTATTCAGGGCTCCCACAGATACACAGGCCCCTCTGGGTGAATACAGTCCTCTGGGCACGTGGCTTGGTATTCGGATGGTACCTTTGTGAATACAACAAAGTTTCCCTCCCTGTGGCAGCTGCAGCTTTGCATCAGGGAGCAAGGCTTAGGGCATGGAATGGGGATGAGTTTCAGTCCTCATGTGCCCTTGTGCAGTGCACAAGCTGTACGACCTTATACAGCGCCCCAGTTCTCCCTGCTCTGAGCCCTCCTTGGAGCCCAATCTCATAGATTCGCATATGTCTTAAAGTGTGAGTCTCAGGTAGCATGGAGTAATGAGGCACACCCCTACCCTCCTGTATGCCATGCCTAGGAATATTTCTAGAAGTGGTGAAGGAACTAGAAGGCTGAAAGAGACAGAACCTGTGTTCTGGGGCCCGAACCAGTTCAGTACCTGGAAGAGGACCAGCCTCATAAGAGATGCTCCGTACATAGTTTTAAGAGGAATAATGGAAGTTTAGCTCCACCAGCACTGACAGAGGCCGAGGGCTGGAAGCCTGCCCGTACTGAACGCAGGTGACTCCAGGCAGGTGTGAGCTGCCTCTAGTCCTCCCAAGGCAGGAGCGGAAGCACAGAGCGGAGAGTGTCTGCACCCTCATTCCACGGAGTCAGGCATTGCCTTCCTCTTCTCATGATTCCCACAGCTCTTCTTCACTGTCACTTACACTCCGTTGTGGGATTCGAAGGAGAGGAATAGCTGTGTGACCATGGCAGGACCAGCATTGGAACCCAGCCCCATGGGTTTAAGAAGTTCTGGTGAATATTCAACAAGATGATCCATTAAACAGGCTTAGCACAGGGTCTGGAACACAGGAAGTACTCAGTGAATACTAGTGTCATTATATATTATGGCTAATTTTTATCTCTGTGTCTGTTTTCCCTGCTAGACAATGATCTCCTGGGGGTGAGTGTGTTAACAATCTCTGACTCCCTGGTTTCCAGAGTAGGACATGTCGAGTGGATCGATGGATGGTGGATGGATGGGTGATTCTAACCAACCTTCCCATTCATCTCACCACTCCTAGATGGCATGAGTAGCTTTCTTGCCTCATGTCTAAAGAACAGAGAAAGTAAGAAAGCCAAGATCTTGTTCTTCTAAACCCTAATAGTTCATAGTGTGGTCTGTGGACCAGCAGCAGTGGCATCACCTGGGAGCTTGTAGCAAGGCAGAATCTCAAGCCCAGACGAGATGAATCAGAACCTATTAACACAATGCCCAGGTGATTCCCATGCACATGGAAGTTTGCAGAGCACTGGACAAAACCTGTGGTTCTTAATGTTGACCGCATATGGGAATCTCCTGGAGAATGTAAACCATAAAGGACTGCTGCCTGGGTTCCGCCCTCCAAAATTCCAAAGTTGCTGACTTAGAGTGGGCATTTGGCTTTGTAAAAGCTTCCCTGGTGATTCTAGCATGTGGCCAGGGCTGAGAATCCCTGGTCTGGCCAACCTCAGGCCCTGGGATGTCTTTTGCCCTGGGAGCCTCTGAGAAATCACACCCCACACTCTGGGAAGAAGCTTCATTGCATTGTCATTAGGGTGGGATGCAGGGCTGGAAGCGAGTGTCCCAGAAGGAGACAGGCACAGCTGCGACTGAGCCAGACAGGTCTAAATCACAGGGCCATTTGCGTCTCTCACTGAGAGCTGGGGAACAGGTGGTTCTCCCAGGGCGAAGACGGATTTGTCTCATCACAGCCACAGTTTGAGACGTCGCCTCCTTGCAGCCCGGCTTGGCATCCGGGAGGAAATGACCTTCCAAAGTCCTTGCTTTTCCCACCTTTACCCTTCCAAGAGCTCTTGGGACTTACCTGTGGCTAATGCTTGTCTAGTCAAGTTGCCTGAGTACACGCCGCAGTGTTTCTCTGCGAGAAAATATCTCCTTCCAATGGAACAATAATTGGCTTGATTCCCAAGGTCACCGCTTAAACTTACTACCAGAGTGATGCTGGGAAGGGCCTTTAGCCTTTCTCAGCCTTGATTTCCTCATCCATAAAATGGGGAGAATAAATTTACTTACGAGGATTTCTTCAGTACCGTGTCCAGCAACAGAATAAGTAATTAATAAGAAGTAGTCATTACTCAAACTTTTAACCCATCTGTCTTTCCCTATCCAGCCTCTGGGCCACCTGGCAGCAGTCATGGTTCTTCTCATATTGGTATCTTTCTCCCCACTATAGAATGCCTCGCATAGTGCCTAACAACTAATAGATGCTTAAAGAACGTCACTTTTTTTGTTTTTAAAATTTAGAATATTAATTTACAACAAATGTAATTTTTAAAAATAATATACACATATGTATTTAAATAGAAACATGAAAGCTTTCCCTCCATATTCCCCCATCTAGAGTCTTTTGAAAAGCAACCACCACTGACAGATCGGTGTTTATCCTTCCTGATGATATACGGCACATTTATAACCAGTCAGAGACACGATGCTGACTCACATGTGCACACAAGTCCCGTGTTTGGTGGCTGAGACCTGGATTCTAGAGCCAGACTGTTGATATTCACCAACTGTGTAATCTTGGACAAGTTTAGGTGACCTCTCCATGCCTTAGTTTCCCCATCTACAATATAAGTGAGTTAACAGTTGTAAAATTTTTAGAATAATACTTGGGACATGGTAAGCTCTATGTCAGTTGGTCAAATAAAAAACAAATATTGTTGAGACTTACTTTTCTCACTCAACTCTATATTTTATAGAGCTTTTCATGCCAAGACATATTGATCTCTCTCATAATTTTTAATAGCTTTGTAGAATTACTTTTGGTGAATATCCCTTAATTTATTTAACCATTTCCCATTTGATGGACATTTAAGATAGTTCCATCTCTTTATTAGTCACAATTTATAAGTATTATAAATGCATCTTTGCATACTTGTGGGAATATTTCTGTAGAACAGAATCCCTGAAGTAGAGTTACTGCATCACAGCATATGTGCATTTGCAATTTTGATAGATATTGTGAAAATTACTTCCCAAAAAAGTTGTGCTGATTTACTTTCAATGTGGGTGTATTAAAGTGACCATTTCTCCCACACTATTGCCTATGTTGGAAATTATTTTATTTTTTTCCATTCAAGAAAAAAAAAATGCTTGCTATGCTAAGTGGTAAACCCATGTATAAATGAACAAAATGAGCTGACACCTGAGTGGGAAGCCTACGCCCCATGCCTCCCGCCCCCCACCGGCCCCAGCACAGTCTCTGCGCTGGCTGCGAGCTCACTGCCCTCCCGTCTGCCCACAGCCTGTTGGAGTGTGCTGCGGAGCACCCGACCATTGCCAAGTCAGTGGAGAACTTCGTGAACCTGGTCAAAGGCCTCCTGGAGAAGCTTCTGGATTACCGGGGCGTGATGACCGACGAGAGCAAAGACAACCGCATGAGCTGCACCGTGAACCTGCTGGTGCGCGGGGCTTGCCGGGCCTCCCTGCTGTCCCAGTCTGACCAGAGTCCCGGGGGACCGGCTTAGCTTTGGGTCTCACCATCGCTCTTGATAGGGAAACAGCGCTAAGGGCTTTGGAAATCAGACGAACGTGGGATCGAATCCCTGTGCTGCCGTCTGCTAGCTCTGTGTCTTCAGGCCAGTCACTTCACCTTTCTATGCCTCAGTTTCCTTACCTGTGAAATGGGACTAATGAGTATTCCCCTTAGCACTGAACACGGCTCATAGAAGGGAGATGGCAGTATAGACTGCTTAAGAGTATGCGCTTGAGAGTCATGCAGCCCCTGGGTTTTCATCCTTCCTCTGATGATTAATAGGCTAGACAAGTCAAGGAAGTGCTCTGCAGTCTTAGTTTGCTTGTCTGTTACATGGAGAAAATAATAGTTCCTATTTCATTAGGTTGTGTCGTCCTGGCCCAAGGCTAAATGCTCAATGTGTGTTGTTAGTTTCCTTCTTCTTTAGAATGGAGTAACAGAAATAACTAGAATGCCTATCACTGTGGACCAGGTTAGCCAGAGCAGCTAATCCCAAACCCAAGTCCCAACCCCTGTATCACACGAGCCCCCCTGGCCAGCTCCCAGACAGCCTCTGTCATGTTCTGTGGTTTGGTCGGGAGACAGGTAGTAGCAGCCATAGTGCTTCATGCCCACTTGTTAGTCCACCTTGAAATAGTTTACAAGAATCAAGTTGACTAAAAGACCACATAGCATTCATCACATCAACCCCCCTGCCATTCCCAAGGGTCCAGAAATCCAAACTCTGTCCCTTTAGTTCTGTTGTGTGGCCTGTCCTTACCCAAAGTGGACTCCTTTTAACAGCCTAGGTATTGCCATTGATTTTCTGGAATGCTAAAGGGAGTTAAAAATCCTGATTACAGCAGGAAGGAATTCACTGCTAATGACTCCACCAGGCCCGATTTACATAAAGAACATGAAGAGGGGTTTTCCAGGAGTCTAGCAGCTTCTCTCTAAGGAGAGACAGAGTTAGTTGAAGAAATTGACCTTTAACAGCAAGACTAGGATCAAGGAGGAAGCTTGGGACAGGCAGTTCTCTGAGCAGTCAGACCCTACTAGTTTTTGGTGCGTGACTTACACGTGGTGTCAGGGAGGAGGGCAGGATGGGGAGGGAAGTGCTGTCAGGAGAGGCAATGTTTAATATGATCTGCCACCCCTTGACTGTGTGCCCTGGAATGTGTCACCTCCTCTCTCTGAGCCTCAGGTGCACGTGGGGACACTGGATTAAACTAGAGTTTGCTCCTGGTGTGGCTCATGGATTCAGTCAGGACCTCCTGGTTCAGAATCTGTAAGGACTTGTTTAGAAATGCCACAGGGGCCAGGCACAGTGGCTCATGGTAGCATCTCAGCATTTTGGGAGGCTGAGGTAGGAGGATCATTTAAGGCCAAAAGTCTGAGACCAGCCTGGGCAACATAGAAAGACCCTGTCTTTCTTTACAAAAATGAAAATTAAAAAAATTAGCTGGACGTGATGGCACGCACCTGTAGTCCCAGCTACTCAGGAGGCTGAGGAAGAAGGATCACTGCTTGAGTCCAGGAGTTCGAGGCTGCAGTGAGCTATGATTGTTCCATTGCACCCCAGCCTGGGTGACAGAGCAGGACCCCGTTTCTCAAAAAAAAAAAAAAAAACTAAATTAAATTAAAATGCCACTGGCTCAGGATCTCTGGTGGTGAAACCCAGGACGACCACTAGTCTAAATGGCCCCTGAGCTGGAGTAGGGACCTGGCTTCCTAGGTATTGCCAAGTTTGAATGTTTTGGCTGTGGAATGCCATCATCACTCCTGACAGTTTCGCGCTATGGGGAGTTTTGATCTATTACTATTACTGGGATGCTATTACTCGCTTTCCAACTCAGGTTCTTAAAATGACAAGGTCTGAGTGTTTAAACATAAAGCTGGGGTGCCTCTCAAAGTGGACTTTGTCTGAGTAGACTTCCCCGGTCTTGGCAACCTACCTCCTACTGCTGCAAATAACTAAACTGCACCTCCTGATACATGATGGCTGAGACACTTACTCTGTTCCTTTATTGTCTAAGGATCAGGGAAGTAAGTGACTTTCAAAGCAGAATCTCCCAATTAGGCGGTTTGATGCATCCAGGAAAGTAAATTTCTTGCTCCCATCTCAGGGCGCCCAGATAGTAAACAACAATCTCCCTCTCAAATCTGTAACTACACCCTTGACCTCTGTGGCTCTGCAACGAAAAACACTCATCATTGTTTTTCCTCCCCTACCTAGAATTTCTACAAAGATAACAACAGGGAGGAGATGTACATAAGGTAAGATTTTTATTTTCTAAAACCCAGACCTGCTGTGTCACTGCCCTGCTCAATATCCATAGATGGCTCCCTGCTACCTTCAGGATAAAATTTGAACTTCTCCCCGTGACACACAGGCCCTCTGTGTTCTGATTCCTGTCAATTCCCCCAGACTCAACTCCTTTCATTTTCCTACAATCAGCCCCATAAAACCACTTGGAATTCTCTGACCTGCCATACTGTCTTGCTATATGTTTGGATTATATTTTCCTTAAGAGTAGTTACTTGTGGGTTGAGCTGTGGGATTGCATTTGCATTTGTTGTGGGACTGGCAGGTGAAGACCTGGCCCAGGCATGTAGTGAGACCATTGACTAATGCAGATTTGAAGGGAAAAGAATACCCAGATGCATGATGTCTGGTTCCTTGTAGGCATTTAATAGATATTTATTTGAATATATCATGAAGGGTTTTTTTGGAACATTAGCCTGGAGCAAAGAACTCCTTTGCCAAATCTTCTCAGAATCTCATGTTTTCTCTGCAAAGTTTCTTTTTTATTGTTATTTTTACTCATTACAAAAAAAATACATACTTATTACCAAAACAAAAAAACTCATAAAATACAGACAAGCAACACAAAAATGAAATAAATCCCCATAATCCATACATTTTTCCAGACCTATTCATATTTTTATATATATTGAATTCTATGCATGCATATTTTTGCAGAAACGGAATTATAGTACTCAAAATTTATTCTTTTCTTTACTTGACAAGAATTCCTTGTCAACATCATTTTTAATGAAACCATAAAATTTCTCTTTCAGAATATACCATAATTTACATAGCCAATCCTAAATTGTTGAACACTTAGGTTGTTTCCAACTCTTTTCTACAATAAATAGCATAAAAACAAAATTCTTGGATATATACCTTTGCACACATCTTTATGAGGCTAGAGCTTCAGAGGTGGAATTAGCTAGAAGGTAAAGATATTTACCAGGCTTTAGGCATGTGCTGTCAAAGGACAGGGACTTCAAGTCTAAACTCTCTCTGCTATTACTGCAGATATTTTTAGGTACTTAGTTTAGTATTACTCCAGAAATAGGAACTATCATTTGGAAAACAAAAATAATGCCATAGTTTGTCCTAAGCTTTGGGTATTTATAACATCATTAGACGTGACACTATTGTAGCAGCACAAAGCTCTGGGGTCTGAAGGACTTGGGGTCTTCACCTTGTTTCCTCTGTGACCCTGGATAAATTATTCAGTCCTTATGGGTTGAGGTTTTCCAATCTGTAGACTGTCTCTGCCCTACCTTCTGTTTTGAGTATTAAATGAGATACTATAACAAATATGCCTGGCACATGGTTCCCTCCCTCTAACCTCGTTTCTCTCCTTCTCAGTTTAGAAACACAGATGGCGAATCCCAGGCCTCCACCAACTTTGGAGATTTGAGGTCTATAGTAATCTAGGAAAACCATATTTGTCTAAACCAGACTGCAAACAGGGTATGGTCTGAAAATCTGTTCTGTTTGGCAAGCAGAGTATTTTAAAACATTTTTTTAACTGGTTGCCAACATTTAAAAATCTAGAGATTTTTCCATAAAAAATATCAAAATTTCCTTCTCCTGAAAAACTCAGGAGGTGTGACAACACTGGGCCCTCATCCTGTTCTGACAATCGCCACCTCAACTGAGTAGTGGCTGCCCTTTTAGACACGGCTGGAGCCCTGTAATCACATCTGTATTCCCCATTGCACCTCACCCCATCCACATCACGCAAGCATCTGGCATCTGGAGGGGTCTGAGTTTGGTGTCTCCGGTTGAGCTCATTAGGGTGATCATCAGAGCCTTGAGTTAACAAAGGAGAGGGAACCTTGGCCAGTGAGGGAGTTGAAAGGAGCATGGACGCTCTCCCTTGGGCGCTCTGCCCAAGTGTCTTGGACCCAGCCACCTAGGGGTCTAAGGGACAAAGGATGGCAGGAGGAGATAAGGCAGGATCCAGTCGTGGATGCACGCACACGTTTCTAAATTCCCGACTCTTCACTGTTCGCTCTGATCAGCAGAACATTAGCAGGGAGGAGAGTGGAAAGGCCATGCCTGCGGAAGCAGAAATAGCTGGGCTTGAAATCTGTTTCTCCCTATTTCTGGCTCTGTCTGTTTTAACCTAGATGTCAGTTTTCTCATCTTAAAAGCATTGCAGGAAGGATGAATTGATAAAACACATGATAATGAAGCACCCATTTGGTGAATGAATGAACGAACAAATCTTCCTGCCTGGGATGCTCCCCCACCATCCCCTCCCCCTTCAGATCCCAGCTCACCTGACACTCTGTGGGGAACTTTCTGGAAGGCTCTCGTCTGCCCACCTGGATACATCTGCTCTCCGAGCACCATAGACTGCTCCTTCACATTTATCACAGCTGTGTTTGTGCAGTTATTTACTTGGTTATTTGATTCACTTCTGTCTCTTCTCCTAGACTCTAAATCCCAAACCCTGAGAATGGTGTTTTGTCACCATTTATCTGCAATGCCTGGTACTTCCTGGATGCTCAGTACAACCTTGCTGAATGAATAAGTGAACGAGCACAAGGTTACTAGGCATCCTAGCGCACTAGCTGTCAAATAACTGCTAGGTGACCTTTCTTCCCCTCAAAGCCTATGGCAGTCCTTATCACTTACTGGGCCCTTATATGCCCAGTAAGTGGCCCTTGAACTCATGCAGGCTGAGTTCAGGCAGCCTGCATTTGACCCACTGGCCCGTCTTCCGTAGCGGGGGACACTGAATGTTAGCTTCGCCTTTGGTGAGTTCCATGCAGAAAGTCTTTCTTCTAACAAGAGCCTAAGCCCGAGCACTGAGATGTGCGTTGAGTGCAGGTGCCTGAGAAGCCCTGTGTTCCCCAGGCTGACACAGTGATCAGGGCAGAATCCCGGCAGCACGCGGACAGTGCCTCTCCTCTCCAAGGCACTCACCAGCTTCCTTTCACCAAATTATTGAGAGTTGGGCTTAAATCAACGTTTCTAATGATATGCAAGTCGCCAAAGCAGTGGTTCTTTGGCTGTGGATTTTGTTTCCAACAGTGGCAGGAGGGGATGTTCTGCAGAAGAACTTAGTTCACAACGCTAATAGATAACAGCTGTCATTGCTCAGTGCTGGCCACAGGCCGATCACTTCCAGTGCGTACTCGCATTCCTTTGCAGCAATGCTAGCTGTCACTTGCTGAGCCTTTTATGTGTCACACGTGGTCTTCTTGGCCCTTATATGCCCGGTAACTTTTTAGGTAGGTTCTGTGAGTGTTGCCATTTTTCAGAAGAGTGAACTAAGGCACAGGAAAGTTAATTCACTGCTGCTTAATACCTGTTGTGGATCAATTATCTAAGAATTTCCCAAAGCTCCCTTCCTTTATTCCTGTTCCTGTCCTCAATACCCCTCAACTATATCGTCATCTCAGGGTTCTTAACTTTGCAAAAGGACAAGAAGTTAGAATGTGATTGCTGTTGAATAGCTGATTCTTCCTACTGACAGCTCCAGGCCTCCATGTGAATATCCATTCTCTAACCCCCATCCACTTCCTTTTGTTACCAGAAAATGCACTTACGTTACACCCAGAGAACACAGAAGGGAGCTGCCCTTGACAGTTGGTGTGGCTTGTTCATACTCCTGTAGTTACACAGTGATTAAGGCTGGGGACCATGTCCCAGCTCTTCCATTTATTACCATATAACTTCTGATAAGTTATCTCTCCTTCCTTTATTTCTCATGCTTGTCATATTGCATTGGCCAGTATCAAGTTGAATACTGGCCAGGGTGACACCTAACTTCTCCAGGCCATAGTTTTATCATCTGAAAATGAGGATCCCTCATGGACCCATCTCATGGGTTGCCATAAGGATTAAATACTCGAAGGCATTTGAAATACTTGGCATAGTACCTGGAGTGTACTGAGTGCCCAACGAACAGTAGCTATTGTTTTTGTCACCCACGCAGAGGAGGGCTGGCTATCCAGGGTGGACGACTCCCTCATGACACAGAGATGAGCCTGGTTGTTTTGTCTGACTCCTACCTGGCCCTCCAGGATGCCTCCTTATCACTGCACCTGGTAATTCAGCATATTTTCCTCCAAACAGATACCTGTACAAACTCCGCGATCTGCACCTGGACTGTGACAATTACACAGAGGCCGCCTACACACTCCTTCTGCATACCTGGCTGCTCAAGGTACCGTCCCCCTGGATGAGGGGGAGTCATGCTGGGATCCCCATGCAGCCCTCACAGCAAGTTGAAGAATTAAAGAAAAAAAAAAGAGAAAAATAGAAAAAATAATAACCCAAGTAAATTTTTTTTGCTCTGTGCCCCCAAACTCTTGACCTGGCAGGATACTTTTCTGCCTTTCTTCCCCTGGTCACTTAAGGTTCTGAGTGACCTTCACATTTAGCACCAATAACAACCCCCCAAGATATGTTTTGCAGTTTTGTATACTGTCTAAACTGTTATCAACTACAAATCATTAGCATGCCCACAGGGCTGCCTTCCTTCTCCTGCAAACTTGCTGTAGCTGGACAAAATTGGAATGATTTCCTTTGCCTTTTGAAGAGCTGGGAGCGTGTCTCACAGGGGTTCAGAGTAAATCCCTATAAACCACACGCAGAGAGCCGATAAAGAGTCAAATAAGTGCAACTCAGCAAAAATCAGGAGGCGCTTCACAAGTGGAAACTGCAGGCCAGCGTCTCGCTTACTGAGCGCTGACATGCGGGGCTGCCGGGAAGCCAGCAGAGGGTGTTTGCAGGGCTTCATCCGACTCCTCATCGGTGTGGCTCTGATAGCTCACTCCTCATTTGTCTGTTTGGGACGTCAGTGCTGCCTGGAGGGCAACCTCCAAACATCCGGGGTACTCGTGGCCTGAGAAGGCAGCCTCCCCGGTGGTTCCCCGAGTTTCCAGAAATGAGCTGAACCTGGGAGAGGAGGAGAGGAAGAAAGGACAGACTCAGGGGAAGGGGGTCTCTGCCTTTAATCGTGGGAAGACACCTGTCCTTGGCAGCCTCTGGGCCCCGCGTGACTTCCCGGGTCTCCTCTTCGCAGTGGTCAGATGAGCAGTGTGCGTCACAGGTCATGCAGACGGGCCAGCAGCACCCCCAGACCCACCGGCAGCTGAAGGAGACGCTGTATGAGACCATCATAGGCTACTTTGACAAAGGAAAGGTAATTTGTCCCTGCCCCTACCCTCTCCCTGGGGACCCTGGCTATGGAAGGATGGTTCTCTCCCATACCTTACATCCAATCCGTCCTCAGCTCTGGCCAGCTACCCTTCCAAATCCGAAATCTGATCACTTCTCTCCATCTCCTCTCTACCTTCATTCTTACTGCTTCCATTCATGGCGTCAATGTCACTCACCTGGGCACTGCCGCGGATCCTGAGCCGCTTCCCTGTTTCCTCTATTTCCCCCAGCAGATCGTGCCCCATAGAGGACACAGGGTGACCAGAAAACATATATTGGGCCATGTTCTCCTGCTTACAGTCATCTCAATGGCTCCCCTGTTCTACTTAGAATAAATTACAAAGCCCTTCCCATGGCTTGTGAGGCCCCACATGAGATGTGCCTTGCCTGGTTCCCCCTTGCTCACGTGCTCTATGCCAAGCTCTTTTCAACCTCAGGGCCTTTGCACCTGCTTTTCCCAGCTTGAAGCATTCCTCCTCCATAGCCGGGAAGGCTGGGCTCCTCTCACTGCGCAGGGCTTCACTTGGATGTCAGGCCCTAAGGAGGTCCTGGCCACCACCAGACAAAGCAGCAGCACCCCTGCCCCGAGTCACCTTGTTGCTTCTTCAAAGCACTTGTCACCATAAGACATCATCTTGTTCGTTTCATTTTTACTTGTTTATTGTCTGACTCCCCACTTCAGAATGCCAATGAGAGCAGGGACTTGCCTTATCCTCTGCTGAATGCCCAGTGGCTAGAACAGAGCCTGGCATGCAGGCCCTGTAAATATGTGCAGGGCAAATGAATCAATTGAATGGATAAATGACAATGTGGTGCCACCATTGATCTTTAAACAGTGCAGGTGCTTGGTTAGGTTTGGTAGGAGATTGGACAGACCAGCTGTTGCCCAGCTCCAGCCTCCAGGGGACCTTCAGGAAGCACCAAGCTAAACGCTGCCATTCACCCTATGGGAAACAGGGCATGCCAGCCACAGGCCCAGGCGCTGGAGCCAGATGGCCTGGGAAGCCATCCTGACTCCTCTACCACCCCCACTTCCCTTGATGTTTTAAAGACCCCAGTTCCCCACCCATAACTAATAGTACCTACTTTCTCGTTGGCCTGGGAAAATTAAGTGAGAAAATGCGTAGGACCTAGTACATAATAAGACCTTGTTAAATGTTAATTCTCATCATCATTATCCTACTCCACCACTTCTTCCATCAAACCTTTCTTGAGTCCTGCGGCTCACCTGCCCCCTCCTCTGAATTGCACGGCCCCTTACAGCTCATCAGGACATAATAGAGCACTTAATTTTGGTCTGTCCTGTCACCGCAGTTCATTACATCCGTCTTAGTCTGATCTGTCCACCTTCCCTGGAAAGATAAAATGAGATAATGTCTGTGGCAGGGCTTATAAATTCCCAAGAGTCCAGCAGTCAGAGAACACTGTTCTTACAATTTACGATTATAAGCCTCTTGAGGGCAGAGCCTCTGCCGTCCCTCGCACCTGCTGCCCAGCTGGGCGTCAAGGCAGAGCCTGCTTGCAGTGTGGGAGCCCCGAAAGCACGTGTTTAGCTTTGTCCTCTGCAAGGTGTTCAGATCCATCCACTCTGTACTATCAGAGAGGAAGAAGACATGACCACCGGCCTCAAGGAGCTTACCATCTAGTTGGCAACACAGACGTGCCAACATTTACCTTTTTTGAACATTGCCCTTTGCTATTGTGCAAAAATGAGGGAGAGGGCAAAGGAACAGGCTGGTGCCAAAGAACTTTGGGAGCAGAGAGGAAGGAGCAGATGGGTACAGCTCATCCCAAAAGCCACCACTGTGGAAGCTTCTAGAATGAAGCCCAAACTCTTTAGCACCCGCTTCAGCTTTCCTTCTCCACACCTCCTCAGGGAGACTCATTGCTGCAGACACCCAGGGTGGCCTTCCACTCCGTAAGCCCATCTTGTCATCACCTGGTGGACGCCTCTACATTCCTCAAAACCCAACTCCCATCTACTGATGCGTGTGCTTTGCCACTTACGTTCCATGAGAGCAGAGACTGTGTGTTGTCCGTCATCATATCTGCTCTGTCCCTGCACACCGCACCACGCCCAGAACCCAGCAGGCGCTCAGTAATGAATGTTGGAGACTCAGATCAGTGACTGTCAGAGGTCCGGGTGGCCACACAGCAGGCCTGCGACGAAATCCCAGGCATCTGACTTCCTGCCCAGCCCCTTCCTTGGTCTCTTAGTGATCTCCTAATGCATGGGGAGAACGTTTCCCCTCCCTGCTCGTATTACCCTGGGGAGCAGGAGAGACTTCTTGAGCCAAACCGGCCCTGACCTCGCCCAGAGGCATCACCACGCCCTTCATGTTCAGGGTGAAAAGAAGGCCCCAGCCCAGCCCAGCTCATTTCCTCCTCCTAGCACATAAAGCATTTTTATGCTGCTCGCCAAGCTGTCCGTGGGTTTACAGCCACAGCTTCTCCACCCGGCACTTGGTTTTATTTATTTTTATGCTTGGATGCAGAGAGAGCACTTTTGCTACAAAGCTCGCGCTGCATTTTGGCAATCTCCGGTCCCTCCTCCTCCCACCTCCCC
Source organism: Varecia variegata (assembly GCA_028533085.1). Taxonomy (NCBI): domain Eukaryota; kingdom Metazoa; phylum Chordata; class Mammalia; order Primates; family Lemuridae; genus Varecia; species Varecia variegata. The sequence goes on along the minus strand of CM052447.1, from coordinate 6,664,223 downwards.
CAGCTTCTCCATTTAGATGCATTTTCCATTTTAAACCAGAGGTGAGGTGTAAAGGGTATCCCTTGAGACCGCCAGATCTGGGGTCCGCCCTGCGTCTCCCTGGCCTCTCTGTAGCGGTCTCTGACCCCTCAGGTCTAAGATGACGGATGATCTTCTGGCTTCTGGCCTAGGACAGAGCAGAGAGAAAGTAACTCCTAGGTCCATGGTTTGTTTAGTTTGTTTTTTTTCAGATTTTTTTCTTTTAAAATGGAGAAGACCTACTAAAAAAGTCGTCATTATTTTTCTAAACTGCAGTACCATCCCTACTGCCAGCTCTGGGCTGCCCCCTCCTCACCAAATCACCTCACTAAGAAGAGGATCAGCAGAGGGGGCATCCCAGGATGGAACATCAGGAGAACTGGGGTCTGGCCCAACTTGGTCCCTAAAACTCTCTGACCTGGGTCTACCGTTCACTTCTCCATGACCATGGCTCCTTCCTTGGAAGTTGGGCCAGCACCTCCCCTGGGAAGCTGAGGGAGTCAAAGGCTTCATTCACTAACCACGTAGGGGGCAGGGAAGGAAGATCAAGGCTACGGAGACACACACACTCCACTCGGGTTTGCATCCGGGCCCTGCTTTTTGTTGCACATTTGACCCGGGACAGGTTGCTGGGCCTCTCTGCACTCCCGGTGCTCACCAGGGAAATGAACATGCTGTTAGTTACATCTCGAAGTGGCTGTGAAGAATCAGAGAGCATGCAAATAAAATATTTAGCCTAGTCTGTGCCTTCTCCATTATTTATCAAGAATACGAGGTGAGAGGCCAGAGGAAGGTCTCCCCCCACCCCGGAAAACCCAGCTCCCTCTGTGTGGGGGATAGGGATGGGGCAGAGTGAGGTTCATGGCTCAGTCCCAGGGAGCACGGCCAGATCTGTGTCCCTTCCTCGGCAAGGGCTCTGCAAACCTGCAGGTGCCTCCTAACTTTTGTCCCTGTGACCTTCCTGCAGATGTGGGAAGAGGCCATCAGCCTGTGCAAGGAGCTGGCGGAGCAGTACGAGATGGAGGTCTTTGACTACGAGCTGCTCAGCCAGAACCTGGTAAGGCACCCTGGGGAGGACTGAGAGCCTGGGGGAGGGGACCGGGGTCAGACGGGGTTAGGAAAATGGAAAAGAATGGAAGCAGGACCTGCGCGAGGCTGTGGACTATTTCCAAAGGGAGGTATTGTGGGAAAACTCTTCTGCGACAGTTCCTCAATGGAGTGTTGGGGACCTGCGTGTGCTGGGCTGCCACTGCTGCTGCACACCCGATAAACACTGTGCTACACTTGCAGTAAAAGTTCCACAAATCACCAAACCAATT
>CM052447.1:6635166-6662786 GCA_028533085.1 Varecia variegata | reverse complement strand
ACGCCCTTGCACCAAGAGACACTTGATATCTGCCCCACGTGTGTATCCACATAGATGTTTGCCAACGTGGAGGCAGGTGTGCATTCATGCACACATACACACATGCCCAAGACACATTCATGCGCACCTTTATGTGTGTGCACATGCCTGCACGAAGTTCACATCCTACAGGCACCTGTCTAGGTCCACTTATATCGTCCATATTGTACCAAATTGAAGATGCCATCGATTGTGAGATGCACCATTCTTTTTTATGTGTCATGTCATGATTTCTTTAGGGCCAGCCCCAATTGTAAGCTGCCATCAGGTGTAAAGTAAGATTCAAACTGTTTTCGGAGATGTTAAAATATGAAAAACACACACCTCTTAGAATTGATGGAATATATTAGGTATGCATACACAGGAAAACATCTATATCCAGAGACGCTTTTCCCTCTGTATAGCCTCACAAACACCTGCACCGGTGTTCACGGAGGTGGGAGCAGAGTGGCAATGATGGGGACACTGGCTGCAGCTGACTGGGCTCAGCTCCACACTTGCAGGCTGCACTATGAGATTCTGTTTCTCTACCTGAAAAAATGGAGATACTTGTGGGATTGTTGAGGACAATGCAAGTGAGCGTGCTAGTGCGGGTGGCGTGATTAACACAGGACCTGGTATACTGGAAATATAGCTATCACCATCGGGACTATAGACATAGCCACAGATATGCAAATATGTGCACTTGGCCCATTGGTTCTGATATAATGATAATGTCTTAACTGTGGCCTCTCTGAGTTAAATGTGCTTTTGATACACATCTGCATTGTTATAAGCTGTGTCTTCTTCTTTTAGATCCAACAGGCAAAATTCTATGAAAGCATCATGAAAATCCTCAGGCCCAAACCAGACTACTTTGCTGTCGGATACTATGGCCAGGGATTCCCCTCCTTTCTGCGGGTGAGTCTGTGGGTGACTAGGGCCCCAGGGCCTTGGCATCTCAGCTGCCCTTCTGTGGTTCGAGGATCTGCTTGTGCTCAGAAGCTGTGCCCTCCCCCGTCTGAGCGCTGCCCCCACCCCCAGTAGACTCTCCCGAATCATAATCACCAGCCCCTGTCATCTGCTGTGCTTCTCTAACGACAGCAATTAGAGCTGCCTCGTGAGGTGGTGAGCTCCCCGTCACTGGAATGAGGTGTTCCAAGAGAGGCTGCATGATGTTTGCTACCCAGGAGTCACTGCAAAGCAGTTGTTCTCAGAACTTTTGGGTTCAGGACCTTTTTTCTCTCTTCAAAATCAGTGAGGACCCCAAAGAACTTCTGTATTTGTAGCCTGTATCTATATTTACCATAAGAAAACTTAAAGCTAAGAAAAATTTTTAATATTTTTCCATTTTTAAAACAATAATAATAAACCCATCCCATGTTAACATAAACTGCATTCTTAGAAAAAATAGCTCTATTTTCTGATAAAAAATTAGTGAAAAGGGTGAGACTGTTTTACGTTTCTGCAAATCTCTTTAACGTCTGACTCAGGAGAAGACAGCGAGGTTCTCATGTCTGCTCTGCAGTCTGTTGTGATCACACATCCCGGAAAGCCCCACTGCACACCCTGAGAGAGTGACAGTGAAAAAGGCAAATGACAGCTTTTGTGTCACTGTGAAAACAGTTTTGATCCCGTGGGCTTCTGGGAGGGTCTTGGGGACCCTCAGGGGCTCCCAGAGGCTCCGCACAGTTTCTGAGCCACTGCGTTAGTGGCTTGCTCATGCATCGGTGGAGAACTGGATTAGGTCACCTGTAGGCTTCCTTCAGTCTGCCAGTCTAAGGCGAGGAAGACACAAAAGAAATAGCAAATCTGATCTTTGACCTCCCTCGATTTGCAGTCTCGTCAAGCAGATGCATCTCTCACCGTTACCAGTCAATGTGGAAGTCAGGGTGGGCTACGGGTGTGATCGCCGTGAGCAGACAGGGCAGATGGTGAGGGTTTCCTGGCTGCCCATCAGAATCCCCTGAGGAGCTTGGGAAAATACACGTCCCTGGGCCTCCCTTACAGCCATTTCAGCAGGTCTGTATTGAGGCCTGGGAGTCTGAACTTTAAAAGTCTCCGAGGCTCTTCAGACTATCTGCCAGGTTTGGAAACGCAGATATATAGAGGGGAGTAACAGACTGGGGTTTGGACAGAAGGACTCAGGGGCCATTTGAGGCAGTGCAGATGGCACAAATGTGGTCTGCAACAGAGTTTCTCAGCCTCTGCACTGTGGACATTTGGGCCTGATGATTCTTCGTCGTGGAGGCCGTGCTGTGTGTTGTAGGACATTCAGCAGCATCCCTGGCCTCCACCTGCTAGGTTCCAGTAGCACCCCCACCCCCAGTTGTGACAGCTAGAAAACGTTTCTAGACATTGCTTTTGTCCCTTGGGGGACAGTGTGACCCGCAGTGGAGAACTGCTGGTCTACACGAGGCTTCCATGATTGGGAGGGGCGAGAGTGTGTTTCCACGGTCACAGAGCCAGGAGCCAGGTGAGGAGGGTGCGGCATGCCAGCCCTTCCAGCCCACAGGCCCCACCGCACGGCCCGTTACAGGCAGGGGGGAATTCAGTGGCTGTGTAAATAGAAGAGTGGGTGTGACACAGTGAAACACGAGTGAGGAATTAACCTGGAAGCCGTACCTAGGATGGTAAGGCAAGAAAGTTCTCAGCGTCCACGATCTTTCCTCCCTCTAGACTCAGGCTCTTCCTTTAAAGCAGTGATGTGCCCAGCTAGGAGGCCAGTGAGTTGAGCTCCTCCTCCCCGCTGGTGGGGAGACCAAGAGAACAGGGGTCTGCTGGGGGACCCCAGCCCCACGCTCATCTCACAAGCTCCCAGCTGTGCTTGGGCCACGTCCTTCACTCCCGGGCCCCGAAACCTCTGATAGGTGTCATTTCTCTGCAGAACAAAGTGTTCGTCTACCGAGGGAAGGAGTATGAGCGGAGAGAAGATTTCCAGATGCAGCTGATGAGCCAGTTCCCCAACGCAGAGAAGATGAACACGACCTCTGCCCCCGGCGATGCTGTGAAGAACGCCCCGGGCCAGTGTATCCTTCGAGAACGCCCCCGCCAAGGGCCAGCCTGGGCAGTCCTGCCGGGGCTTTAGCCCACAAGGACCCACGTTAGAGCTCAGAGCTGCTGCCAGAATCATTGCAGTGGTGCCACTTGTAGTGTCCAGCATGGAGTTCAAAGAGCCCATCTCAGTACCTTCTAGATGTGGCACACATGGAAGAATTCAGTCTCTCACTCATGCGTTCATCTGTGAGATGACCACTCCCAAGGCCTGACCCTATGCCAGGCATCGTGCAAAGCACTGGAGACCGACACTCACGAAGTGGTCCCACCTTCAGGGAGCTCGCAGGGTAGCCAGTAAAAGAGACACTGAACAACTAATTGTACTATTACATATCTATTTATAAAAATAGGATCCATGCCGAGAGGAAGCCATCCGGGATACTGAGGTTGAGAGGGCAGGGAAGGCTTCCTTGAGGAAGGCGACGTTCAGAGGGAAGGACGCCTGTGTGCCAAGGCCTGTCATGGGAGGGAGCAGAGCGGGTTCCGAGAACTGAGGCGCCACCACACTGCTGCTATAATAGGATCAAGCTCCTGAGTGAGGCCTGCAAGTCTGTCCGTGGTCCAACCCCTGCCCGCCTGTCCAGCGTCATTGCCCCAACTCTTCCTTCTCTTTCTCATGTCCCTCTGACCACACTGGCCTTGTTTCTGTTCCTTAAACATGCCCAGCTTGTCCCCACCTTTGGGCCTTCACATTCTTTGTTCCCTCTGCCCGGGATGCCCTTTCTGCAGCTCCTGGGACAGCTCCCTCGCCCATCACGTCCTCGCTCGGAGCTGCCTCCTGCCAGAGGCCTTCCTTGGCCTTTATAATGTCTGACGTGGCCTTTTCTGGACTCTCCGTGACCCTGTTATCTCAAACCCTGTTTGTTTTCTTTAGAGAATTGATCTCAATTTGTCATTGTCGTTTGTGCTTGTTAAAGGCGCGGGAATGGGAGCTAGGACGTCAGCTGTCAGCTCCGTGAGGAAGGACACTTGCTCTGCCGTGTTCCCTGCAGCGACGCCCCCCCCCACACGTCTCCCACGGTGCTTGGTACAAAGTGACCTCAGTAGATATTTGTTGATCGATAGAAAGAAAAAGAAAGCAAGGCAGAAAAAGAAGGAAGAAAGAAAGAGAGAGAGATAAATAGAGGAAGGAAGGGAGGAGGGTGGCAGGAAGGAATCTGCTCACTTAGGGGACACGGAGCACGGCTGAGGTCACACAAGATGACGCGAGTGAGGTTGGGTGGGGTGTGGTGCTGATGGCCACTGAGGCAGCAATGCGTGGTGTCCCAGGCCAGGGGCTGGTGCGGGGCAGCAGGCAGGATGCGCTGTGGCCAGGAGCACGCGGAAACGCAAGGGGAGGCCGGCTGCTGAGCTGAGGAGAGCGGTCACTCAGTCCGGCTCCCTGCATTGCCCCCGTTAGCACAAATTAAGTTACAGCCCTTAAAATGGGGCTCACAGGTCGCATGGCTGGCCTGCTAAGTCTGCTGAACCTTAATCCAAGTATTGTTCCCTGGGGTGATAAATATGCACCTGTGACCTTTCCATCGTGCTTGCCTGCCCTTCCCGCCTCCTCTGCTGCGGTTCCATGCAGGGGGAAATGCAACGGGTGGTGGCCTGGCTCGTACAAACGGGAGTCTGGTTACAGGTGAGATTAGCACGGGACGAGGACGAAGGCCCTTTGAAGTGGACGTCCTCATGCTGACCAGCTCTGTGGCCTTTTAACCTGTGGTGAGGGAGGGAGCGTGTGTGACTGGGCCGTATCGTCCTATTTGGGCCCCTTTCTTTCCTCCTGGTTCAGTGCCAAGAACCAGGTGCAAGAGAAAAGGGGAAGGGCCCACATTTGCTAAATGTCCTATTCGTGGGACTGAGGACTTATAACCATTATTTCCTCAAACCCCGTAAAACCCTGTAAGGGGGTGTTCATTTTCCCTGTTTCATAGAGTAGGAATATGGGGAGGGCAGAGATGTAAAGCAGTTCACCTAAGGTTACAAAGGTAGTTAGTGGTAGAGTTAGTGCTTGAACCCCAAGATCTGTCTCCAAACCTGTGTTCCAGCACACCATCGTCTTTCATAAGTGCTGTGGGGGCCAAAGGAAGGAAAATGACTCCAGTTGGGGGTGAATGTAGTTTTTATGGACTGTGGTACTTGACATCTACCCAAAGGGTTCTCAAGGGAGAGATGGTGATGAGGGAAACGTTCCAAGCACAGGGAGTAGTGGGATGTGTTGGATATCCAGAGATAATTAATGGTGGGAATGTGGGTTATGGCCATATCAGCCCGACTTTGAAAGCCAGCAAGAGGAGTTCTTGATTCCTTAGTTGGCAGACATGTCAGGCCCAGGAGATGATTTTTTTGACTTATGGGGTGGTCATCAGGCAGAATAGAGGGAGGAAAGAGCTTGAATACCTAAATAAGAGATATGGGTAAAGAAGAAATGGAAGGTAGGGAAAGGGAAGCAGGGGTCAGGGCTGGGACCAGTGACCACTGACTTTGTTCATTTGGTTTGCCGTATTGTCTGCTTAATGAATGAATGAATGAATAAAGACAGGTCTAGAACAGGCATGACAAAGGTCTGGCCCACACGGTACCTCTCCACTATCTGTGCCCATGGCAGGCATCACTAATTGATCACAGAGCTCTTTCCCACTGAGCCTGGATGTGGCTCCTTACAATCCTGCTGCAGCAGATGCTTTTAAACTTTTAGAGTCAGGTGCAAAATGGCATTTATTTACATGTTACAAAGCGGTGTTTCTCCAATATTAGCATGCGTGTGAATCACCCGAGGGTCTGACTTGGCAGCTCTCAGATGCTACTGCTGCTGCTGCTGGTCAGAGGATCACCTCTGAGTGCAGAGTCTAGAATAAAAGATTTCTGAGCTTAGGGTTAAAAGAACTAAATACAAACCCCGATCTGGTCTTATAAGCTGTGTGACCTTCAACAGGTTTCCTGGCTTCTCTGACCTCCATGGGGATAATTTAGATTAATAATGCCACTCAGTGAAATTGGAGAGATTAAATCAGGCCATGGGGAGGTGTATCCTGCAATGGATTGAGAGCTATAAATTCATTAGATGGTATCATTGTTGATGATAATATAGCAATGATAATGGCAATTAAGAGCCACCACTAGCCAACTATGTTAGCAGGAGCTGAGCCCTGGAATAGGGTTGCAGGTGACAGGCAGCTCTGACAAGGACCTTGGTGACTGCACACTGGTCATTAGTAGCTAGTTGGCAGCCAGCAAACTGAGCTTGATCATGCAATAAAAAGAAGGGCTGGCCTGGAAGGTCTCAGCTGGGACCTGCTAGGCTTGGAGCTGTCCCTGCAGCCGACAGATGTGTTCTAAGTCCTTAACTTCAGGGATTCCAGACATCCAGTGTTTCACTGTCCAGCCGGTCTTGGATGAACACCCCAGGTTCAAGAATAAACCGGTGCCTGACCAGATTATAAAGTAAGACCCACAGCACACTGGGAAGACGAGTGGGGAAGAAAACCATTTCTCAGGTCTCAGGACAAGCCCCAGTGCCCTCCAGTCCCCTCTCTCTCTTAGCCAGTTTGTCCCTGCTTTGCCTCTTGGGAGAATCACCCCCAATTAGGTAGGCGCTGCCCCTGACAAGGCTGAAGCGGAGACGGGTGGGAGGGACGGGTTCTGGCTCGGCTGCAGCACAGCAAATACTCCGGGAGTGTCCGGGGAGTCACTGAACTGGATGAGGAGAGCCTGTTGCTCAGGGTGATCCCAGAGTGGCCCCAAGAACCTGCAGGCAGAGGGTGTGGCTGGGCAGGTGACAGGCAGAGTGGGGGCAGGGGGGCCTTGGTCATGCTGAGCATGTGCTCCCAAAGACACATCTTTTCAGCACTTGTGAATGTTGTACATTGGCAGTGGGTGTGTTCAGGCTCTGATAAAGGGACATTAGAGGAAGTAGCATGAAGGCAGGTGTCCATCTGTTCTGTATCAGCTTGCAAGGTCATTGGTGAGGCCACAAGGTGGGGGCTCTAGGGGACACAGGCTGCATCCCTCCCAGATGCCCAGCCCACCCTCCGATGCTCCCATACTGAATAGAGCACCTTAAGTGTCTTAGAATAAGTCCACACCTCTGGGTGGAGCAGTCAGAAAAATGCTGAGGAAGGGCCCTTTCCTTCGGGGGAGGCAGCCCCTCCCAGCAGCCTCACCCCAGTGCCACGGCCGAGGAGGTGTAGCTCCACTTGGATCTCAGGCTCCCCTCACCATGTGGATCGGGCACCAGGGGCAGGGGACGGATGACAACCATGCAGCTAGCACAGCGTCTGTGGCCCCGAGTTAGAACCTCGCTAGGGATTCAGGAAGACTGATTTGGGGGGATGGCTGTGACAACTAAAGGAATCCTTTGAGGACACCCCTGGGACACTAGGCTCAGACCTTGGGTCTATCTAGCTCCTTTGTTGGAGTCACAGAAAATGATGACCTAGGCTATCCTTCTGCATTAATGCCGGAATTCCAATTGCTTACTTTAGGGATGCTATGTTCTTGTGAGGGCCTAAGTCCAGTCTACCTTCTAAATTGCCTTGCTAGGAAAGCCTGGGCCAGGGTCACTTTTATGGAGCCCAGAACACAGATCCTGATTTTAAATGCTACCCCAAGGACTCTGCCAGACCTCCAGTTTCCTGTAACGAGCCTCCCTGGACAGTGCAGGGTCAGGTCAGGTGTCAGCAGCCAGACACAGCTACCAGGAGCCTCTGCCCCTTCTTGTCTTTCAGCTTCTACAAATCCAACCACGTGCAAAGATTCCACTACTCCCGGCCTGTGCGCAGGGGGACCGTAGACCCCGAGAATGAGTTTGCTGTGAGTATCTCCCCTACCCTTGTTCATTGCCCTGGGCCACCTTGAGCAACCAGAGCGTGCATCTGCCAGCCTCAGAGTGGGAAGGAACTTGATCCAAAGCCAAAGAAGAGGAAACTAACCCGTGGATACAATGACACCCATTCACAGTCTCTTCCACTGGATTGGTTTTCTCATTTCTGAAGCCTTTTCTCTTTTAAAATGGAACCTGGGCCTCGTGTCACATACATCCTTTTCACCACAGGGCACTCAGGCCTTTCCAGCAGGTAGAAACCCTCAGGCTAAGAGGAGGGTGTTGAAGTCAAACCTCCCAGCAGACACCAATCAGAAGCCACAGCAACTCAGCCATCACTGTCCCCTGAGTGCTCATCCTGTGTGTGTGTGTTTCCCAGTAGGTCTTCTGTTCCCAAGGGCTGAGGCCGGAATGAGGATGTGGCTCCATGTCCCTCTCAGCTCTTTGTTCTTAATATTTTGAGAATCTAACGAACACCACGGACCCTACCCCTAGAAAACGCCAAAGGACACATTCAATATTGCCTGAAAATTCAGACTGTTAATAAACCCAAGTTAAAATTTACTTAGCCTAAGTCCGAGGAGGCTTAAACTTAGTGTTGGGAAAGAATCTTAAGGGTAAGGTGAGAGTGTGTTTCTGGGTCTTGCAATATTTATTCTGCTTTTGGGTGGATGAAAGGCCTGGGGGCCTGGCTGGGTTTCCGCCAAGCTTCTCTGATACCCGGGTTTCGTAAGTGTGTTGCTTTCCTGTCCTTGCCCCCCCCCCGCCCCGCCCACGGACAGTCCATGTGGATTGAAAGAACCTCCTTTGTGACTGCGTACAAGCTTCCGGGGATCCTGCGCTGGTTTGAAGTGGTGCACATGTCCCAGGTGAGTCCGGAGCATTCGTGGGGGCCTCTCTTCCTCTGGTGGGCAGAGCATAGGCAGCCTCAGGAGGCCATTTTACAAAGGGGATATGTTTTTATTTGAAGCTACTGTGGGAGTCCCAGAGCTCCAGTGCGGGAGGAGACCCAAGGCAGCATCCAGAGTAGCTGCTTTCAGATTTTTTTTTAAGCATCAGATAACTTTTCTATTCCCTACAAATGAAACTTTCCGTCCAGTAAAAAAAGCTGGTGAATGGGGGGGGGGGCCTCTGTAGTGGGGGTGGGGCATGGCAGAGGGCCTGGAACTGCATCTACTCGATCACCCTCTTATACTCCTTCCATCCCAGTAACCCCTTGGGGAGCACCTGTGCAGTGTCCCACTATGAACCTATTGTATAGTTGGATAAACTGAGGCTCAGGGAGGAGAAATCGCACCGAGCCAGAGTTCTGGCTAGAATCCCAGTGTTTGAACTCCCTTGTGCAGATGGCATATATTTTGCTTCTCAGCACACCTTAAGTTCTCCATGTGTTCAGGCAGCAAAGGATCTTGTAGTTCCCAAGATACAAGGGAAGGGCCAGCCTGGTTGTGGGGAAACCTTATAAGTGGGGACATGTTCAAGATGTCTTATTTATTTATTCATCCAAAAAATATTTAATGAGTATGTAACGCATGCCAGGCACTGTTCTAAGACCGGGAGTTTCTGCAGTGGAGCTCACATTCTAGGGGGAGAGACAGACTACACAGTCAAAAGTAAATACATAATATGCCAGATGGTGATAACCATGACAGAGAACATAAAACAGAAAGGTGATGGATGAGGATTGCTATTTTAAATAGGGTGGTCAGGGAAAGCTTTCCTCTAAAATGGCTTTTGAGCAAAGGCCCGGAGGAAGTGAGAAAGGAGTCCATGCAGACATTGAAGAGAGGGACCGTCCATCAGAGGGAACAGCAAGTGCAAAGGCCCTGGGGCCAGAACATGCTTATGTCCAGATCCAAACAAGTGAGGGGTGATTAATAGTGGTCTGGTACGAGATCATGTAGGACCTAATAGACTACCATATAGACTTTGGCTTTTCCACTGAGTGAGACAGAGCCATGAGCAGAGAAGGGATGTTGTCTGACTCGTGTTTTCAAGCTACCGTATTATCAGCATTGAGACCATCTCACTCCAGCCCTTAATGCCCCCTCATTTTCAGAGAATTTGGTAGCTCAGTAGCACTCCAACCTCCTTTCCATAGGCATTGCCTAGACCTTGGAAAAACATAACAATGGTGATGACAGCAACAAGCATTGTTTTGAGTATGGGCTACACTGTTCGCATGTATGGTCTCCTTTAAACCCCTTAAGGACCCTGTGAGGTAGATCTTTTTATTCTCCCCATTTTGCAGTTGAGGGAACTGGGGTGGAGAGTGAATTAGTGGGTTGCTCAACTTTAGTAAAAGAGATAAGGCACCTGGCGTGGACCCACATCAGGCACCTGGCGTGGACCCATTCTCTGCTTCATCAAAGTGTCCCCAGACCACCCCAGCAAGTAGTACCCTGGAAAGGAAGAAAGTGTCTGTGCCCTTGGTTTGTGGGACATGTTGGCACATGAAAAATTTTAACAAGTGTCCCAGGCACTGGGTCAAAGGCTTTATAGCATTATCCCATTTAATTCTCACAAAATCCTGTAGGTACATTAATCTTGTTTTCGAGGTAAGGAGTCAGAAACTTTCTATGAATCTGTAGCCTCTGCCCACCAGCCCTGGCTGAGCCCTGTCCCCTGGTGGTGCTCAGCAAGGCGCCTCTTCTCCTTCAGCCATTCCTGCTAGACTGTACTACTGCATTTCTCCTCAAATCTCTTATCATCTCCTGATAGATGACATAATTTTCCTATTTGTTTATTCTTAATATTAATTAATAGAATAATAAATATAATATGTTGGATTGTAAGCTACACTAGAATATAAATTCCAAAAGGACAGAGATTTTCGTCTATTTTATTCCTACCATTCCTCCAAGTGCTAAGAATAGTTCCAGGCCCATAATAAATGTTAATGAAAAATACATAAGTAAATCAGTCAATCAGTATGCAGACACCCATAATGTGTGAACTGGTCACCTTATTTTATGAACTCACAATTCTGAAGTTAGGAAAGAAATAGTCAACATTTTTTACTTGCTCCTTCACCCTGATACCTTCAACAGAAGGGTTGAGAAAACATTCAAAACATTGACCAGAGTGAATTTATCTTTGATAGCCTCTCACATATGAGTTACCAAGAATTTCAGAATGTCTCAGACACAAAAGTTTAATGTCCTGCTACGTGACTCTATTTCCAAGCATTTGTGTTTGTGTTCCATGAATTTACATCTTGTTCTTAGTTATTTCTTTCATAAATTGTCATGACTACAGTATTTTTTGTATAGAGAGGTGTTTTCTGCTTGGCTGTAAGCGTAATTTCTACTCATTGAGGATTCGTTTCTTGTTCTTGGCTCTGAGAAATGTGGTCTTTACAAGGAGCCGCCTGATCCAGGGTCAGAGATCCAAATTCAACCTGGTCATCAACAAGCTGTGTGATGTGTTGGATGAGCACTGTGTATCTTTGTAAATAACGATTGCAAAACTATGGAATTTCAGGCTAAAAGAGATCCTAGGGGTCTTTTAGTCCAAATGCTATAAATTTATATACCTTCAGAGCCCAGTATGATAAGGTAAAATATATGAAACAGTCACATTAAGACCTCAGGGAGCCGTGGGGGCTGTGGCAAACTGCAGTAGCAGCCCCCTCCCCCACTGAGTTAATTTCTAAAAGTGAGAATCACTGTGCTAGGTAAATGCTAGACCCCTGCAGTGCTCGAGTTTCTGTCTGGTTCTTCCTGGTTCTTGTCCAGCTGGACTATTTTGCATATGAGGAAACTGAGGCCCAGATATGGGACTTGAACTGCCAAAGCAATCTGAGGCAGAAATCCGAGTAACAACGACACCTTTCCTGTGCAGCTCATAGAATTCCTAGGGAGATTTAAGCAGCAATATTGGTGAAATGCCTTCAAAAAATATGAAACTCCACCTAATTGTCAGGGATTGCGATCACTTCCTCTTTTGTGTGATGTCCTCTCCCCGCCGCCAAACACACACACACTTGTACATTTTTTCCAAAGCATTTTCCCCTAATAATTCATTTTCCCTTCACAGCAAGCTCAGCAAGGGTTATTATACCTATACTGCCAATTAAGAAACTGAGGCTCAGTTTAGGAAAGAGACCATAGATTTGAGGGCTTGACTAAGTCCCAGCAGCCAGTTAATGGCAAGTTTGGTATCAGAGAAGAACCAGGAATGCTCAATTTCTCTCTCCAGATCTGCCACCGTGTGCTCAGGGACATGGGACTTAACCTGCTGTTGAAAAATTAAATGAGCACGAGTGTGACATGCCCACCATGGGCTGGCACATAGGAGGCAATGGATAAATGGAGTCATCTTCAATATCATGATCATGACTTTTATTCCTGTTACCAGCTTCTGACGTCCAGGCCTTCCACCAAATGTATAATCCCATAACCATGCTCTAAGAGGTATATATTTGGTCTACACAAATGTCCTTAGGTGAGAAGCCAAAAGTCTTTTCATTCTCTGTTCCTGACAGCTGTGATGAGGATAAAAATCTGGGAATCCAAAAATAGCTTCAAAAATGAGGAGGAAAGCCAATCAATAGCTCTTTCCATTTTTAATGACTCACCTTGAAGCCTGAGTCTTTCAGGTATGCCAGGCTATTGTTGAAATCCAGGTGCGATGCAGGGCCCAGTCCAAGCGGTGGTGATAGATGTTCCTTACAACTCAGTCGAGACTGGCCCCTTAAAGCTCCTGCAGGGCTGGTCTGCACCCTTGACAGATACTAGACTGTGGGTTTCAGTGTGTAGTATTACGGACTGCAGCCCCTGCCAGGGCAAGCAGCATTCCTCTCCCGTTCACATTGTGTGTGTATGTGTGCAGGGATAGGGTGTGTGTGTACTGTGTGTGTGCATGTGTGTGTCCATGCACGTGTGTGTGTGTGTGTGCATATGAAGACTCAATTCTCTGAAACAAATTCAATAAATACGTTGTGCATCACATAGAACTCAATTCACATACAGTGTAAAACTTGATTCTAGCACCACATGAGTTGCATGTACACACAGAAAACAAAAAAAAAATAACAAATTTTCCATTAAATAAGAAAGGATTGTTTTGTTTTTGAAGTTTTTATTCTATTTTCATAATAAAACATAGTGGCCCCAGAGAAAAAAATTTTTTTCTAGTGTGGCAATCAATGTGGTAAAATAGCCAGTTATAAGATGATTTATGTAAGCCTCAGGGTGACCACAAAACAAAAGCCTATAATAGATAAACAAAAGGTAAAAAGCAAAGATGCAAAGCACACCACTACAGAAAGCCATCAAACCACAAGAGGAGGAAGTAATAGAGGAGAAAGGAACAATGAATCTATAAAACAACCAAAAAACAATTGACAAAATGGCACTAGCAAGTCCTTACCTATCAATAATTACTTTGAATGTAAATGGATTAAATTCTTCAATCAAAAGGCATAAAGTGGCTGAATGGACAAAGAAAAACAAGACTCAACTATATGCTGCCTATAAAAGACTCATCTCACCCTAAAGGACACTCATGGACTGAGAGTAAAGGAATAAAAAAAGATATTCCATGCCCGTGAAACACAAAGAGAGAAGGGATAGCTATGTTTACTTCAGACAAAATAGACTTTAGGTAAAAAAAAAAAAAACTGTAAAAAGAGACAAAGAAGGTCATTATATAGTAATAAAAGTGTCAATTCATCAAGAGGATAAAACAATTGTAAATATATATGCCTGCAACATTGGAGCACCTAAACGTAAAAAGCAAACATTAAGCGATCAGAAGGGAGACATAGATCGCAACACAATAATAGTAGGGATATCAATACCCTACTTTTCAATGTTGGACTGATCAGCCAGCCAGAAAATCGATGAGGAAACATTGCCCTTTGCACTTTAGACCAAATGGGCCTAGCAGACACATACAGGACATTTCACCTAACAGCGACAGAATACACACTCTTCTCAAGTGCACATGGAACATTCTCCAGGGTAGGTCATATGTTAAGCCACAAAACAATTCTTAACAAATTTAAGAATATTTGCACTCAGTTTTAATTGTTTTCGTTCAGTTCAGGGGTCAGCAAACTAGGGTTCATGGGCCAAATCTCACCTGCAACTTGTTTTTGTAGAAAGTTTTATTGGAACAACCATGCTCATTCATTTACATATTGCCTGTAGCTGCCTTTGCCCTATAATAACAGAGTTGAGTAGTTGCAACAGAGACCATCCGGCCTACAAATCCTAAAATATTTACTATCTGGCCCTTTTACAGAAAATGTTTCTTGACCTCCAGTTCAGTTTTTTACTCCAGAGCCCATTCTCTTGCAAACTACACTGTTTGGCTGGTTGGCATCTGGTGGCCCTCTGTGTTGCTTTCTAAGAGGTGTTGGAGAGGTATTTAGTTTTATCTTCCCAACTAAACCGAATCTGCCTTGGAACAGCAACCAGTCTTAGGACCTACTGTGTGCCGGGCTTGGTGCTCACACTGCAAGCTGCTCGGATCTCTCCAGCTGATTAATAGCTCCCACATAGTAACTGCTCAACCAATACCTGCAGGGTTGAGTTGGAGCATGTTTCACCCAGGTAATAAGAAGGGAAAATCCTCTCTTGGGCACACTCAGCCTCTGAAACCTCAGCAAGTGCCTGACACTTTCTGCCTCTGCCCTTGCAGAGAAATGTTTTTCTTGCTAAGCAAACAGTCAGCCCTTCTCTCCCCAGACAGCAGACAACCCCCAGAGCTCACTAATTACAACAAAATCCTTCTACAGCTCCCCAGGAAGCATGGCCTCATTTGAATTTCCACCCCAAGTAAAATCAATGCTAATAATTATATCTGTCTTTAAAGCGACCTGCTAAGACCCTTTCTTCTCGGTGATCTTGTTTTCAACAGGCCACAATCAGTCCTCTGGAGAACGCCATCGAGACCATGTCCACCGCCAACGAGAAGATCCTGATGATGATCAACCAGTACCAGAGTGACGAGAGCCTCCCCATCAACCCGCTGTCCATGCTCCTGAACGGCATCGTGGACCCTGCCGTCATGGGAGGCTTTGCCAAGTATGAGAAGGTGAGGGCTTCCTCGCTCCAGTCCTGGTGGGGGCAGAGCAGTGGAGGGAGGGATCATGTTGCTGATCCTACTGTGGCTGTCCTTGTCCCCCAAAGGGACACTCAGCTTGGTTGGACCTCATTTAGCTCCCAGCATTTCTTCAACCTCATGTATTAGCTGAGCTGCCGTCTCCTTCCCACCCCCATCGCCACGCCCTGTGCTAGAACAGGCAGGGACAAGGCTCATTCAGGGCCCTTAGCCCCCAGGGAAGATCCAGCAGCTCTGCGAAGGAAAGGCTCTGGGGTGACTGAGACAAGCCATAAAAGGACAGGGACCACTAGTCGAAGTACATGCCACTTGGATAAACCCATCCCTTCCACGGGGGATTTGAAATGATGTATACAAATGGAAGGAAACGAAACTCAGAATATATGAAAAGACAGACCAGGAGATCAACTGTAATCTAAATGTCTAGGTCAGAATGGCCCCACATATTTGAGCCACAGATTTCATTTTTGAGCTTTCTGGTATCCGTGGCAAAGAGAGAATTAGCATCAGTTATGTGGGGTGGCAGGGGGAATATCAGTTTCTTAGTAGGGAGACATGGGTTCCCTGGCATTGAAGAATAGAAAGTCCTTACTTGGTTTTCACATAGCAGACATTAAAGAAAAGATAGACTCTCATTGTAATAAATCTCATGATGAATTTCCTATTATCTTTCCTCTGTTATTCATTGATGTAAAACCAAGAACACAGCACAATAGTATTGTGACTGTGGAGTCAGTCCTTCCAGCTGCCCCCAGACGCCCCCCACGGTCATCACGGGTAACCTCTTGCTCAGCCTGAGGAGCAATGAGCTGTGCCTGCATGGCTGTGTGCACGCCTTAAGGACAGGAGCCCCAGAAAAGGCTGAGGAGCTGCCACACTCGCTGGCAGCGAGGGGAGCTCCGAGGGGAGCCAGAACACCCACTCCACCCAGTAGGAGTGAAGCTTCTACTGAGCTCTTGTCCTCAGAGCACTGTTCTCCCACTTGAAGGTGCATCAGAACCACCTGCAGGGTCCCCACCGGACCCCCAGAGGTTCTGATTCAGTAGGTCTGGGCAGGGGCCAGAGAATTTGCATCTCTAACAAGTTCCCAGGTGCTGCTGCTGCTACTGGCCTGGGGACCCCGATTTGACAACTACTTTTCAGGACTTGGCAGCCCATGCCCAGTGGGTGCTGACCAGAGCCTCCAGGCACAGACAACAGTGTCAGTCCCTCCAGGTGTCTGACTGTTGTCTCCTCCAAATGCCTGTGACCTCATCCCTGCCCCTCTCAAATCAAATCTTCTCCCAGTGCCAAAGAGATTGGCTGTGGGGTCAATGCCAAATGAATAGGGAACCCAAAATTCCTGTCTGTCCTCCCCAGGCCTTCTTCACTGAGGAGTACATCAGGGACCACCCCGAGGACCAGGACAAGCTGAACCGCCTCAAGGACCTGATTGCGTGGCAGGTAAAGCAGAGCTGGGCTCCTTCCTGTCCCTCACCATGGTTCCCCGGCCCTGAGCTGGGCTCTAGCTGACACGGCCTAATTTCACATGACCTGCTGTCCCTTGCTTTTGTAGACTCTTCTGACTCTATGTCACACCTGAGCCTGCTCCCCCGGAACAGAGGCTGGGGTGGTGCACGGGTGCAGGGCAGCAGTGCTGTGCTGCATGTTGCTAAGATTGCTTTATTTGATGTTGAATTCAGGAGGTTGCTTTTCACAGTGGGACAAAAGTGAACACGAGCCCCCACACACCCACCAGCGCCTTCCCCCGACACCCAGCACGGGCCAATCAGATAATAGAAGACATGGGCCCCCACCCCCACCTCTCCTCCTCCTAGGGCTGACCCAGTTTGTTGCAGTAATGCTCCAGAGGATCTCAGGTTTTGAAAATAATTGAGGTCTTTGTTTGGTTGGCTGTGGGTCAAAGGGTCTGCATCGCACACCAGCTGCTGCTCAGCCAGGGGACATAGAAGGCACCGCCCTTCCCACTGCCCTGCTCTCCTGGGCTGGCCGCTCGTCTTCCCCTCTGTCCCTTCTCTCCTTGCATCCCTCTCCTTCTTTTGGACTCTTTCTTTCCTCCTTTCTGTGCGTGTGTCTCTGCCTTTCCCCCTCTGTCTTAGAAGCCTTTTGCTGCCACCCCGGGCTCTCTCTCTTTTGCCTCTCCCCCACCCCCTTCTTATTCCTCTCTCAGCTTCTCTTCCTCTTCTCTGTTCCTCTCTCTCCCTCTCCCTGCAGAAGAAGCAGTCTGCTAGATCCCTCCCATGGAGGCTTTCAAAGGACCAGGCTTCCCTTCGCAGCCTGGGGCAGCCCCTTCCTCACACATCACCAGCTCTGGGCTCTCAGCATTACGCAGGGGCGGGCTGCGGAGGGCAGGGGTGGGAGGTGAGTGGTGAGCGCAGGGGCAGGGAGCAGAGCTTGCAGCTGCCTGCCTCCCTCCCTTCTTGCTAGTCACTGTGCAAAGAAAAGCCAGCTTTTGTGGCAGGGAGTTTTTGTTACTCTAGGGAAATCAGGGAATGAGAAGCACTGGGTGCAGCCTTTTTTCTTAAAATAAGGATTCCTAATTCAGGTCCTTCTCTGCCTCTGCCAATTTATGCAAAGTGGGGCTTTAAAAATGAAACACCAAGCACTGCACAGACACACTTCTTCTGAATGCATTTTGTGTGTCTGTCTGGAATTTTCTCTCCGTTTTCACTTCGTGCCACCTGTGCAACTCAAATATCCCCAAGGTCCCAGCCCCCCGGGGTCATCATGCCCTTTAATATTCCAATAATGATATTCTCCTTCGCCACCTCCAACTTGGGAAGCAGGAAGGCCAGGCTTTGATGGGTTCTCATCCTCAGATATTCCTGGGGTGTCAGGGAAGGCTAATATGTCACACAAATTTGCATAGTTGTTGGGTGTCACTGTCAACCCATACACTGCCCTGGTCCTCTCTACTGGGGACCTCTTCCCACCTGGTAACAGCTTCTCCATGCTGTGTCCACCACGCCCAGAGAATGGACCTCAGCCTCACTGCACAGCTAATGCCAGGATGTACCTTCTAAGAGAGTTCTACCAATGTCTTGGAGCTAACGAGAGGGGCACTACCAACACAGAAGGGAAACTTTGAAAGCAGGTGTGCTATGGAGATGTTACTGCTTCTGAAACCCATTAGCCAGGCACCTTCAGACAGCGCCCCTAGCGGCCATCTCCGCATCGCCCACTGCTCCCAATCCACCTTGTTACAAGAGGCCTACTTAGCCCTCAAAGGAGGTTGTCCTGGACCACGTCCCTCCCACCCAGAGCCCAGGCACCCTAACTATGGGCACCTGCACTCAAAAGATGCAGCCCTGCTCGTGGCGAAGGCAGCCTTTTACATCACGACACACAGCAGACCAGCTCTTCCTCATCTATTCCATGCCAGTCGTTCTTGCAACCTGCATCCATCGAGTCTCTACCGTGTCCTCGACAGGCGCAGAGCCAGGTAGCAGAGATCGGATGGACAAAACTGGGCCTGTTCCTTGCCCACTTGGAGCTTCATTCGAGATTAGATCTTGGTTTTGCAAAGCCAGATACGCTTTGGATTTTCTCAAAACATGGGAAGGGGAATGAATATACTTGCACCTCTAGCAACCCAACAAAGGCTGAAACTTTCAAAGTGCATTTGGTGTTCAAGATCTCACAGATTTCAAGACAGATAGCTTCTTATTTTTTCTTATTTTCCTGTATATTTATTGGCATGAAAATATGTCTACAATACATTCTTCTTTTAGACTTTTTATTGGAAAATATAACATACAGGAAAGTACACATAAAAATATACAGCTCACTGATTTATCACAAAGCATACACCCTTGGGACCACCCCCCAGATGGAGAAATAGAATTCTGCTGGCACCCCAAGCCCACCTTACGCCTTCTTGCAGTCATCACCATCGTGCCTCAAGAGCAAGCACCACGCTGCTTTTAGAGTAGCCATGCCCTTGCTTTTTAAAAATAGGTTTACCACCCAAGCCTTTATTCTTAAGCACTGTAGTTTACTTTTGCTTATTTTTTTACCTATATAAACAACATCACATAGTATGCATTCTTTTCTGTCTAACTTATTTTGTGCAATATTATGTTGGTGAAATTCATTCATTTTGTTGTACATAGCTATTCATCATTCATTTTCATTGCTGTGTAGTAGGCCATATAGCTGGATTGTATAACTATACCAAAATGTATTTATTTATTTTTCTGCCGATGAAGAATTGGGTTGATTTCAGGTTGGGGCTACTCTAAATAAAGCTGTTCTGAG
This sequence comes from Varecia variegata, assembly GCA_028533085.1. NCBI lineage: Eukaryota > Metazoa > Chordata > Mammalia > Primates > Lemuridae > Varecia > Varecia variegata. The sequence continues at coordinate 6,643,576 of CM052447.1, read as the reverse complement.
CATGTATGTGTGTGTCCTTTTAGAACACATATGCACAATGTCTGTTGGGTGTATACCTAGGCGTAGAATTGCTTGATCATAGTATTGAGAATATTTAGCTTTAGTAGATAGTGACAAACTTCTGTCACCATAAGTTAGGTTAGTTTGATCTGTTCTTAAACTTCTTATAAATTGTTATTAATATTATACGGTATGTGCTGTGGTATGTCTGGCTTCTTTTGCTCAACGTAATGCCTTTAAGATTCATCCAGTTTGTTGCATATATCAGAGGTTTGACTTTTTTGTTTCTAAGTGTTATCCATTGTACAAGTATGCAGTATAACAATAATTTACCAATTTACCCATTCTCCTGTTGGTAGACATTTTGGTTGTTTTCAGCTTTCATAAGTGAAGTTGCTATGAACATTCTTGTTTGTGTCTTCGGCATAAGCACTCAATTCCCTCGGGATACATCTAGTTGTGGAATTGCTGGATCACGCATATTTACTAGATACAAGAAGTAGTTTTCCAAAGTGGCTGAACCAATTTTCACTCCCACCAACTTCTTTTTTTTTTCTTAAATGACATCCCTTGAGTCATAACTCCCACCAACTTCTAAGAGTGAGTTGCTTCACATTCTCACTGACACTTGATACTGTGCGTATTTTTAATTTTAGTCCTTCTGGTGGTTGTATAATGGTATCTCGGTTTAGTTTTAATTTACCTTTACACATGCTTACTGCTAATTGGATTACCCTTTTGTGAAATACTTGTTCAAATCTTTTACTTATTTTATTGAGTTGTCTTTTTATTATTGATTTATAGGAGTTTATATATATTCTAGATATTAGTTAAGTTAACCCAATTTTACATACATGAAACAAATCTCCCTTGATCATAATATATATTATTTTTTTTTTTTTTGAGACAGTCTCACTGTCACCCAGGCTAGAGTGCAGTGGCGTCATCATAGCTCACTGCAACCTCAAACTCCTGGACTCAAGCAATCCTCCCACCTCAGCCTCCCGAGTAGCTGGGACCTCAGGCTCACGCCACAACATCTGGCTAACTTTTTTTTAATTCTTTGTAGAGATGGGGACTCACTATGTTGCCCAGGCTGATCTCAAACTCCTGGGCTCAAGTAATCCTCCCACGTAGCTGGGACTACAGGTGTGCACCACCGTGCCTGGCCGTCTTATGATTTTCCATAGTTTGTACCTTCTGTAGTGAGACTCTCTTTTCAATCCTGGTATTACCTTCTGTCTTCTTGATTAGTCTTTTCAGGGGTTCATCATTGTTATGTCTTTTCAAGAACCAACTCTTGACTTTGTTGCTCTTCTGTGTTGTAAGTTTGTTTTCTTTTTCCTTCATATCTACACTTTATTATTTCTATCCTTTTGCTCTCTTTGGATTTAATTTACTGTTCTTTTACTAATATCTTAAGATGGCCACTTAGCTAATCAATTTTCTCTCTTTTCTAATATTTAATACTAAAGCTGTAAATTTACCTCCATTTACCATCTTAACTATATCTTACTACTTTTTATATGTAGTATTTCCATTATTCATTTTTATATAAAATCCATCTCTTTTTTCCATGCATGGAAGATCTTTTCTGTTTCTGTATATTAATTAAAATTTTTTAAAAATAATGTTTTCTTAGTCTCTCTTTAGTTTATGTTTCTTCCAAATTCTTTGGTTTTTCTTTCCTTGTTTCCCTCCCTCCTTCCTTCCCTCTCTCATTCCCTCCTTCCCTCCTTCCCTCCTTCCTTTCTTCCTTTTATATTGGAGAATTCTCTCTAATATGTCTAGTGATCCTTGGCTGTCTCTTCATAGTTAAGAGTGGAGCTAAATGAAAATGTGTAACCATGAGAGGGAGCCATGTCAGCTGGGTGGCATTGCTATATGGTGGCATTGCTGTATGGGAGCTGAATGATTCACAGATGTCTGTATCTACCTACATGGGACCATTCACCTCCTCCAGAGTCAGACCGTTCCAGCTGTTGCAAAGGAAGATGATCCCGACCAACCGGCACCCTGCTGGCCCCTTGGGGACTGGGCAGTGCAGGTCCCGCTATCCTGTGCAGACTTGCCCTTCAACCCCTCATTTCCAGTCTGGCTCCTCATCCTGCCCCGTGTTGTGCCTGGTTGCCCTGAGCCCAGAGCTCCTAGTTCTAATTGTTCTAGAGGATAAGCCACTTCTTGGGAAAGTGGGAAAATATGGCACCTGGCTACCAGGTAAAGTGGTGGCACCTGGCAGTCCACCTGCCCTGATGCAGAGCCCAGCCGGCTCTCTGTGTCTGGCCTTCAGCCCACCCCGCTTCCCTGTGGGGCCCAGCGCCCCCAATCCCTGAGCCCCTCCTGGGCTCCTAGAGGCAGGCGAGCCTTTTCTCATCGCCAGCTCCCCACTGTGTTCTGGAAGGTCAGTTACCGTCCTCCATCCTCCTTGCACCCGCACGCAGCGTGGGGCAGGTTCATGGACATCTGCACGCTTCACTGAGATTTCAGTTTCTCCTTCACCTCGTCATTTCAGGGAGACCTCCGAGAGAAGGAGGCAGAAATATCTTTACATTACCATCATAAAAGGGTAGGGGTAGGGTCAGGGTTTTTCTAAAATAATTCATAGTCTACGTCTTTGCACCCCTGTTTCTGTCTCCCCAAGGCCACACTACTAGTGTCCTGAGCTGCTCATTTGAGCAGTGGCCGCCGTGGCTCTGCATGTCCCCTTGCTCTGTCTGCCACTTAGACGGCATGCGTCCACCTCCTCCATGGGGGAATAAGACTGTACGTCTCTCGTGCCAGTCCAGCCTCCTCCCTCACCTCCCCAAGGCTGGGTCTCCACTGTTAAAGCTCCCCGCTGGTGGTAACTTCATGGTGTCAACGCGCTCGTGTCTTTGTCTGCAGCCCCATAATGTTGCAAGATGAGGCTGCGCCCACTCCTCCTTTTCCTCTCAGCTCTTCCCTTCCTCTGTCTCCCACCTCCTGACGTTCAAACTTTCACCTTTGTGTTGCCAAGAACTTCTTAGGTGAGGCTTTAAGTCAAATCAAAAGAGATTCCTCTCCTGGGCCTCACGTTCTGGCTCTCAGTAGATTGTATAAGGGGGCGATTTTCCCAAGCCTGTGGCCTCTGATGGGGGGCTCCAGCCCTCCCGTGAGGCCGGGGCAGCTGGAGTCTTCTCCCCCTTCCCAGAGCAAACCCCGTGTCTGGGGACCCTGTGTTCCGGCCTCTGAGGACCCCGAAGCCCTTGATGGATTCTTAGCAGACTCGACTTCAGCCGCCGTGACAGGCCGGGTCCCGCCAGCCGCCTCGGGCTCACCGTTTACTGTTTTCTCCCCAGATCCCCTTCCTGGGAGCCGGGATTAAGATCCACGAGAAAAGGGTGTCGGAAAACCTGCGTCCGTTCCATGACCGGATGGAGGAGTGCTTCAAGAACCTGAAAGTGAAGGTGGAGAAGGAGTATGGTGTCAGGGAGATGGTACGTGTGGTGCCCCTGGCCAGAAGGGGTGCGACGGGCAGGGTGGGGCAGGGAAGGACGCCGAGGCTGGAGTGGGAAGGGACCCGGCAGAGGGACCTGCCTCCAAAGAGCCAACGTGGCTGGAGCCATCCAGGAGAACCTTCCTGTCAGCCTAGTCCCTCAAATCACCCCCAAATAAACTCCAATTGCAATTGGCACCGTGTGAACACCGATTACGCAAAGGACTCTGTAATAATAAACGCTACAGTGATGAAGCACCTATGTGTGCCAGGCCTGATCAGAGCACTTGACATCTACTAGGTCATTTAATCCTCACAGGCCTGGGAGGGAGGAGTTATTTTAAACCACTTGTATCTCTTCAGAGGGTCCAGTAGCTTGCCAGGAGCTACACAGCCAATGAGTGTAGGGCCGGGTCTGCACCTGGTTCTAGTGGCTCAAGGCCACTGCTTTTGGCTGCTAAGCTCCTTGGCCTAATGAAGCCACTGGCCTGGTGCTCACAGGGACATCTTTATCCTCTGCCTTATAAAATGGAATTACAGAATGTTAAGGCTGTGCAGTCCCTTAAAAACCCTCTGGTTCAACCTTCCCATTTTACAGATGGGAAAACTGAGACCCAGAGAGGGGAAGTGAGTTACTGGAAGAGCCTAGAGGTAAACTCAGGTCTTTTTTGATTCAGGTTTTTTCCATGAGATGGGTTCCCACTTTCAGCACTGTGTGAATCCCCTGCACTGTCATTCTGATGCAAACTACCTGGAGTTAGGTCACCTTGCACAGGCCCCGCGCAGTCTTAGACTCCTCCTGCTTCAGATGCCAGCCACAAGCTCCAGGGTCCCCAGGCCACCCACACTTCTGCCCAACTGGTGACAAATTGGGGGATTCCCACCACATGCCCAGGTTTGATAATTCACTAGAACGATGCACAGATCTCAGGAGAGCACTATACTTACACGATTGATTTCAGGTGACATAAATTAAGACCAGCCAGATAAAGAGATGCACAGGGTGAGTCCTGGGAAGGTCCCAAATGAGAAGCTTCCGTGTCCTCAGGCCGTGTCCCCCTTCCAGCACCTTGCTGTGTGGTACCAACCAGGAAAGCCCGCCGGCACCTGAGTGTCGCAGTTTTAATGGGGTTTCACTGTGTAGTCATGACTGATTGGATCGCTGGCCACGGGACTCAAGTCGGTCTCCAGCCCCATCCACTCCCTAGAGGTTGAGCTGATGTCACATGGCTCAAAGCCCCTGTACCCACAGGGCTGGTCTTTCTGGCCATCTGGAGCCTTCTTGTTAGCATAAAGTCAGGGACGCTCCAGGGGGTCACCATGACAACAGACACTCCGGTCACATGGGAAAAAATTCCCAGGATTCAGATTTACCTCCCAGAAACCGGAATGAAGGCCACATTCCTTACACTACCGCCACCCCCAGCCTCAGCCACGTGCGACGCCCTGCTCAGCCCCAAATGCTGTTCTCCCACCCACAGCCAGACTTCGACGACAGGAGGGTGGGCCGCCCGCGGTCCATGCTGCGCTCCTACAGGCAGATGTCCATCATCTCGCTGGCATCCATGAACTCCGACTGCAGCACCCCCAGCAAGACCACCTCCGAAAGGTCTGTCCCTGCCCCGGGCAGCCCCCGCACCCTGTCTCCCTGGCCCAACCCCCAAACCCCGCTGCTCTCTTGCCCAGCAGCCTCCCTTCTGCCCCCCTCGCCCCTTTCGAATACGCCTTTCCCCACCTGGATTCTCACGAAACCTCACAGCTACCCCAGGAGGCTTAGTGCTGTTCTTAGAGAGTCTTTGGAGGCACAGAGAGCAAGGTGGCTTTTCCCGAGGGCCCTGCAGGACTCACCTGTGGGCCCCCAACTCCCAGTCCAGTGATCTCTGCTGGCCAGAGCTCCGCATCGGGCCGGCATCCCTCTGGAATGTTCTCACCTCCTTCCCTCCTGAGGAATCTCCTCCCAACCAGGACGGGATGTCCCCGTCCCAGAGCTCCTTCTTCTGCACCATCCACACCCCTGTTGGGGTCCTCCCTCCCCTCCCATGGCCTCTTCCACGTCCCGGAACCCTCTGGCTCTATCCTGCCCAGCCCAGCTGCTCTAGTAACAGACACCATGAATGATCCAGCACACGCCGAGTGCCAAGAATGCGCTGAGGGTTCCTCGGACCTCATCTCGTGGCCACTCTGTGAGGCCCTGCAAAGTCCCCTGTTCACAGAAAAGGAAATGATGACTCGAAGAAGTTTAGGAATTTACCCAGAGTCATTCAGCTAAGAGGTGGCAGCGCCTGGATTTGAACCCAAATCCATATTTTAATCCATTTTCGCTCCTCACCACCAGTTTCTTTTTTATGTCTCACCTCCTTCAACTTCATTTTACTATGAATAACATAAAATAAATTGTATTTACTTCATTCGAACGTTTGCAAATCGAGCAAATGGCTCCCCAATTCTCTGCCAGGCTGGCTGACCTATCCCTGACCCTTTAGTGACAGTTCAGGTTGCACAAAGGTCCTTTGGCCCCCTGTGTCCCTGCAAGGCAGTGCCGCTGCAGCCCTAACCGCAGTTTCCACTGCTGTCCCCCTCGCCCTTCAGCTTCGACCTGGAATTGGCATCCCCCAGGACCGCGAGGGTGGAGCCGGAGGAGCCCATCTCCCCGGGGAGCACGCTGCCCGAGGTCAAGCTGCGCAGGTCTAAGAAGCGGACGAAGAGGAGCAGCGTGGTGTTTGCCGACGAGAAGGCAGCAGCCGAGTCGGACCTGAAGCGGGTGAGCGGCTGAGGCCAGTTGCTCTCGGACACTGGCAACTCTCTGCTACGTGCCAGGCATGATACCCGGGGCTCCGAGGCCCTTCTCGCTCAAGCCTGGTTCCGTGGTGCCGTCTGGATCCCAGAGGCAGCACCAGGGAGCAGGGAGGGGAGCACAGGCGCATGCAAGGGATGGCTGGGGCCAGACGCAGCCAGGATTTGAGCCCAGGTGTCGCAGTCCGGAGCCTGCGTGTGTCCCTTCTGCCATCACAGGGCTTGCGAGGCGGGGGAGAAGCAGCCTGTTCTCCCACTGACAGGCAGAGCGGCCAGCCTGGCAAGGGGCCAGTGTCCCTGCAGCCCTCAGCCCTCTGTCCCCAGCCCCAGAGCCATTCTAACCACTGACACCTCAGACTCCACCACCTCCTCCTTTGTACCCGGAGCCCAGGCGGGAATGAGATGGAATCTCACTTCCTTGGCTTCGAGAGTTTGGTCTTGTAAACGAATAACTATTTAGTAATGAGACTTGATGTCAGACAGCCCTGGGGTCAAGCTTAATTTTCCCCTGAAAAGAGGTTTACTGAAAATGTTCTGGGTACCTGGGAGGAGGACAGGGATTATCTGCCCTGGCAAGGGAAGGGTGCCAGATGAAAGGGCAAAGAACCAGCCAAGATGCCTTCTGGTGGACAAAGGACACTCCCCACACCTCCTGGTGGGCCCCAGAGGCTACTCTTGGGTGGGGGGGAAAGGATGGAAATGTTTTCTGTGTTTCACAATTCTAGGGGGCACCATTCACATGATAGTTTAAATGAATGCCCCCAATACCCCTGGAGTTGTATAGTGTACAACCTGTGCAACCATACATGACAGGCTGGCATGGAATGTTATAAAACAAAATAGATGAACTTGGAGCTGGGTTCATAGAAATGATGGCAAGCCCTCGTCTCTGACATTTCAAGGACCAGATCTGCCTCATGCTAAGCCTCTCTGGTGTGTGTGTGTGTGTGTGTGTGTGTGTGTGTGTGGTGTCTTCATCCAGCTTTCCAGGAAGCACGAGTTCATGAGTGATACAAACCTCTCGGAGCATGCGGCCATCCCCCCGAAGGCATCCATCCTCTCTCAGATGAGTTTCGCCAGCCAGTCCATGCCCACCATCCCAGGTATGCGCCCTGCCACCGCCGGCATGGGGAATAGCGGTAGTGCAGGCCACCAGCCTGGCGGGTGGAGGATGGATGGGGACCGTGTCTACACAGTACGGCAGACCAGGCATCCTGAAGGTGAGGGGCTCTGCTCACAGCCCCCCTTCCTCTGATCTCTGTCCACACCCACCCTTCCTGTAGGTAAAGCCATCCCAGCAATCTCCACCCAGGGCTGGGGTGCAGGTTTGCTGTCCCTCTAGTCCTCAGGATTTGCTAGGCATTCATTTGTCACAGCAGATAGCCCTGCATCCTTAGTTACCAGGCCTCCCAGGGGCCAGAAGTCTGCCCTTGGTATGTCCCTAAGACCTATGGCTCCTTTTCGGACCTGGAAGACTATTTCTGGATTTACGAAAATTGCCACCACATCTTACAGCTGCCGGGTGTTTGGTGCATAGATGCTACCTGTCCCCCACCCCTCATCACACACTGTCCCGTGAGGAGGTGGACAGGACACAGCTGCCGTTCCTGGTTCACAGAGGGGCTCCTGAGGCCCTAACAGGGGGCATGGCACGCCCGAGAGCACTCCGTCTGTTCCCCAGCAAGCCCTTGGCATCTGCTTCCTGTGCCAGGCTCTCTGTGCCCAGGGGACACACGGGAGCAGGACAGGGCTGGTGCTGTCCCCGTGGAGGTGGCAGGCAGATCACAGGGAGGCCACCAGCTGTTCCCCGAGTGCACGAGCTGCACTCCTGCGTTATTTCATTGCCCCACTGCACATGACTATGAAGTAGATAATGTCATTCGCCCATTGATGGATGAGGACTATCAGTCTCTTGCCTGTCACTGGCTAGTAAGTGGCGGAGGCTGAGTTCAGACCCAGGCCCTCTGCTCTGGAACCGTGTCCCTGTCCCCTGCCCTGTCAGACCACGCAGGGTAGCCCGTGCATGGCTGTGGCATTGAAGTGAGCACAAACCATTTCCCTCGCGTCCTCTCAGCAGGGCCCGCACGTGCTGGAGGTCTGGGCTCCGACTCCAGTTTTATCAATGTCAAAAGCAGCATTGAGAGAGGTAGCTAATTTTTCAGG